>CM016626.1:81639712-82239712 GCA_005393395.2 Gossypium australe
TGCGATCTGCCAAAAAGTTTTTTGCAACACGAACACGGTCGGTTAATGACACACGATCTGGGCGACACAGCCGTGTGGGATTTTGGGGGTTTGAATCTTTGTAATTTGGTATTCTAATTTGTTTAACTTACAATTTAGTCATGAAAATTGATTAGTCTAACTAGAGCCCTAGATGATAAGGAAACTTGGTAAAGTTTTAGGATTAGTCTCGTAATGGGTAAAATTCGATAGAAACACACTTAATTTGTAATTTAGAATAGGTCCTGATAGTTTGTATTTGTTACAATTTAGTCCTTAATAGTAAAACTTGAATTAGACATAGCAAACGAACTCAATTTAAACTGAAATTTTTAGGCTTGTATAATTTTGACTAAAAGAAGGTCGATAAATATTTAGATCTAAAATCGGGTTAGTTTTACCATAGGTGGTAAAATGACAAAAATGCCCTTAGGTTAATTACCTAGAAAAAGTTTAAAATTGGCTCATAATTTGCTTTTGCATTAATAAATAATTAATATCCAGATGATATTGAGGTATTATAAGGTTGGGGTTTGTCTTGGGTGGTCATTAGCCAAAGAGTCACTTAGGTGGCTAATGTAACGCTTCAAATTCGGGCTGCTCCATCTCGATCGGGTTTGGGGTGTCACATTTATGCTTTTTAAAAGTAAATAAAATTGAAATATATTTAAGGATTTGAATAAGAATCAAAGTACAAAGATAACTTGAGTATTAAATTGCAAAGGAATTGACAAGCTACAGTAAAAACTAACTAAACTAGCAACCACACCAACTAAGCTTAAAAAAACTAAATGACCTAAACCTAAAAATGAAGAAGAAACTAACAACTAAGCTAAAAAAATGAAAGAAGGTAGGATCCTTTAGGTTGATAGCCAAAAGGGTCTTTTAAAAACTGAGAAATTCAACCCTAACATTGACAAAATTACTCTTAAAATGTGTGTAACACCCCAAACCCGGCCCAACACCACGGCCAGATTTAGAATGCTACTGAAGAAAAAGTTTGAAAAGAGATTTGAAATAAAGGTGAAAACTTAGTAATTTTCTGTCATTTATAAAAACATTGTGAATTTAAAATTCTAAGTAAAATTAAGCTGTTACAAATTCTCAGATTTAAAACTTTAATATAAGTTTTTATGGTGTAAACTGCTTTTAAAATTATAACATTCCCAAATATTAAATTTGATCGTCAATCCAACTTAAATATAATATAATCCCCAAAATACTTTAATTGGCCTTATTACAATAATGATTTAATCAAAAGTACCAAAAATATAAAATGCTTAAAACAAATAAAACATCTTCTGCATGGCCACCTCGCCTCCACTCCAGCCCGGTCCAAGAATCACGAATCACCTGCATTGTTGGTAAAAATTGGGTGAGTCAAACCGACTTAGTGTATAGCTATTTCACATGCCTCCACAATATGGGCTTGGCCCATATCCACACAGTCCACATACATAATTATGCAAAATGAAGCCCAACCCAACCTAGTGTCCATCCGCTACACACCCCCGTACCTGCCGCACACACCAGGGGATTACTAAATCACCCTCCAACCGCTACACACCTCCTTGGCAGACCTGCTGCCCAAGGCCGTGGCTTAGCCACCGATCACCTGAGTGACCCCACATGTCTGTATCCACGAGGTGACTCGAGGTCATCCTCAATCCACGGTGATGCACACAGCTATCATCCACCCACGATGTGGCACATAGCCAACACCCCACCTTGATGAAGAACATAGCCAACATCAAGCGCCAATGTAGCACAAGGCTAACATCAGACCACGTACATAAATATGTACACCCTGTCCTTCAATAGTCATGTCCCAATCCCATGCATATATGTATATGACAAAATATCATTGGAATGAGTATATATCACATGCTACCACAATTTCATACATATACCATAGGTAAATTAATGTCATAAAATACTGACCTGGTTAATCGATTACCCACCATGGGTATCCACCATCTTAGCCATTATTTTCGGCTACCATACACATCATATACATATATATATATAACAACATACACAAATAACAGGAGAACAGTGCGATAACTACACACCTGTTTGGCACAATTGACTAAATCCCGAAACCCCGTAGCCTACACGATTTGCACCTTGCGATTTGATGCACTCCCACCTACACAACTATGTTAGATTCGGCTCTAACATTAATGAGCAAAAGTAACGGCCTTCAGCCAACCACTACCATCATCTTACCTCAACTGCTCAAATCCCGAAATTACACGCTTAAATCTAAAAGTCTGTCGAAAACCCTTACATGAACCGTGTTAGTTTCGGCCTAAATCTTAAAGACATAGAAAATATGTGGCCCCTTGGTCGAATATCACTACTTCCTTACCTTGATGGATCGAATCCTGAGAACCCTTTAGCACCCTTAACGCTAACTAAAAGCAGAAGGCCCAAAACCTAGTCCTTTGTGATTTCGGTCAACAAATACACATGATTAGATCCTTGGTTTCGACCAACCAAGAAAAGGAGAGAGAAAACCGAAAAAAAGAAGCCCTTACCACCTTACTAACCTGATTCGGCTTGATAACCACCCTTGAGAGTCAACTTCCTCGAAGAGAATGAAAGATCAGTGTAGCCGAAATTTAAAAGAAGAGAAGAAATAAAGTTCAGAAGAGATTCGGCTAAGACTTCATATAAGGGAAAACACCTTCGGCTTTTGGAGCTGGTTGAATTGGTGGAAAGATGAAGAAAAAGAAAAGGTAAGGTTTAAGAGGTTTCGATTTCTGATCACAAAAGAAAAGAGAAAGAAAATAAGGCTTTTGGAGAAGAGAAAAATCACAAAAAGATGCCTATCACTACACTAAATAAATTCGGCACCTAACTCCCCAAGTATGACCGAATTCTGTCCCCTCTAGAGACCCACATTCGGCCAACTACCTATTCCCCCTATCTAATCCCTTCTTTTTCTCCTAAAACTTCTCTTTTCCACTCATTTAATAAAGTTTGGATGAGCCAAACCCTTATCTCCCTCCTTAGCCGAAAATTTAAACTGTTTGACCCCATCTACACCTCATCCATGAAGTGTTTGCATGTCGTCCAACTCCCCTCCTCCTTGACGCAAAAAGAAACCCCATACTGCTTCCTCTGCAACTCGAACCTCCTTCCTCCTGAAACCCCTTTTGACACAACCTCCCCCCTTGCACCCTTGCGTCTCCATGCCACTTTACCACATGGTTCCTTGTGTCCTAAACTCCCCCATTTATTCCCTTAAGGCCTAACTCCCTTAACTCTCCTTTCTATGCTTAAAGTCAATTATTTTTCTAAGTCATCTACCTATATTCCAAGGTTCCCAAAACTCCCAAAACACACTCAAACCACACATAGGCACGCTACCACATACAATTAAGCCAAAAATGCACAACCCCTAAATCCCGGATGTTACAATGTGTGTTTTGACTTGGGTTGGTGTTGGACAAAAGACTACCTCTACAACAATTTTCTCCTCATCAGATAGTGGTGTTGCAACATCCAGGCTACAGTGAGGCTTCAGTGTTGTGACACCCTCGATAGTGGCACAATTGAGGATATAGGGTTCTCGATGTTGTGACATCCCTAGTGATGACCACAATTTCTTCACTTCACAACCTTCAATGATATTGCGACCTTAGAAGCTCGGTGTCACGACTTTGGGCTAAATGTCACGACACCACACCTTTAATCTCATGACTCTGTTAACAGTTCGCTCCAGGATGGTTTCTCGTTGCAGCCTTGCACCCTCAAGGCAAAGGGACTTGGTGTCGCAACATCCATAGCATCATTCTCGCGACACCCACGTTGAATGTTGTTTTCCTCAAGGTCGAGCCATTACCATCTCCCTACACCAACTCAAACACACTGTACCATTTTGCAAAATTTGGGTCTCAAAAGGAGAGAAACTAAAAAAAAAAGATTACTAATGATAAAAATAAAAAATAAAAAATAAAAAATATATATGTAAAAGACTTGTAAATTGCTTGAGAATAAACACCTCGAGTGTTAAAGAGAACCTAATTTGATGTATCAAAATATGACAAATCAAACTCCCCCACACATAAGTCTTTGCTTGTCCTCAAACAAACACCTACAACACTAACACATGCAAAATAGACGACACTTGAACAATAAAGAGATTTGAAAATCAATTGACGGGTATGTACAGTGTAGCCAATTATTCTATCATACAACCTAAGAATGATGCATTATAAATTCACAACTTTGGAAGCAAATCAATATAGTTCACATAGTTACAGAGTGAAAAGACATGGAGGCAATCCCAAAAAAGAAACATTCTTTACATTATTCCATTAAAATAAGTCAGGCAAATATGATGTATCTATACATGAATAAATTTAAATTATTCATTTCTCACTAAGTTCTGCAACTTTTGGTTTTATAAATAGGGACGTTAAGGTCACATAGGGCCTTTTAGCTTGTAACATTCTATGGCTTAGGTTGGTATCAATTTAAAGAAAAGCTCGGCCCAAAACGGCTCAAACACTAAGACTGATATAACACATGGCATTGTTCTCATTTCCCCTATATGTGATAATAAGTTCACCACCTTATTTCTCATTCTCTCACCTTTCATTTTCTCTCCAACAATGTGGAAGGTATGGTTCGATATTAGCGAGTAAAAACAACTTAGCGAGCCCTTGTGCATTATGAAAATGAAAAGTTAAGCTCCTAAATTGATTTCTCATTTTGAGCACATTCTAAATTTTTTGCTCTTCACTCATAATGCTTTTATCTCTATCCATACTTTTATTCACTCGTCTTGCTTTTAACCCTCACAATACTTTTGTTCACTAATATTTATCATTCTAAGCACATTTTTGTGAGAGTCCATACACATTATATTGTACCATCTCTTCATTGTTCGCTTAAATTTATTTTTACAACCACCAAGTTGTTTGTACCTAACATTTAATGTCTATGACCTAGCATCCATTCTATAGTGCATTTTAAGAGCAAAGACTAAGAAGATGTAACACCCCAAACCCGGCCTAGAAGTTAGGCCCGAATCTGGCGTGTCATATCAAAGGCATAATTCAAACGATTTTGCTAATTAAAAATTTTAGGCCCCAAAGCCCAAAATCCTTAAGTCTTGTTAAGTAATAAAGAAAAACCCATTTTATAATTTTCAAGTATTTCAGAAACCAAGTTTAAACGTAGGAAATTTACTTAGGTTTAAGAATTAAGTAAACAGTTGAAACAACAAAACCCAAAATCTAAAGTCAAATCAAAGTACAAGGCCTTATTACATCCAACGAAAATAAGTAATTAAAACTATGCCTTTCGAAACAAATAAATAAAATTTTAATCATCTTATAGTGTGGCCATCTCCGAGTCCTCTCCCACGTCGAGCCATTCACTCAGGATCACCTGAAACATTAAATAAAAGGTGTGAGTTCTGAAACTCAGTGTGTACGACCCTTGGCAATCAGATCAACATACAAACACACATTGGGCCTAAGCCCTATCAAAATCAGTGGTCTTGGGCCTTAGCCCACAATGACCTCATATCATATCATATCATATCACATCATATGCAAATCAAGGTAATGCAAAACCCTTCCCAAAAATCCATCCGTTACACACCATTTCCCTTCCAACCCTACACACCTATGGGGAATCTCATGTTTTGGTAGTACGAAGGGGGAATTGGCCCACCCATCCTCTACACACCACATGTAACACTCACAGCGGCACTACTCAACATTGCAACAAGGCTACTAATCATATAATGGGCTTAAAGCCACTGGTGGATCCATGGTCGTTGAGCGACTATGCGATCCTCAAATCTTCCTCCGTACCATAATTCCCACCCATATGCATCCTAATCAGAATATCATATGAATGCAACATGCACATGAGTAACATCCACAAAACTCATACTCATCACATAGGGGTATTTTCGTCATTTCACAACCCAAGGGTATTTCCGTAAATCTACTCTACAGGGGTATTTAGGTACTTTTGCAAAATAGATGTACTTTGGAAATTTTGTAAATTAGGGATATTTTGGTAATTCTACAAACCAAGGGTATTCTGGTAATTTCACAATTCGGGGCTATTTTAGTGATTTTGCAAATCTCATGATGTTTTGGTAATTTTCAAACTAAGGGTATTTTGGTTATTTTCAAATCAGGGGTATTTTAGTAATTTTACAAATCTAGGGGTATTTGGTCCCTCTCGGGTTTTAGTTATGAACTTTGGCCCATTAACAAGTCCTTGCGGCTAAAGTGAACAGATACTATGCACCTGGTAGGATTCTAGAGAAGAGGAGGTGGGTCGCTAGAACCGCTTAAGTACCAAGCTCTCCCTAGATCCAATCCTAGACATGCATATGTCCATTGCCACACTCTAACCCAGCGACTTATCCCCAGACATGTTGATTATTAGATTAAGTCTTATGCGGTTTAAGAGTTGTTCAGAACTAGGCCTAAAGTCCATTAAACCCTAGCATACTTGTCTACGTCCCCATAAAGCCCATCAAGCCCATTTCATGTTCATATAACCCATTAAGCCCAAATCACATCCTTATGGCCCATTAGGCCCAGATCTCATTCATATGGCTTATTATGCCCAAAACAATTCTAGATCATGTAACATGCATGACTAACTCAATTCATATAACCAAATCAATCAATTTCATCAAACATAGCCTTAGGGCCCACCGGGCCCATTTAGCCACTTTCGGCTTTTTGGCTTTCCGGCATTACCGATATCGTGTGTGTGTAGTGTTTGTACACACCTGGTAACAACGCATGCTGCAAACCCCTTAATCACGGGCCTACAATAGATATCACTTAATGATCAATCTTGGCTTAATACACACTTTAACAAAAACCGAAACCTTAGCGTAATCTTACTATGTGCCACCGGGTTCTAATAGCCCTTCCTTAGCTACTAATGACGAGTATCCCCTAGATCTGCACTCACACATACACCATCACAATTCGAGTGACTCATAATCCACACAAGTCACCCCTATAGATCATACACATTCGGCCATTCACTTAAACCACAACCGAGACGAGTGCACTTACCTCTTTGCTAACGATCCTTACCACGCTTGCGATCCTTGAATTCTATCCTTATTAATACAAGGTTAACGATAAGGAGAGGTTAGATAGCCCTTCGGCTTTTAACAAAACACACTAAAGAAGTTGACAGAACACTTACCGATACCCTCCTTTGATCCTGCGGCCTAGATTCGGCTTTTAACCTTGACTGATAGTAGATAATAATCAATTTGTGATGGAGAAAAAGAACAAGGAATCGGCACCAAAAAGGGATTTCGGCAAGAAAAGATGATGGTAATTTTAGCAAATGAAGAATTCGGCTATAGGTGAAAAACGAAATTTCGGCAAAGTAGTGATGGTTTCTTTTTTTGGTAAATGGAAGAATTCGGCGAGGGGGAGAAAATAAAAGTAATGGAACCTTTCAAAAGAATTTAGCACCCCCCTTTTATATCCAAAAGCCGAAACTCCCTTCCCCCTAGAGTCCCATTCGGCACCAACATATCCACACCTCAATCCCCTATCTTTTCTCTCTTATCTTTACCTTAATTTTCTCTCATGAACACTCCCTTCTAGAGTCCACTCCAACACCACTACTAACAATCTAGAAGGCAAAAATAAAACCTCCAATTTACCACTCTCAAGCCTCGAACCTTGGACCGCTTCACCTACTAATGACGCCACCTCCCTGCTCCCTAAGTGGCGTCACTTTGCCACTACACCACAAGCTCCTCTTGTGTCATTTTCCTTCTGCATTTATTTAAAAGGCCTACTAACTGAAGTCACTGTTCCCCAGGGCTAAAACAAATTTTTTTTTTCCTATACCCTTAGTTGATCCCAGGACATCTCCAACACCCCTAGACACTCCAAATTCCTTAACCATTAAAGCAACATACAATTTGTCATTTTCTTTCTCACTTAAAAATTTTCTGAGACCCAAAGCCCAATAGGCCCAATACTTCTAGGCCCAAATTCGGGGCGTTACAAAAGGGTTGTGTTTTTAACTCAGTTTAGGCTCAAGGTTTCAAAAATGTAGATTCATCAAGAAAGGGTCAATCAAGGCTCAAAATTATGGTATTAGGGATATGTATAGCCTATAGGTTAGCCATTTAGGTGTTGGCTAAATAAGCAATGCCTTAGGTCCTTCCTTAACATCTCAATGAATATAAACCAAAACATAATTCTACTTGTTTCCATGAATAGTGTTAAATTCCAATACATGCATTTACACATCTATCTACATACTTATTCATCTACCTACGACAGAACAGAAGTACAAAAGAAGCAAATATGATCGTTGTGTGTTTTTTTCTCAAGCTTCAAGATGGTTCTCTCATATTTCTTCTTCTTTATGTTGATGACATGTTGATAGCTTCCAAAAGTCAAATAGAGATTAAGAAGCTAAAGACACAATTGAAAAATGAGTTTGAGACGAAGGATCTAGGAGAAGCAAAGAAGATTATTAGTATGGAGATAACTCGAGATGGAAGTTTGAAGAGGCTTTTTTACCTCAGAAACAATATTTTAGAAAATTGTTAAAGCATTTTAGCATTTCAAGCTTAATACATCTATGTCGCCAAATAATGATACAGAACGAGAATACATGTAACAGCTTGATTTTTAATGGTGTTGGAAACTGTGGTTTCGAGACCACAACTCTAATGTGTCAGTCCAAAAATATTAAATAATTAATATTTACGAGGTCAATAATGTTGTATTAAATTGTTTTGACATATTTTATCATTTAGATAGTTAATTAGTGAAAAAGGACTTAATTGTAAAAGATACAAAAGTTAGATTTCTTTTAGTTAAATAAGTAAATAGATAAATAATATTGAAAATAAGGATTATTATTGTAATTAGCCTATATTATTTATAATGGGTGATGATGGCTTGGTTAGTTTGAAATTCTTATTATTTTTAAAGGTTATTTTCTTATTTTATTAATAAAATGAAATAAAGAAAAGATGAAAAGGTATCATCTTTTTCATGTTTTCTTCTCTTGGCTGAATGCCATTGTTTGGGGGAGAGCTTCAAGCTTTTTCTGGTGTTGAGTATTTGCATGTAAGCCATTTCTTGCCCATTTTTTTTATTTTTTTTATGTTTTTGAGATCGTTGCCTTGATATCTAGCTAGTTTAGGGATTAATTTAAGAATTTTTTGAATGTTAGAAAGTCTACCATTAATGTTTTTAGAATCTTTTTACTTAAAAGAGTATTCGTTAAGTGCTTGGTGTGGATTTCGAGTTATTTTATTAAGTAAAATTTTATATATTTTGAAAGTGGGGATTGAATTGATTAAAATTGTAAATGAGAGGGATTTCATAAGAAATTTTAGAATTTATGAGTTGTATATGTAGTGTTAAATATTCGGCAGTATTGGGTTATGTATTAATTGTGGGAATTGGCTTGTTTAGTATTATGGACTAAATTGTATAAAAATTAAATGTTTGGGGTAAATGTGTAAAAGTGTAAATAAGTAATTATATGTATTGAATTGAATAGTTTATGAATTAGAAGTTAATAATTGAAATAAATCGTATTATAGATCAAGGGCAAGTTGGTAATTGTGGAAAAGGGAAGATTGTTGATTAGTCATTGAACTTTTGTTGTTTCTGCATTTTGGCCCTGGTAAGTTCGTACAATTTAATTTTTTATATTGCTTAAACATTTCATTATTTATGAATTAATATTATTAATGACTTGAAGGTGTTGAATTGTATTAAATGGATTGATTTGTAAAAGTGATTAATTATATGTTGTTATTCGAGAATTAGTTGAGCCGTGAACGTAGGATAGGAAACGATTGGCATGTCAATAGGTTATATCGCTTGCTGTACGAGATTGACTGAATTTGAGATGATGACCTTTGATTTATTCTTATTTACTGAATATAGTTCAGCATATGTTGTGAACTTTCGTGTTATATTACAGTGATTCTGGTGTGTTCCAAGGGCGGATGAAAAGCCTTCAGGCTTGGCACTTAGTGCCAAGGTGTGTTTCGGAGGGATGTTAGCCTATGAGCTAGGCACTTAATGACCAGGTGTGTTTTCGGTTAGGTAGCTTATTTGAGCGTACTAGTGTGTTTTAGATGATTAACCGTGTATCTGAATCTGTTATATTATTCATCAGGCGAACTTCTATTGCTTTTATGGTTTATAATTGGTATTATAAGCGATTACATGAATTACTGATTGATTATTATAGGATGTTATTGAATGACTTAATCCAACTAAGTTGATTAACTATTATAAGTATTGATATAAAGACTCACCCGTTAAATGGTTGTTATGGACAGGAATATGGTTTATATCTTTATTCTGTATCAAAAATGTTTATTTGGTAAGTTTATTGTTCAAACTGTTTAACTTACTAAGCTCAATTAGCTTACTTGTGTCATTTCTGTTGTTTTCTTGTAGATATGTTTTTGAGGAAGCAGGCGATCGAATCGACTCAAAGAATCACACTATCCGGAATTTTTTTTGGTAGTTTTTGAATATTTAACTTGGGTTATATGGCATGTAATAGGTGAAGTGAAATTATGTTGATTATATGTGAAATTGTAAAACTTGAATGATACTTGTGAGTATGTGTTTGGTTCGGTATGTATGTGTCTATGGAACTTGTTTGGTATATTTGGTATAAGCCTTATAAAGTGTGTGAATATGGCAAGATGAATTATAAATTGGTGGGAGTGGTGTTTTGGTATGAAAAGTTAATGATGTATGAGTGCTTTGAGTGCACATACTTTGGTTTGAAATGTGATATTGAGTTAGCTATTGAATTGTGGTGTTAATGAGGACACATTGGTTAGACACTTAGGATGAATGTTTTGACAAGTTTTGAGATCGTTTAATCGTGTTTTGAGTGAGTCTAATTTATGGTTATGGGGTTACTTGATGTCCAAGTAATCATGTTTTTGTAAACTTGATTTTTAAGGTACATTTTGGTGCACACGGCCTGGGATACGGGCTGTCACAGGGCCATGTGCCACACATAGCCTACTCAAAGGGATGTGTGCCTTAATTGTTTCAATGTAGGCTGGTCCACACGGACATAGAGAGTTACATAGCCTGGCGACACGATCGTGTGACCATGAACTACATGGTCACAGTGAGTTACATGGTCTGGCCACACGACCGTGTGACCTTATATTACTCGGGCATAATTAGTTACATGGTCAGTGTACATAGGCATGTGAAGAAATCACACGAGCGTGTGCAGTAGCCACACAACCATATTTTTGAGCCACACAGTTTGGGCTCTGTCACATGGCCATGTGGCCCCTATTTCCAAAATTTTCATGATTTTTCAAAATTATCTGTTTATTTCAAATTGATCCCAGATTGCTCCCAAACTGTTTTTAGGGCCTCGTGAACTCGATTTTAAAGACCATAAGTATATTTGTGCTATAATTGTAATATGTATTTGAATGTTAACGTTTAAATTAAGTAATAGTTTCTAATTCAAGTTAAATGTCCTGAATTATAATGTAATGCTCCGTAACCTTAATCCAACAACAAAAACAGGTTAGGGGTGTTACAATACATGTCAAAGATACCATATGCAAATGCTTTTGGTAGCTTAATTTATACTATGGTATGTATGAGACTTAACATTTCAAAAGAAATTGGGGTCGTGAGCAGGTATATGCATGATCCAGGAAAGGAGCATTGGCACGGATTTTGCGATATATCCAAAATACAATAGATATTGGATTGATTTTGAGCAGGAAGATAATTAGGATGTGGTTGGATATTGTGATCCAAACTATGTTGGTGATCTGGACAAATAGTGATCAACTACTGATTAAGTGTTTACTCTTGTAAAGGCACCAATTAGTTAGAAGTGATGCAATCTAGCCTCGGTTTAGTGAGTTGAGTCACTTTCGTTGCCCGATCATTTAACGATGAAGTTTCGTTCATTTTGTGAAGGTAGGAGGATATTTGGCTATGATTAGGAATCGATGTTCAATTAGGTTCAAAAGAGGTTAGGCTTATTGTTCTAGGTTCGGCTATTAAGGAAGAATTAGTATAGGTTGATAATAGTTCGGCTAAGATGGAAATGGAATAAAAGGGCTTAAGAAACAAGAGTGAACCAACACTATAGTTAAGTGCTGACCCGAAACTTATACGTTCTTAAGGTGGCTTGGTGAAGGAAAGATAGAAACATCGACCCACTATCTATGGAAGATAGGAATCTTGGTATAAAGGATTTGAACTCCACACTACTAAAATGATGAGTTCGGTTTAAAGAACTAGGTTGACACCACTAGCTACGTAGATAAGTCAACAAAGTCTTTAGACGAAATTGAGAGAAGTTAATCTCACAAAATACTTAGTTTCATTCATAAAAATGGCAAGAGTTCCTTACAAGGTGAAATGAGCCGAAATTTATAGGCAATACATGGATAGCCGAATAGGCTCTTAAGGTAGCTAAATGGTTAGCTGAAAATTCCAGAATTCTTTAGGAAGGTTCCTTGAAGTTTCTTGTGCATGGAGAACGGCAATGGCAGCTTCTAAATGCCTTAATTCAGCTGAAAAATTAAATGGAATGATTGGGAGCTGAAATGCATTAAGTAGGTTCAGGCATATGCTTGAATGTTCTTTAATTGTGCTGTTTGGTTCAGTCGAATGGTCTTGGGAGTAAATGAGCTGCTTAGGACACTTCATTGGTCATGAGGTGTGAACAAGCTGAATTGAGTAGTCATGAGTGTGTGAACAAGCAAAACCGAATAGTCCTTGGTGTGAAAGGAATAATTGGCTGGTGTGAAAAGCCTTAAATTTGCCTTGGGCAGCCAATCGACCATCTTAGAGAGTTGAAGGGCTTGGCCAAATGGTCACTTGGGAGACACCAAGGAACAGCACACCTTCATTAATCCATCCATGCACCTCTGCCGTCCAAGGGGGAGTGTACCTACATCAAATAAATCAGCAAATTAAGTTCCCTTTGGACACATTAATTCGGCAGCATAAAAACACATTAATCCTGCACATTAAATTCGGCCAAACATATTTAAGCCTTGTAATAGATTAAGACATATTAAAAACACACAATTAATTAAGTACTTAATTTAGAACATAATTAAAACACTTAATTAATTATATTGTCCAGATTATGACAAATTAATAACTTAAACTAAATAACTAATTTAACTAAAGACAAATTAAATATCTTATTCCAGCATAATAAACGCAAGCTAAAGTAAGCTAAAAACGATCTCATTGAGCTAAGGTTGAGCTGGTTGAGCTTGAAGGAGATTGCATGGCTTGCTCGGCTTGCTGGTCCAAGAGCTTTCAAGAAGGCTAGCAACGGTTTCGCCCCAAACTCTATCAACTAAGGCTGTTGTTGCATCTTTGAACCTCTTAGCCCGAGCTCGGGTTATCGGACCTAAAGGTGGCTCGAGCGGATCCATGTCAGCTCTTGGTAACCCTTGGGACTTAGCCGTATCAGAAAGTCTACTTTATAGTCAACAATTGTTTTATCTACTACAGAAGCGGAGTATATGACAATCACAAAGGCTATAAAATAGGCAATTTGGCTTTAAAGGTTGTTTGGTGAACTGGAAATTAAGCTAAAATTTGTCAAAGTACATTACGATAGTCAGAGTGCTATTCAATTAGCAAAGAATCAAGTTTATCATGCAAGGACGAAGCAAATTGATGTCTGGTATCATTTTGTACTAAAAAATTTTTGGAAGAAGGTGAAGTAAAGATAACTAAGGTTGTGACTGCGATCAAGTTCCAACTATGTTTGGACCTGATCAATGTTAAAACTTGAAGGTTGAAATGTAAAGATAATGTCAAAGCGGTCAAGTGCGATTTTATAGTACAATATTATTTTCCTAAGCTGAGGCTAGAGCGGACCCAATGATGTTGGCATCAATTACACAAAGTGTCCAGTTGGCTGTCTCGTGTCCCACCCTAGGAAAATTCCCAGAAGAAGGCTTTAGAGCAGTTTGATGAATACCAAGTCCCAACTGCTCAACAATTTAAATTGGAATCCAAAGGCATTGAAAGAATCAAATTTAATAAAAGTAAAACAGGTCCCCATAATGAGAATAACATATCATACCTGCATCACTTTCAGGCATGCATATTGCATGTCCAGAGTTAAAAAGGGAAGAACATGAATGACACTTTTATTTGTCTTGCACAAATATATACAGATCTCCGGGGAAGGGAACATTTAGGAATTAAACCAGAAGCATTAAAGGACGAGGCGGCTATTATCTCAATCAATAACTCGTTTATATTTATAATCTCTTTATTATTCTCAAACTATATTATTAGGAATTAAATTTATACATAAAAGATTCAACAAACTAAACATTTGAATTCCATTAAATGCAACCCTTTCTTTTTCTTATTCTAGGACTTTTTATGCAGAGGGGTTGTTTTTTGTTTGTAAGGACAACCACCGGATAGGAGTGCGTTTGTGGGGGAGACATGTTGGGCTCAACAAAATATTTTGAAGGGATACTACGAGAGGCCATTGTCCAGTTTTTGTAGGGTTATCTATTTATTTTTTTGGAGAGAAATGGAATTATTTAGAATTAAATTTAAATTTTTAATTTATATCTATAATATACTGGTTTTATCCGTAGACTAAAACATTGTTAAGAGGATTATCTATTTACTCTCATCTTTCGCTTTCACTGGTTTCATCATCCTCTCATCTTCTCCACGCATTTTTCCAATTATACATAAACTAAAAAGGAAAATCTAAGCGTGCATGTTGCCAAATTAAATAAAATAAGGTTTCTTCCTTTGTTACGTAACTTTCTTTGTCCCTACGTTCATATTTGCCTTCCATTTTGGGGTTTGTAGTAAATACGACAACATTATGTCAGTAATCATATATAATTTATTAATAGAGTGTTAGAAATCTTAATTCCAAAGATTGAAGTTACATGATTTGGTTTAAAAATACAAAAATTTATACTTAAGGAAGATAGAAGGCAGTTGAGCCAAACTATATACTTGATGTAAGTGAGAGAAATTCATTTATGGGCAATTGATATGTATGGAAGGGCAAAGTTTTAAAATAAATAATGGGGTCTCTCTGCTTAAATATGCTATTGCTGATAACATGGTTGGGTCTCCATCTCTATAATTGTGTATACACAGCTTTAATTAGGAATTTGACTCAATTTTTTTAAAAAGATTTCTTTTTAATTGAATTAAATTATTTTAGTGATTTGATTTTTCGAATTATTTTGAGTAAGTAATTCAACTTCTTGATTCGATTTGAGTTAAATATTTGCAACTTAAAATTTTAAAAAAAAAAATTGGTGCAAATACCTTTTGGATTCCTATCAATATCAAAAATAAGCAAATTGATCCTTCTAAAAACATTGCAAAAAATTTAAAATAATCTTAAATTTTTAAAATTTTATTAAAAATTCTAAAGTTTACAAAAATAAAATTATATATAATTTGAAAAAAACTATAAAAATATTAAATTATAAATTGATACCTTAAACAAGTAAATTACCAAATCAAGTTACTAAACTATAATTTTTACCCTTCTCATATCAATGTGCAGTAGCTTGGAATTTATTATTGCCAGCAATGTTTTATTTTGACATGTTTAACTTTTTTTTCTAATCTAACTTGAACAAATTTATTCAATTCGATTAGATTTTTGTTTCACTTAATTCAATTTGAAAAATTCGAATTGAGTTATAATGACAAAACTTGACAATTCAAAATTTTTTCACTTAATTCAACGGAATGCTCACCTCTAACTCTAGTATTTCCTTAAATTCAAAGCAATCTAATCAACTTACCTGCTTGAAATTTGCAACAAATTAATTATAAATATAAATAATAATGCTTAAGGTTAACAAATCCCTTAACTTTTTTCAAAAATTAAAATCACTTAAATTCATCTGCAATAAATACATCTGTCTACATTTTTAAATTCGAAAATTGCATTGATTAAGACCTTTGACTAATAAAAACCATCTCTAACCGTTATTATTTTGATCTAATTGTTAACTTTGACTGACTGAATTGTTACGATAAAGTTGACGTGGCACTATCAAGTCAATAAAAATTATAAAAATTCCAAAAAACAAGTTATAAAAATTTAAACATGACTAAAATATTATTAAAATATTAAAAATTAAAAAAAATTAAAAATATATAAAAATAATAAAACTCTAAAAAATAACAAAACTAAAAAATGTATTAAAAATATTTAAAACTCTTTATCACATAAGGTTTGATATAGGTTAAAATTGTGTGACCCTCATCCTCTACTTTTAATATTGTATCAAATAAAAAATAAAAAATAAGAATTTTACAACAATAAAAAACAAAAGGTGCGGTTGCAATCTGCCTTATGCTAAATTTTTTACAGAAATTAATAAAATAAAATAAAAAACACCCGCCTAGGCTCAAACCCTCAACCATATATTTAAAAAACCCTATGCTCTACCATCTTACCTAAATAAGCTTGTTACTATAAATCTCGTTTGTTATGTATATGGTTAAAGCACAAAGCTCTTTTAAGTCGAATGAAATGATCCAACTCTTTTATCTAATAAGAAAATGAAGAAGAAGAAGAAGAAGAAAAGCATTACTAAAAAAAATTAAAAAATAATCTAATTAAAAAATTACTATAATCATATAGATTCATAACAATATTCAAAATTAATCAATATAAAATACAATCTTAATCTATATTAGAATATATCTATACAAGATCCATATAAACTGAAAGTCTACACTTTACTTAAAACTTGACATCTTAAAGTTCTTTTTTTTTTTTTTTTGAAATTAAGACAAATTGGGCTTTATTAATTATTAAAAAACAACAAAATCAGGCTCAACACATTGTGACCCAGCAACATAAAATAAAAGAAAATAAAAGAAAATAAATCCTAAAAACACGAAACGTCTCATAGAAGACTCTAGACACAAAATTAAATCTGACATTAGTGCAGCCCAATCCCATCCTCTGCTCGCCGACCTACCACATCAAGTCTATCATTTCGCATTAATGGCGAAACAGCTTTCCAAGGGAAGAAGATAAACCGCCTCTTAATTTTTCATTTTGAAACTTCCCCCAGACTTTCCATCGTTCTCTCCTTCTCAGTCTGGTTCTCTCTCGCTGTCATCCCTTGCCTGGCCCTCTGCGTAGCTTGGAACCCCATCAAACAGGTAAACTTCCTCCCCCCTTTTCATGGTTTCTGTTGCTAATATGTGGGCAAGATTGTTAGCCTTTCGTGGAGTATACTCGAATCTGATACATCTGCATTTTGACTTCATTCCTTGAATGTCCTGTATAAAAACCCCAACCTCTGATTTGTCAAACTCTGGATTATTGCATTTCTTAATGATAGACATAGAATCTCCTTCGATTATAACTTCTTCTCTGCTTCTTTCGAGGGCTGTAATGGTTGCCAAACGACAAACCAATGCTTTAGCTGCAAAGGCATACTCAACACCGTTATAAAGTTCTGATTTTGAAAGTAAGATCCGACCTTTCCTGTCCCTAACTACAACTCCGAGTGCCGCACACTTTCTTCTCGCCTCGAACGCTCCGTCAAAGTTAATCTTCAACATCTGTCCAGGTGGGGGCCTCCATTTCTTCTCTATAAACATGGTTTTTTGCTTCACCGATTTGAGTTCATCTAATTCTTTAATATACCCGATAACAAACTTTATCATCTCCTGACTAGAACGCCCTCGTTCGTTATACATCTGGGAATTTCGATCTCCCCAAATGACCCACAGCAACCCGCAATAAAGTTTGCATTTCTCAAGGGAAAGAAGGACCAAAACCTTGGTAAGCCAGTCTATAAACTCTGCTTCTGGAAACATCACAAAATCTGGATCTAACATATTTCTCCAAACTGCTTTTGACACAGGGCATTCACGGAAAAGATGATTCATATCTTCTGCACTTTGACCACATCTAGGGCATAAAGTATTACTAGTAACCCTCCGACAAGCCAAGTTGACTTTAGTTGGCAAATAGTTCCAGGAAATTTTCCAAATCAGTAGCTTAACTTTCAAAGGAAGATCGATCCGCCATAATTTTTTGTAAAATTCTTTGTAGGAAGTTTGTAAAGCGTAAGCTGTAGGTTCAAATTGTTGTAATAGTTTATAAGTACTCCTGACGGAGAAGTCACCAGACAGTTCGCCCCTCCATACTCGAAGATCCTCGTGAGGTTCCAACGCCAGCGGAATTCGAATAATCTGCTCAGCTATTTCTGCTGGAAAGGTATTTTCTATCAGACCCCTATCCCATTTTCTGTCATGACTAATGATTAAATCCGAGACTTTATCAATATGCACTAAAGGATCATCAGTAGCTAAATTAACAATGGAACAATTCGGAATCCATGCATCGTTCGTAACTGAAATATCCCTGCCCGTACCCACTCTCCAAAAAATTCCTTTTTCCAAAATAGCTCTGCTCGACCACAAACTATGCCAAACATAAGAACCCGAACTTCCCAAGCTTGAATGCAGAAAATCCCCATTTGGATAGTATTTCGCTTTAAACACTTGTGCTACTAGCGAATCCGGATAAGTTAACAACCGCCACCCTTGCTTTGCCAGTAACGCAATATTGAATTGGGCCATATTCCGAAATCCCAAACCACCTTCCTCCTTTGATCGACACAGGTGTTTCCATTGGCACCAATGTATACCCCGCTTCCCTTTTCCTTTCTGCCACCAGTAATTTGCGATTTTGCTATCAATCTTCTCGCATAGAACTTTAGGCAATAAAAAACAGGACATAGCATATGTAGGAATTGACTGTAGCACAGATTTAATAAAGACTTCCTTCCTCCCTTGAGACAACAATCTAGTGCTCCAGCCATCAATCTTCAACATTATTCTGTCAATCAAATTCTGAAAAGACTCTTTCTTCCTTCTACCTACAACATTAGGGAGCCCTAAATATTTTTCCGGGCACGTGGAGCTTCTAACACCCAGTACTAAAGAAGTTTCATCCCTCTGCTCATTGCTTGTGTTTGCGCTAAAAAATTTTGTAGACTTATTAAAATTAATGCACTGACCTGAACAGCCCTCATACTCATTCAAAATGTCCCTTAGAATCCTTGCTCCCTTGTCTGTTGCTTCGCCAAACAAAATGCAATCATCTGCGAAAAGCAAATGAGAAATCTCTGGTCCCCTTCTACTTGCTCTTGCTCCCTTAATTAAACCTTCCTCCTTTGCCAATCTCATCAATGATGAAAGGCCTTCGCTGCATATAAGAAATAAGAACGGACTTAAAGGATCACCCTGTCGGAGTCCTCGTGCAGGTTTGAAATTAGATCCCCTTCCAATTTGTAATGACCGAATAAGAAACTGTCGAAATACATTTCATAATAAGATCAACCCAACTTTCTGCAAAACCCATTTTCAGCATTATCTTTTTTAAAAAATCTCACTCTACCCTATCATAGGCTTTACTCATATCAACCTTGACCGCCATGAAACCTTTACGTCCTGTTCTTTTCTTCTTGAATGTATGAAGAATTTCATATGCCAATAGAACATTATCAGAGATCAATCTTCCTGGAACGAATGCACTCTGAACTTTGTCGATACAATTCCCAATTACCCCTTGCAACCTGTTGGCCACTGCTTTTGCGACAATTTTGTAAATTACTGAACAAAGACTAATGGGTCGAAAGTTAACCATATTTGAAGGATGTGGTACTTTAGGGATTAACACAATATCGGTATTATTAATATCTTCAACTCCCTTACGTTCATTTAAAAATCCAAGACAATACCCAGTAACATCCTTGCCTACAATGTGCCAGTATCTCTGATAAAACAGAGCGGGAAATCCATCTGGGCCTGGTGACTTTGTGGGTCCCATTTTCTTCAAAGCTTTCCAAATTTCTTCTTCTTGGAATGGCGCTACCAGATCATTGTTTATCTCTTCCGTTATTTTTACTTCAATACCCTCCAACACTTTATCCGGGTTGGCAACTCCCTTCGAGCTAAATAATTCTTTAAAAAAATCTGTTGCTGTCGCATTTATTTCAGCCTCAGTGGTGACCACTTCCCCATCATCCAAATTTAACTTCAAAATCAAATTCACTCTTCTACGAATTGTAGCACACTTGTGAAAAAAAAGCGAAACTTTTATCCCCATGTTGAAGCCAATTTGCCCTCGCCCTTTGCTCCCAGTACATTTCCTCCTTATCAATTTCCAAATTCATATGAATTTTGGTATCAATAATTTTTGCCATTGTCTCATCATCCCTCTCATCATTCAACAAGGATTCAAGTTCTTTCGCTAATCCCAATTTTCGATCATTCCTTCTTGATTTAAGAGAACGCGCCCACACCTTCAACTTCGACTGAACACACTCCAATTTCTCCATTAATGACTCCGAACTTGTTTCCCACGCTTCTTTAATAAATTTTTCTTAAGATTCCTCCAACGTCCACCAAGATTCAAAATGAAACTTTTTCCTCCCAAAATTTTGAATTAAATGGTCAGTGCAAATGAGTAACGGGCAATGATCTGACATAGAATATGGAAGGTGTTGAACATGCCCCATCGGAAAAAGACTAATCCACTCTTCGTTGGCGACTCCTCTATCCAACCTCTATTGAATATTTGTCTCTGGAAGATTTCCCCTTTCCCAAGTAAACCAAGTGCCTGAGTAACCAATATCAATTAATTGGCATTCCTCTAAAGTATCTCGAAAAGCATCCATCCTCCCTTGGTCCCTCACACCTCCTCCCTTCTTTTCATTACCAAATAAAATCTCGTTAAAATCTCCAGCAACCAGCCATGGATAATAATTTCCATGACTTAGACCTTTAAGCAGACCCTACACAGTGTTTTTATCTTTCAAATAAGGAGACCCATAGAAACCCGTAAACCTCCATTCAGCTTTTCCATTCCCTTCCCTAATTAAAGAATCAATATGCCATTTCGAGTAGCTCTTCACGGTAACAACAATATCCCCTTTCCAAGCTAAACATAAACCTCCCTGAGACCCCTCTGCCGCAATCTCAATCCCGTTAGTATAACCACACCTCAATCGAATTCTCTCCATACGCTTACAATCTAATTTAGTCTCCATTAAGAAGGCCATTTGGGGATGGTGCTGCTTAAATAAATGATGCAGCCTCCGCACCGATCGTGGACTCCCCAACCCACGAACATTCCAACATAAGGTTTTCATTGCGAGCGGTCGGCTTGCCCATTGGCAGCCGCCGATCCAGAAATATTTGGTGCAAGAACTTGCTCCCCATTGGTAACAAAAATCTCCATACCGTCGACTTCCCCACTTACTGATTCCTCATTCTTCGCCCTTTTAACTACCTTTTTATCTGCCAACCCAGAATGATTCAAATTATCTGTTTCAGATCTGAATTTCCTTTTACCCATTAAGCTCACATTCTTGGAATTCTCAGCACGATTCTCTTCCTCCAACCGTTTCCACCTTGTCTTATTAATGGCCATTTCAACACTTCCCAAAACCACACTACTACTCAATTGTCCCCCTATTACTGAACTATCGCAATCTTCCTTCTGTCTCTGAAGCCCCTCAACCCAATTCTCCAATCTTTTCCCTGATTGACTTAATTTCGCCAAAATAGAAGATTCAGAACCCTCTATCCCCTCAGGACGACTACTGGATTTCCCTGTGTAAGTAACTTGATCTCCCATTCTCTTCCCAAATGCTTTAAATTTTACAGATTCTTTCCCCATTACTTTTGATTCTGCTTTTAAGGCTATAGAAAAAGGAGGATCTGCTCTAATTGTATTCTTTTCTTCAGGTTTAACCAGTTGGCAATCTGTCAAGCTATGATCCATCCTACCACAGCCAAAACAAAAGACTGGGAGCTTCTCATATTTAAAAGCAATCCATGACTTAACACCATTGTCAGTTGATACAAATAACCCTCTTCTAAGTGGATTCTGAACATCCAAATTAACCTTAATTCTGCAATAATCACCATAAATTTCTGATTCTAATAATTCCCCCAAACGTACATCCAACCGCATGCATCAGATCTTTCTTATCAAACTCGGGCAATATGGGACCCATTTTTAACCAAAACGGTGAACTAACAAGTTTAATACTAGCCCTATCAATTGGATTTCGTAAACGTTCAAATAAGATTAAATACTTACGAAACAACCAGGGCCTTCCTTCCAGAATGTACTCCATGTCGTCCTCCAAATCAAAGATGAGTAAGAATAGATTTTGCCCCGTTGTTTGTATCTCAAACTTTCTCTTTGTTTTCCATATACTCTTTAATTGTGCGCTAAGGCTATCTGGATTAAAAGATTTCCTTGTCCATACTGAACAGAGAAGAGTCGGTTTTTCGTCTGGCACCACCATAGATCTTTTGATAGATAACTGAACAAGCTCCTCTGCCAACAATGAGATCTCCTCATTGCCTTCCCTCTCATCACCACCACCCTCCTCCATCCTAGACTGCAGTAGTTACCACCCTCTCTAGGACTCTAATGGAAAGCACTCTTGGTTTTCAAGAGAGAACTGTTGTCGTAATTAATTGTTATTTTTAAATTCTCGACATCTTAAAGTTCTTAGACCTTAGCATTGTCATCAAATTAAGCTCTCATTATATTTAAAAAAAATTATTATCAACAATAGTTAAATTTCATTTTTGTCTTCTCTTTCACTCTGTTTTTTTATTCTTTTTAACAACTTTTCATGGAAATATATGTTAAATATTTAATTTTAATTTTAACATTGAGATGGACATTATGATAAATTTAGCCCTTGTCATTATCCCTTTTCTCACTTTGGTTTTAATTATTTTCTTTTTATCACTTTGGCCATCAACTTTTAAATTTTAGTCAAATTACTTTCTTTTCGATGGAAAAGTTAACTAGCCTGTTAAAATTTTAACAACACTAATGTGGTAACTCATATGACAATTCATATGTATTTCATAAAAATTCAACAAAGTTCAAACAATTTTGAAAATATATTCATGTCAACAGTGAAATATACTTAAATTGTCTCGGGAATTACTATGTCATTGACATTCAAATTTTAACAATTTAGTCAATTTTTTTACAAAAAAAAAAAAGAAGCAATTTTAACTAAAATTAAAAGTTGAGGGTGATAGTGATAGTGATTGTGATTGTGATAGTGATCCAAAAAAGAAAAACAAAAGGACTAAGGCCAAAATGTCAAAATAGGTTAATTTCATTAGTGACTAAATTTATCTTTATCTTTTCTTTTCTTTTTAAGTTTTTATTTTTATTTATTTATTTTCCATTAAAACTTTCTAAAGAAGGGTAGCTAATTAGTTTTACATAGAAGTAATTTAATAATGCTAATATAAAATTAAATTAAATATAAATTTAAAATAGGGATGATCCACTAAAACTAAAATTAGTGTTTAAGTAGCATGCTACGATAGCACTGATCGTGTGTTAGAGTCTTAAAATTTTATAAAAAGAATGATCGAGCCTAGAACCTGACTATGACAACGATTGAGGCAAGCGCACCTATCGAACAGTAGTATAGTTTAGTGGCAAGACCGGATTGTCGAACCCAAACGAACCAAAAGTACTAATACTAACTTTCTTTTTATTATTTAGCCTAAGAATTAAGGGAATTATTAATTAATCTAAAATTAACAAACTATTAAGCTAAAGATGTTAAGACAAAGAGAATGAATTGGGAAAAAACTTGTGGGAAAAACCAATTGATTAAGACAATGCCCGAGGAAGAATCCACCTAGACTTCATTTATTATTAAACCAGACAATTTATTCACTTGACTTGATCCGTAGGATTCCTTAAGTTATATTAATACCTCTCTCGAGGCTACTAACGTCTAACCCTAGGTTGATTAATTGAAATCTCTTTCTAATTAAAACCCCTAGAATTGCATTAACTCGATGTATGGACTCCCATATTAGGTTTGACCCTAATCCAGCAGATTTTCGTCATCCTATCTCTAGGGTTGCGATCAACTCCGCTTAATTATGATAGATCTACTCTTAGACAGGGTGTATTCCTCCTCTGCCTAAGCACATCAATATTTGAACCAATATCCTGAAATATCAAAACAAGAATTAAGAACACATAATTAAGAACAAATCAAGTATTTATCATATAATTCAGAAAACAATAACAAGATCCGTCTTAGGTTTCATCCCCCTCAGATATTTGAGGGTTTAGTTCATAATAATAAAAGAATACATCTCAAAAGAAAATGTAAAACAAAACATAAGAAAAAACCTAAAACCCCCTGAAGGAATTGAAGAGAAGATCTTTTGTCTTGAGTATAACTCCGACTTCTTGAGATGAATCAACTGACTTTCTTCGAGTAAATTCCACAATTCTAGCCTCTCTGGCTTGGCTCTTCGGCCTAACTGGACGCCTAACTGGACCTCTTGAAGGTTGGCCTCTAGGGTGTTTATATAGGCTTTTGGGATGGCTTTCTTTGCCTCTAAGTACCCTAATCCGAGTGAAATTCTTCTTTGTCATGGCAGGGACACGCCCGTGTGAATCGTGGCCAGGCCGTGTTCGAGTTTGTTAAGGTGGCACGGCCGTGTGACTTGGGCCCAAGCCGTGTTGATTTTGTAATATGGCTCTTTTACTCCATTTTAGGCCTGTTTCTCATTCTTTTCATCCTCCGGTGCTCTCGTGAGTATAAAACATGAAAACAAAGAATTAGGAGCACCAAATTCCACAATTCAAGGCTTAAATCATCCAAAAGTATGCTAAATGTGGGATTAAAATATGTTCATATTATGGTTTATCAAGCACGTTTACCTAGTCTGTTGCGATAGCATGTCTTGTCTTTCTTTCAATTTTTTGTTTTTCTTTTGATCTTGACCATTTTCGACGACAATCTCAATTGGTGATCTCGTGATTTTAAAGGTATATTTATATGGAATAAAATTTTGGAAGTCTCAACACCGATGACGACGAAGAGGTTCCAGTCCGTTTTGCATAAGAAGACGAATATGTAATTGAAGATTACAGTTGGTGTTTGGTGGGACGAGTTTTTACTGAAAGGGTGGTGCACTTTCCATCTTTAAGAAATACGATAGAAAATTTGTGGCACCCATTAGGAGGAATCTCAATTACAGACATTAGAGAAAAGAAGATTTTATTTAGGTTTTACAATTAGATTGATTTTAAAAAGGTGGTGGAAGGAATGCCTTGGTTTTTCAATAAGCATCTAATTATTTTTAATAAGATGGAGAGGGGGGAGGATCCATTACAAATTCCATTGAACCATGCTATCTTTTGGGTGCAAGTTCATAACCTACCATTAAGGTTCTTGACTGAAGGAATGGCAAATCAATTCGGGAACTTCACTGGTCAATTTTTAGAATATGATACAAATTTGATTACCAGAGGGGGAGAAAATTCATGCGTATTAGAGTGAAACCTGATGCTCGTGTTCCCCTAAAACAAATGAAAAAAGTTATTTTTGATAAGAATAATTCAATTTACGCACAATTTCAATATGAGAAAATTATAATATTTTGTTTCCTTTGCAGAAGATTAGGGCAAATGGAAGGCTTCTTCTCGGTTTGATTAACAATGGAAGAATAGGATGTGGAGTTCGGGTGGGATAGTTCGCTAAGGGCGCAATCAAAAAGAGTGATACAAATGACAAGCCCATGGTTACGAGAGGAACCAAGAAAGGGGGTCAAAGTTGAGGAAAAAACAAATTGCAAACAGCACAAGGGAAATCAATCAAATGAATCCCTAGGGGAAAACAAGGGTAGCAAGCTGGGAAATCATGGAATGACTGGAAAGGGGAATGTTCAATCTAGGGAAAAATTCTTTAATTCATTATTTAATGAAAGAGTATCTATCAAAGGCAAATAAGTAGTGCAAGAAGAAGTGTGCAGACCGCTTGCGATAAGGGAATGTAAACAAAGAAAAAGATTACATTGTGAAGGTCAAGAAGAAGTCAACTCATATGAATTGGTGAGTTCCAACAAAGATAATGAATTAGTGTCGGCTGCTAGTAAGTAGACCGACCAGTCGCAATGAAAATCCTAAGTTGAAATGTTCGCGAGTTGGGGCAACTGCGAGCAGTCCGTCATCTTAGACATAGTCTGAGATAAAGTAAGCCCCAAATTTTATTTTTTATTGAAATAAAAGTAAACACAAGAAATACGGAGAGAATAAGGAAAAGCTATGGTTTTGGAAATGGAATTGATATAAGAGCAAATGGTTCAAAAGGAGGCATATCGTTAGGTTGGAAGGAGGAGATGGACATAACTTTAAAGAGTTTTTCTAATTCACACATTGATGTGGTGATAAAAGAAGAATTGAAAGAGAAAATATGGATATTTACTGGTTTTTATGCAGCACTTGTGGAAGGATTAAAAAAAGATTCATAAAATTTAATAAGACATCTTGAAAAGGAATGTGATTTGCCATGGGTCATGATGGGAGATTTCAATGAGATAATGTTTTCATTTGAAAAGAAAGGGGGACGTGTACGAGATGAGAGACAAATAAGCGCTTTTCGAGAGGTTTTACGAGAATGTGATTTAAGCGATTTAAGTTTTTCAGGACAATGGTTTACGTGGGAGAAAGGAAGGCTGCCAAGTAATAACATTAGAGAGCGACACGACAGGGGCGTGGCAAATACCGGATGGTAGGACCTTTTTCCAGGATACTCGATCGAGCATAGGCCACATAGTTTTTCTGATCATTGTCCAATTATGCTTAATACAACAGGAAAAGTTGAAGGATGAAATCTTGCTAGGCCATTTTATTTTAGATTCAATGTTGATTGGGTATTGGATGAAAATTTTGAAGAACAAGTGATTGAGAGTTGGAGGGCCTGTATGGGAGACATTCCTGAGAAATTATCTATGCCCGGGACTGATTTAAGTAGATGGGCTAGCAAGAACAAGCCGTGGAGAGAAGGAAGAAAACAAGGGTTATTCTCTAAATTGAAGGAGTTGTACGAAGATGATCCCACCGATGAAGTCTTAGCAAAAACCACGAATTTAAAAATTGGGCTAAACTTAGAAGCTGATAAAGAAGAAATTTTGTTTTATTTTATTTATTTTACTTAGTTAAAATCCTAGTTTTAATCACCTCTTCAAATCAAAATATTTTTCTTCACCAAAGTATTTTTAATTACATTCATAAATTAGGTACAATAACTCGACATTTACTTGTTACTTTATTACTTGACTTGTTGCAATTGTGTACACTTGTATATTTCCGTCGTTCCAATAGGGTACAAGGAAAAGAATTTAAACCTAGTCAGGGATTAAGCCGGGAGATCCCTAAGCCCCTATTTATTTATTATATGTGCACAAGGTTTCTCCAATCTGATCACAAGGGTGAAAAGTGGGGATTTTATTAAATGAGCCAAGATAGGAAGTAGTTTGGCAATCACGCATTTATTTTTTGCGGCGGATGATAGCATACTGTTTGGAGAAGCAACAGAGGAAGGTGCAAGAGCGATAAAAACTGTGGTAACTGATTATGAAAATGTATCGGACCAAGTTGTTAATTTTGATAAAACGTTAATTTACTTCAGCAAAAATACAAGTTTTAGCAATAGGGAGAGAGTAGAGAGAATCTTTAGCGTTCGAATTGCAAATAATCTCAAGAAATATTTGGGATTACCAACAACGGTGGGAAGACGCAAAAGGCATGCTTTTGACGATATCAAAGAAAAAATTATTAAAAAATTAAAGAGTTGGAGCATGAAGTTTTTATCTATTGGCGAAAAAGAAGTGTTGATAAAATCAGTGTTACAGGCAATTCCAATTTACGCAATGCAATGTTTTATGTTACCAAATTCTTTTTGCAGGGAATTAGAAAACATGTTCAACAAATTTTGGTGGCGTAATACAGTTACATATAAAGGCATTCATTGGTGCAGCTGGTCAGCCATGTGTAATATGAAATCGCAAGGGGGGATGGGGTTTAGGGACTTATCAAAATTTACTGCTGCCTTGTTAGCCAAACAAGGATGGAATCTGATTACGAACCCCACCAGTTTGCTTGCACAGGTAATGAAAGCTAAATATTATCCAAGAGGTGATTTTCTAAGTGCAAGACTGGGAGCTTACCCATCGTTTACCTGGCGAAGTATCCGGAATACCCGCTCTTTACTGGAATAAGGATTGGGATAGAAAGTGGGGAATGGTGCCTCTATTAATATATGGAACGATAATTGGCTATCAGGACCTGAGGAGGGTCGACTACATTGTCAGACTATCAATATTAACTTTACAAAAGTAAAGGATTTAATTGAGATAGAAGAATTTACCTGGAATATTGAATCCCTTAGAATTTTGTTCGATGAAAAGACAATAAATCGGATTCTTGTGATTCCACTGGTATGTCCAAGCCAGATATCTTGATATGGCGGGGTGATAAATCAAGAAATTACACAGCCAAAAGCGGTTACAGATGGCTTGTTACAGAAAATTTACATAATAAAGAAGACAACACCGCTTCACAGATTTCTCGAATGAATACTTGCTTTACAAAGATGTGGAAGATTAAAGTAGCAGTTTAAATCTGAATACACGTGTGGAAACTTTCGAAGGGGTTTTTTCCTACGCTTTACAATTTAAAAAATAAAGGATTGGTGAGAAACGCTTGTTGCCCAGTTTGCAAGGAGGATGAGGAAACTATGGCACATCTATTCTGAGATTGTAAATTCACAAGAAAAATCCTGCAAGATCTGATAATTGAATACTCAACCTCAGATAGAAATCAAGAATGGAAAAATTGGTTAGTGGATTTCTTCTATGAAAATGAAAGCAAAAAATGTAAAACTCTTATGATTTCTTTCTGGGCAATATGGTTCAACAGAAACAGAATATATCACGAGGGACAAACCCCAAATGAACAAGAGGTGATTTCCTTTTAAAGCATACTTATCGGAGAACGATTTTATTGAAGGCGTTTTTATGACAAGAACTATGCCTAAAAATATCAAATGGGAACCACCTAATGGGAATATAATCAAAATTAATTTTGATGCCTCCTTTCAACATAGTCTTAACATTTCTAAGGCTGGTATAATTGCAATAAATAAAGATGGACTGATTATGGCTGTATGCATTTACTCGTTCTTAAACATCTCGACACCAGAACTAACAGAAGCCTGGGCATGCTTGCATGCAGTCACTTTTGGAGAGGAATTCGGTTTCAGAGAGATCTGCATGGAAGGTGACTCGTTGACGATAATTAAAGGGGTAACTGCTACAGGATAGGACAGATCTTGTATCAGCAATGTGACTAGAGCAATCCAGAATAAATGTGCAAATTTCACAAAGATAACATTCAAATTTGTACCTAGATCGGCCAATACTACAGCACACACACTAGCAAAAGAAGGAAGAATTTATGAATGGCGAAATATTGGATAGAGGAGGCTCCAAATTCAGTAGAAGACATTGTGAATAAAGAAAGGATCGGTTTTGAAAATGAATGATTTCGAAGGACACGGGTTGAGACCAGAAAATTTTTGTCTTGATTCCGAAGAACTCAGTTTTGTTTTGGCAAAGGGCTGAAAACTCTGATGTTTCATTATCCCTGATTCAGGTAAGAAGCCTTTACCATGCTACTGGTGTGAAAATTGAGATTAAGAGATTTGGGAGAGACGAATGGAAACTAATGTGTTTTTCTTTAGGTTTTTGTTTTTATTTTAAGGGTTTTCTTGTTTTTTGGGTTGCACCGTTTGGTGACCCTCTGTTTTACCAACAAATGGCTTTCTGTTTTTCATTCTTTTATCACGTGGCCTGTTCAACTCCACTATAATTAAACATCAGTTGCCTTTTTCAAAAAAAAAACGGAAATTCTACTTACACGGTGTAAAAATTAAAATAAATTTTCACACTTCTGTAATTGTTTATATAATTAATATTTTAATAATTCAACCGCTATATTTCATAGTCCATTCACGTAGATTATGCATGGAAATTTTGATGTAAATTTAAAATTTCTATATATTTGTTTTATGTAAAAAAAATTCAACTGTTGAATATATATTAATATAAAGTATATTAAATCAATATGATAGAGATATCGGACCGATTTAAAAATTTACATGCATGACAAGTATAATTATATTAATAAATTTAATGATTTAATTATTAAAATATTAATAATATAAATAGTTACAAAAGTGTGTAAAACTATTTTAATTTTTACATTGTATAAATGAATTTCTCCCCATTAAAATTATTTTATTTTATGTCGAATATAATTTTTTAAAAAAAGTTAAATATATTTAATTTTATCCTATTTACAAATGTGAGGTAAAATTGAAAGTTAATAAATTTATAAACTTTTTCAATATTATGGGAGAGAAAAAGAATGATAGAATTTAAATCCATCTTAAAGTTACACTATTTAAAAAGAAATTAGTTGTATAAAAACAATTGGCGGCAATTATATATATATATATATATATATATATATTGAAAGTCACAGGAATTTTATAATTAAAAGCAAAAACTTAATTATTGAATGGGACTGTTTTTATTGGTGATTAATGTTTTGTTAGGTTCCATGATTGTTGGTGTTGAAGTTATTTCTGTAAAACACTTGATATTTTTTTATCGGATACATAAAAGGTTAATAAAGTCATTTATACATTTTTTAAATTACAAAAACAAGATAAAATTCAAACAATAAATATAGTTAGTGCGACTTGAATTTAGATCAAACTTAAGACAATGAATACTTTAACCATAAGCCATCATATGAGGTTTAAAATGACTCATTCATTTGTTAGGATGACTTTTTTCATGCAATTAACATGAAATTCGTTGTGTTTTGTCTTTGAATCTTATTTCTAACGATCAATTTAAAATTGAGTATATGATATAAGTCTATTAATTTTTTTTTCTTTAAATTTTGTTTTAGTTTCATTCTTTAAAAAGAAAAATAGTCTCACAAAATATTAAAATCAACTCTACTCAATTCCATCAAACAAACTTTGATTCAGCAATAAATTTACACCGAGCCGAAGCAAGTAGGGTTTGCATCCCAACCTGAAAAAGCTTGTCATGGTATGTATATGTGGAGTCATCAAGACGTATATTTCATCCATGCACGCAATTTAGGATTTGCTCTAATTAGAAACCCAATAAATTATATTGTTTAAGGTATTTTAATTTTATTATTTTAAGAAAATAATAATAAATATGCATATAGCATCTCATCTCAATTGTTTTAGTAAAAGTTTAAATTTGTAATTCGATCAAAACTTTATTTTAATATTTTTAAATACATTTTATTTTTATTATGTACTCTTTATTATCTCTATCAATTGTATATATTAATAATGTTAATTGAGTGTCACAAATTATCTCCATACTAGCTCAGGATTGATAACAACATCATCATAAACAATTGTATTCATTTAGTATTCTTAATCTGATGTATTTATTTGTTTAAATTTCGTTTTACTCGAAATTTATTCTAATTTTTTCATTTTAATATTGTACATATTTAATGTATTATTATTAATTAATTTTAAATTATACGTTTCATTATTTATTGTATGTTATTTTTAAACACACTTCTATGTTTTAAATGTATGATTTCCACGCATTATTAAAAAAAAAAAACTCATTCAAAATTTAAAAAAAAAACGCTATTAAGAGATATAATTACAAATTTAAAAATAATCCATCTTCACAAACATAGAAGACACTTTAATTACACCAAAAACAAAAAACCTATTCTAGTGGAAAATGTCGCATGAAAGTCAGATAAAACAATTTTTTTTTTACAAAAAAGTATTCAAACCCCTTTAGGTTTGATAAAAAAAAAAATACTTACTTCCTATGGTTTTAAAAGCATATATAAGGTTTTTTTAGGAAATTAGGAAAATTATCAAATCATTTGTTTAGATTTATTATGCATGCAAAATTTAAAAAAATATCCTAATTTTCTTTTAATTTTTAATTTTTAATTTTTAATTTTTAATTTTTTGTGTCACGTGTCAATATTTTATTGGTAGTTAGTTCAAAACCTAACGGTGTTAGTCAATTACCAAAAATAAAAAAAGTAATAACTTAGCTTACGGTTTTCAAGTTTAGGTACTAAATAGGTTCAAAAACAATTTAGATGCCAAGTAGATAAAAAATTCCTACATTCAAGTACCTCCATATATATTAACCCATATATATTAACATGATAAGGGCGAAGGGCAGGCAATGGCCTTGCCCTCTCCCCTAAAAGAAATTGGTAGATTTGACATTTAATCCTTAAAATTTTATGAAATTATATCAAAAAATTATGATTTATCTTTAATTTTCTTAAAAGAAATTTGTGACTTCACCCCTAAACATGATCCAATCTCGATAAATAAATAAAAAAACTTGGATTGCATCAATCTTTTATGATTTGATCCTTTAAGATTTGGAACAGTACAAGTGAAGATAATAGATGGAGTACAAAGTAATCCTAAAAACCAAAAAATAAAGTCTCAAAAGATTGATTTGATTGAGGAATGCCTGAAAGTGCAAATGTGAGTGTAACTGAAACCATAATTGCTCTTCACACAAATATATCAAACATATACAATCAGTGGTAATAATTCATCATACATTACTAGCATGCTATTACAAAATTTATCACCCAACACTGCACCCTACAATCTCATGCTCTATTTCGTTGCCACTTGTAAATGCCACTGCGGCTCCTCAATAAACCTCTTTTTTGCTAAATTAAAACAATTGGGGGGATGCAGCTATTCTATTTTGGGATATTTGCTATTTCAGTCCTTCACTTTTAAATTTTATTTTAATTCTAATCTTAATTCATAATTTTTATTTAGTCCTTGCTTTTAATATCGTTGAATTTATTTTGGTTTCTTAAATTTTACATGTATCTGGTGAGGATTCAATTTGTTGTACAATAATTTTAGTTGTGTCAATTAAAGATGGGAGTTTTAGAAAATTAACTATTAATTATTGTACAATTAATTTATATTAAAAGAGACATGTAAATACACAAAACTAAAATTATTATACAACAAATTGGATCTTTGTATTGACCCGATAGTCGGGTAACCGGAAAATATATTTTCGGGTCTCCGTTTTCATAAAACGGAATCGTGAATATTTATTAAAAATATTTACGAAATTAGTTGTGTGGTTAATTAGGTTTTGGTTAGGTGAATTTGTTTAAAATTAAGAGTAATTAGGTAAAAGGACTAGATTGCATATAGGTTAAAAGTTGAATTATAGAATAGAGAAAAGTTAAGGGACTAAATTAGTAAATAAACTATATATATAACACTTGTATAGTATAAAAATAAATACAAGTGTATGATAATTGTAAATATATATGTAAAAATATTATACATATAATTGTAATAATTATATACATTTACTTATTATTTAAGAAATTAATATAATATGATATTAATATAATAAAATAAAATATAAAATAAACAAAACAAAAAGAATGAAAAAGAAAACAGAATAGCAAACGAAACAGGGGAGAAAGGAGAGAAAAAGAAAAAGGGAAATAAAGAAAGAAATTTTGGGTTTCAAGGTTCAAAGTTTGATTGGTAAGCTAATTTAGTCCAAATTCTTGTAATTTTTGAGTTTTTAGGATCCTAGAATAAAATACTACTTGATTTATGTTGAAATTTTGAAAGTTAATGGATTTTTAGATGTTATTCATGTTGAATAAATTGAAGTATTAGAGTTTGAATTGATAGAATTTTTGAGAAAAGGATTGATTTGTAAAATAAAATATAGTTTTTTTAATTAATAGGGACTAAATTGAGAAAATTTTGAAATTAGGGTTTATAGTGAAATTTGAAAGTTGAAATTAGTTTAAAGTGGGATTTGAATGAAAATATGAAATTAGTTTTGATTAATGGATTAAATTGAAATGTGAGCTAAGGAAAGAAATGATGAAATTATCATACCATACATGTTTATTTTTATTAAATAATATAGGAAAGTTATTTGATTGTATTTTTTTTAACATATAAATGTTATATGTTTTATATGAAATTGAAGAGAAAGAAAAGAAAGGGGAGGACCTAATTGAAGAAAAAGGAAAAAAGAAGGCTAAGGAGTGAAGGAAGAAGAACATACATCATCTCAACCTTTTGTTGTAAGTACTACAATATTTTTAAGTTATCTTTATTTAAATGCTTATATTGTAGTATGAAATTACTTAGAATAGAAATGTATGTAAAATATATAATTAAATTTGTAAATAAAAAAATAATTAGATTATGGAATTATGAAATTTGTAAAGAAAATTATAGATGGAGAATATGAGATGGTATATTGTTTGAACATTAAGTAATAATGTTGTGATAAAAGTATATATGTGAAAAAAAGTGAGACATTTGTAAATTGTGAAATGGGGACTAAATCGTAATGATGGATAAATGAGAAATCTTTTTCGAAATATTTATGTGAAATATTTAAATGTATGAAATTCAACTTTAATGCCCAAGTAGACGAAATTTAGAACTACTAGGATATTAGTGGCATGCCATTAAGGAACTTTAGCGCGCTCTCTGATAATTAGCATGTTAGTGCTCTCTGACTATTAGCACATTAGTGCTCTCTATTTAACACTCTAGTGCTCTCTGTTTATTAGTGCATAATAATGCACCTCTGTATTTGTTCCGTATATCCGGTATGTTCTATAAAGTCTACTTGGGCTAAGAATATGAGTTGTGAACAAAAGTGTATCATCGATGTGTTAAGGTAAGTTTGATATCTTACATAAGAAGAAAAGAAAAAGAAAAAGAAAGTTAAATTTTATTAAAGTAAGGCATGGTTGAAGAAACTTATATGTGAGTAAATATGTAATAATTGAATAAGTTTAAAATATTTTGTTATGATTATTTACCTATTTATTCTTGTAGTGCTTACTAAGCCTTCACCTGCTAAACGCGTTTATTTTTAACGTGTAGGTACAGTTAGACTAGAAGAGATAGAGTCGGGCTAGAAGATCTCTCATATCATCACATCCTCAAGAGCTTCAAGAGTAGGTACCATATTTTGTTTTAAAATGGCATGTACATAGGTAGTCCAAATGTGTTTTTTTTTTTTTGTGTATGTTAGAGACTAAAATGTAAACTCTTAAAATTCTATCTATTTTGGGTTACTTGAAGTATTTTGTTAAGTATATGAAATGAATTAGTGAAATTATAAATATGATTGCAAATGTGGTTGGTAAGTTATAATACTATTTATAAAAGTTTAAATTAAACAGTATCTAGCCATAACCGTTTTGGCACCAAATGTAATAGTCTTATACCGAGTTTGTACGATTGGACCGGGTATATGGGTGTTACATTTATTGGTATCAGAGCCTAGGTTTTTTGAATTCTTGGGTCGAGAATAAGTCTATCTGTACATGCCATTTTATATATTGATGTGATGAGATGAGGTTTAGTTATTTAATTGTGTAATTTATGAATATTGTAGAAACTTAAAGATGTCAAATAGACCTCGTGAAGAGTCGGAAAATGAAGTAGAGAGTAGGGCGCCAAACTTTGATAGGGAAAGAGATCAACATAGAGTCCAAGCTCGAAGTGAATCGGTAAAGTTAGGGGATGATAGGGAGTCTGAATTGGAAGAAAGAACTCAATCTAAAACTATGTCGATACCGCCTACAGAAGAAATTCCAATTGTAGCCTTGTTACAGACAATGAATCAGTTATTGCAGCAAGTTGTAAGAACTAATAATGCTCTATCTGTTTCACCATCATCTTCTCCTCCTATTGCTCCACATCCACAACCATTTATAACCAGTTATCAATCTCCCTTGGAGAAAATAAAAAAATATGGAGCTGAATTTAAAAGAAAGAAAGATGATGACCCAGCTAAGGTTGAAGAATGGTTAGAAAACAGTCAAAGAATATTTGAAGAATTGCAGTGTACAGGGGATGAAAAGTTGAAATGTATAGTATCTGTAATATCCTGAAATAGGGGTAAAATTTTTAGTAAATTATTTTGCATAAGTGTGGTCATCATGGTGTTAATCGAGGTATTTTAGGTGCTAGTGATAGGCTAAAGGGGCTTTAAGGGTGGTTTGGATGTGTTTTGAGGGTTTTTAGAACTCCAGGATAAAAAAGGGAGTGCATTGGAAAATTTTGAAAATTTCAAGTTAAAAGGGGAATTGGGCTATGAAGGCCTTAAGTAAAATTTTAGGAGCTAATGGACATGAAAGCCGGATTAGTAAAGTGGCTAGGATGCTACTTTAGGGGGCCTTGGAGGCCTGCGCAGGAAGGAAGGTGGTTCGAGTTGCAAGGGAAGCAAAAAGGAGAATTTATGTTTTTGCGTCAAGGAGGCGCCCGGCTAAGGATGTCTTAAATGAAATTTGTGGCGGGTTATGTCACACAAGACGCCTTGGCCGAGTGGCTAAGGGCGTTGCTTGAGGGCTGCGGCGTCGAGGACTCGCGTTCGAGCCCTGATGGAAGCGCAAGGCGTTTGTATTTTTATTTTGGTGTTGAAAACAATAGAGCTAACGGAAGGAGAGATTAAAAGAAATTTGGGATGGGATTATGTCATGAAATACGAAGTGGCCGAGTGTTTGGAGGCGGGAGATGTCTTCTCCAGGTCTCGGGTTCGAGACTTTGGGGCGCACCTGGGGGTTTTGTTTTTGTTTTATACAGGCGTGGGTAGGGGCTGCATGGGCACACGCGTGCATGAAGGCATGTTGCCTTTGTTTTCTATTTCTGCTGCAAGGTATGGGGTAGTGTTACTTTATTATTATTATTATTTATTATTTTGCTTGTTGTTTTCAAAAGCTGCATGAGTATGGGAAGTATTCTTTTTATTTTATTATTTTATAGGAGAGTATGGGGCTGTTTTATTTTATTTTGTTTTATTATTTTTAATTATTGTTGGAAGATGGGATTTACAAGATGGAAAGTTTAATAAACAATAGTGTTTTGTTTTTGGTGTTGAATTTTCATATGGGGAGAATCATGGCCGGCCTTGTGTTAGCAAAGCATGCCAAAATTCATTTTTCCTTCCCTCCATTTTTGTGCATGGCCGAATATGAAGCTCTCTCTTTAGGGGCTATCTTGGACGGTTTTGAAGCTAGCAAGGGAGGGTGCCGAATTTTATTTGTTTTTTTTCTAATGCTTCTTGCCGAATTTGTAATCAAGAAAATCCTCTTCTTCTTTAATTATTTTGCTAAACCGAAACTTTCCTATTGTTTCACCATTGCCGATTTCTTCCAAACACTCTTCCCTTCCCCTTTTCTTTCCTATAACTTCAATCTCCTACCGATTCTTTGTGATAGTTGAGTGTTTTACCTTCATTGGTAGCCATAGCCGAATATCAAGGGTGTTTTATTCTCCTACTTTTGTCGCAAGTGTTAGAAGCCGGAATATCCTTGAGGGGTAGCCGAACCTACTCTTCTTTAGTCTCTTCAAAATAGTGTGTAGTGGTAAGTATTCTTTTAGCAATTGGTTTAGGCCTTGGTTGTTTGAATGGCCGAATATTCTTGGGGCCATAATATTGTGTTTCATTCGTTGTAGCCAACACCAAGGAGCCTAAAAGGATTCTTTCGGGGTTCGAAATATTCAAGGTAAGTTGATGAAGTAGTGTAGATCGGCCAAGGGCCACTTTATCTAGATTATTTTTTAAGCCGATTCTAACAAGTTGTTAGTAGGGTTTTCAACTACTCAAAGATCTAGTACCAGTTCTCGGGTTTCAGTGAGGTAAGTGGTTGTTGACTTTCGGCCTTAGGCCATTTTGGGAACAAATGGTTGACCGATTCTGTCTATGGTGGTTTAGGAAAATTGACAGAAGTGTATAGCAGGTTTCGGGACTCAGATCTTTGTGGTAAGGATATTTAGTAAGTATAGTTTCGATCCAGAATATTTAGATTAAAGTATTCGTGTTTAACCGATGGTTCTGATTAAGATATCATTAATGGAGGCAAATATCAGTCAAGAAGAAAAAGGGAAGGTCCCTATCCCCAAGTTTAAAAGGAGAGCAGTCTTGGTAGTGCGAGATTGGCCACCGGGGTGTGGGCCAGCGTCCGAACAGCAAAGTAGGCAGATAGCCGTAGTATCGCTTAGTGATGGTATTGGGATTGAGGGCGTAACGCTGTTAGTGATCAGGTGTGTAGTTAGCCTACTGTTTTCCGGGATTTATGTGATATTGGCATGTGTTATGTGTTAATTGATAAGTGCAGTGATAAATGTGACATAGATACCCTTAAAGGGGTATGTTGATAATCTGGTAAGTACCAAACCTATTGATATGTGATCATTAAATTATATATGTGAGTATGCCTATGATTATGAATAACATGTGCATGCATTATCATGGCATTATTTTTATGTTGCATGTGCATGGGTGGGATATGAAAGAAGGTACGGGTGTACTTCGAGTACGTGGTTTGATGTTAGCCTTGTGCTACATCGTGGATTGACGTTGACTGAGGTCACGTTGTGGATTAATTGTGATTAAGTTCGCGTGGCTTGATGAGTAGCTCTGTGCCTCATCGTGGTTGATATCGGCTATGTGCCATATCGTGGTTGATGAGTGACTATGTGTCCCATCGTGGTTTTGGTGTTAGCTACGGCTACATCGTGGATTGGCGCTGACTAAGGTCGCGTTGTGGATTTTTGTGCTTAACTGCACGTAGACGGCATTGATTGCCTTTTTGGAGTGAAAAGGAGAGGGTGATTTGATAATCCCCTGGTGTGTGGTAGGCTGGATACGGGGGTGTGTAGAGGATGGACCCTAGGTTTGGGTTGGGTGCACTTTGCATAATTACATCTGATATGTGAATTAATGTGAAAATGGGCCAAGCCCAGTTGATATGTGGATTAATGTGGAAAATGGGCTAAGCCCAGTGTGTGGAAATTATGTGGTTAATTACCTTGTTACTTGATACGAGATTTGAATATGGGCCAAGCCCAGGATGTGATAATATGTGAATATGATAATTATTATCTGATACATGAGTAAATATGTGGTTAACATGTGGGTGGAATCCAGTGGTTTAATTACACACTGAGTCCGTGTGACTCACCCAAATTTTACTAAACACCGCAGGTGATCGTGATTTTTGGACCGAGTTGGAGAGGATACAAAGGTGGCCATGCGGAAGCGGATTTTCATGCAAAAAGGATATTTCGTTTAATTAATTAAGTATTTATATTTTCAGTATTTTGATTAAGTGTTTGTTGTAGTAAGGCCCAGTAAAGTACTTAAGTATTTTTATTAAGTATCCTTATTATTATGTTCTATTATGGATGGACAGTTAAATGTTGATTGCAAATGATTTTATTTTCTTAAAGTATGTATAGTAAAGTTTCGAATCCGGTGTTTTCATAATTATTTAGTTTTTACTTAGAATATTTTAAGTCACGAAAATGTTTTATTAAAGGAAACAAATTTCTAACGGTCTTTACTCTCAAGTAAGAAAATTTCGAACGTGTTCCGCAGTGGTATTTCAAATTCGGTCGTAGTGAATGGGCCGGGTTTGGGGTGCTACAAGCTTGGTATCAGAGCCCGGTTCAAAACTCGACTTTGAGGTTTTGGGCCCGAAAACAGTTTTCAAAAGTGGGCTTTTCAAAATATGGACTTTTATTTCAGGTTTATTCTGGCATGGCACCTGTACCTCCGACCCGAAGTCCACCGGTAAGTACCTCTGACTATTGAGGTGATTTGAATATGTGAACTGTATGGGCATATTTGGGCTCGTAGATTAGAACATTAGGGCTATTGAACCCTAGGACTAGTCTACTCAAAAACAAGTGCATAAGACTTAAGGACTGAAATGACCATAGAGGTGTAGTGAATGAATATGTCTCTGTTTATGAGCATGAAAGTGACTCTCTGAATTAGAATAGCAAACTTGAACTGCAACTTTTGTGTGATCGAAAGAACCACTTCTAGAACTTCTTTTCATAAAATTGTTCGCGGTTAATCAGTGGAACAAAAGTACTAATGCATAAAATTTTTAATAAGACAGATCGCGACGTTAGAAATGAGTTCTAGGGGGCGTGGTCGTAGTGGACGCGGTGGAAGTAGAATTGCAGTATTGGAACCGGTTGGGTCTGGCCATGGGTCAGAAAATGAAGTACAGCCGCCAGCAGTGGGCGCGGAGGAGCAAGATCAGATAGGAGAAGATGATGCAGTATCGCGGGCTATGTTACGAGTGCTAGAACATGTGGCAGGAGCTAGTGAGAGAAATAGAGGAGCCGAGATTTTTAGAGGAGTATCGAGAGTAGCTCCGAATGTAGCGGAGTATTGGCTGGAAGCAGTCAAAAGAATCATGGATGATTTGGACTGTACTGATGAGGAAAAGCTGAAAGGTGCTGTCTCGTTGCTCCGAGATGAAGCTTATCGATGGTGGCTCACTGTCAAGCAAGGTGTTTCGGTAGATCGACTGGATTGGGAATATTTTAAGCTTAAGTTTGAGGGAAAATACGTTGGAGCCAGCTACTTAGACTCACAAAGGAAGGCGTTTCTTAACTTGGTACAAGGAAGCAAGTCGGTAGCGGAGTATGAAACTGAATTTGTGCGGTTAAGTCAGTACGCCAAAGGGATCGTGGCTACTGATTACGAAAGGTGTGTCCGGTTCGAAGATGGGCTACGAGACGAGTTGCGAGAGTTGATTGCTCCGCACAGAGAAAGAGACTTCGCCATTCTAGTGGAGAAAGCTCGGATAGCTGAAGAAGTTAAGAGGGCTGTAAGAGAGAACCGGGATAAGGAAAGGAACGGGAATAAGAGAAGTTTTGGACCGTCAGCATCATTTGGAGATGTTTAGAAAAGACCAAGGATCGAGAATTCGGTACGTGTACCTGTGCCAGATTCTGAGAATCGGAGTCGTTTATGTGCCTAGTGTGGAAGAGCTCATTTAGGAGAATGTTGGGGAAAGAGTAAGGTATGTTTCCGTTGCGGGTCTAAAGCTCATTTGGTTAAGAAATGTCCTCAAGTGATGGATAGGGCTCGAGGTCAAGGACGTGAAACTCCAAGAAAAGGTGCTGAAGGTTCAGATGCAAGATGAGATAACGGGTATGTTCCCTAATTCTGGAATCTCTTTATTTCCTAGATTATTATGAGATAGTTCGTGTTTGTATGCTAGCGAAGTGTATGGAACCTTGAATGCGAATCTTGAGATAGTATCTAAGGAATGTGTTAATTTTGTTAAGATCAGAGTGAGCAGCAGAGGCGTAGAGTGACGAGTTACGATTATTCGTTAGTAAGTAATTTCGAGGACGAAATTATTTTTAAGGGGGTAGAATTGTAATATCCTAAAATAGGGGTAAAATTTTTAGTAAATTATTTTGCATAAGTGTGGTCATCATGGTGTTAATTGAGGTATTTTAGGTGCTAGTGATAGGCTAAAGGGGCTTTAAGGGTGGTTTGGATGTGTTTTGAGGGTTTTTAGAACTCTAGGATAAAAAGGGAGTGCATTGGAAAATTTTGAAAATTTCAAGTTAAAAGGGGAATTGGGCTATGGAGGCCTTAAGTAAAATTTTAGGAGCTAATGGACATGAAAGTCGGATTAGTAAAGTGGCTGGGATGCTACTTTAGGAGGCCTTGGAGGCCTGCGCAGGAAGGGAGGTGGTTCGAGTTGCAAGGGAAGCAAAAAGGAGAATTTATGTTTTTGCGCCTAGGAGGCGCCCGGCTAAGGATGTCTTAAATGAAATTTGTGGCGGGTTATGTCAAGACGCCTTGGCCGAGTGGCTAAGGGCGTTGCTTGAGGGCTGCGGCATCGAGGACTCGGTTTCGAGCCCTGATGGAAGCGCAAGGCGTTTGTATTTTTATTTTGGCGTTGGAAACAAGAGAGCTAACGGAAGGAGAGATTAAAAGAAATTTGGGATGGGATTATGTCATGAAATGCGAAGTGGCCGAGTGGTTGGAGGCGAGAGATGTCTTCTCCAGGTCTCGGGTTCGAGACTTTGGGGCGCACCTGGGGGTTTTGTTTTTGTTTTATACAGGCGTGGGTAGGGGCTGCATGGGCACACGCATGCATGAAGGCATGTTGCCTTTGTTTTCTATTTCTGCTGCAAGGTATGGGGTAGTGTTACTTTATTATTATTATTTATTATTTTGCTTGTTGTTTTCAAAAGTTGCATGAGTATGGGAAGTATTCTTTTTATTTTATTATTTTATAGGAGAGTATGGGGTTGTTTTATTTTATTTTGTTTTATTATTTTTAATTATTGTTGGAAGATGGGATTTACAAGATGGGAAGTTTAATAAACAATAGTGTTTTGTTTTTGGTGTTGAATTTTCATATGGGGAGAAGCATGGCCGGCCTTGTGTTAGCAAAGCATGCCAAAATTCATTTTTCCTTCCCTCCATTTTTGTGCATGGCCGAATATGAAGCTCTCTCTTTAGGGGCTATCTTGGACGGTTTTGAAGCTAGCAAGGGAGGGTGCCTAATTTTATTTGTTTTTTTTTTCTAATGCTTCTTGCCGAATTTGTAATCAAGAAAATCCTCTTCTTCTTTAATTATTTTGCTAAACCGAAACTTTCCCATTGTTTCACCATTGCCGATTTCTTCCAAACACTCTTCCCTTCCCCTTTTCTTTCCTATAACTTCAATCTCCTACCGATTCTTTGTGATAGTTGAGTGTTTTACCTTCATTGGTAGCCATAGCCAAATATCAAGGGTGTTTTATTCTGCTACTTTTGTCGCAAGTGTTAGAAGCCGGAATATCCTTGAGGGGTAGCCGAACCTACTCTTCTTTAGTCTCTTCAAAACAGTGTGTAGTGGTAAGTATTCTTTTAGCAATCGGTTTAGGCCTTGGTTGTTTGAATGGCCGAATATTCTTGGGGCCATAATATTGTGTTTCATTCGTTGTAGCCAACACCAAGGAGCCTAAAAGGATTCTTTCGGGGTTCGAAATATTCAAGGTAAGTTGATGAAGTAGTGTAGTTCGGCCAAGGGCCACTTTATCTAAATTATTGTTTAAGCCGATTCTAACAAGTTGTTAGTAGGGTTTTCGACTACTCAAAGATCTAGTACCAGTTCTCGGGTTTCAGTGAGGTAAGTGGTTGTTGACTTTCGGCCTTAGGCCATTTTGGGAACAAATGGTTGACCGATTCTGTCTATGGTGGTTTAGGAAAATCGACAGAAGTGTATAGCAGGTTTCGGGACTCAGATCTTTGTGGTAAGGATATTTAGTAAGTATAGTTTCGATCCAAAATATTTAGATTAAAGTATCGTGTTTAACCGATGGTTCTGATTAAGATATCATTAATGGAGGCAAATATCAGTCAAGAAGAAAAAGGGAAGGTCCCTATCCCCAAGTTTAAAAGGAGAGCAGTCTCGGAAATGCGAGATTGGCCACCGGGGTGTGGGCCAGCGTCCGAACAGCAAAGTAGGCAGATAGCCGTAGTATCGCTTAGTGATGGTATCGGGATTGAGGGCGTAACGCTGTTAGTGATCAGGTGTGTAGTTAGCCTACTGTTTTCCGGGATTTATGTGATATTTGCATGTGTTATGTGTTAATTGATAAGTGCAGTGATAAATGTGACATAGATACCCTTAAAGGGGTATGCTGATAATCTGGTAAGTACCAAACCTATTGATATGTGATCATTAAATTGTATATGTGAGTATGCCTATGATTATGAATAACATGTGCATGCATTATCATGGCATTATTTTTATGTTGCATGTGCATGGGTGGGATATGAAAGAAGGTACGGGTGTTCTTCGAGTACGTGGTTTGATGTTAGCCTTGTGTTACATCGTGGATTGACGTTGACTGAGGTCACGTTGTGGATTAATTGTGATTAAGTTCGCGTGGCTTGATGAGTAGCTCTGTGCCTCATCGTGGTTGATATCGGCTATGTGCCATATCGTGGTTGATGAGTGACTATGTGTCCCATCGTGGTTTTGGTGTTAGCTACGGCTACATCGTGGATTGGCGCTGACTGAGGTCGCGTTGTGGATTTTTGTGCTTAACTGCACGTGGACGGCATTGATTGCCTTTTTGGAGTGAAAAGGAGAGGGTGATTTAATAATCCCCTGGTGTGTGGTAGGCTGGATACGGGGGTGTGTAGAGGATGGACCCTAGGTTTGGGTTGGGTGCACTTTGCATAATTATATCTGATATGTGAATTAATATGAAAATAGGCCAAGCCCAATTGATATGTGGATTAATGTGGAAAATGGGCTAAGCCCAGTGTGTGGAAATTATGTGGTTAATTACCTTGTTACTTGATACGAGATTTGAATATGGGCCAAGCCCAGGATGTGATAATATGTGAATATGATAATTATTATCTGATACATGAGTAAATATGTGGTTAACATGTGGGTGGAATCCAGTGGTTTAATTACACACTGAGTCCGTGTGACTCACCCAAATTTTACTAAACACCGCAGGTGATCGTGATTTTTGGACCGGGTTGGAGAGGATACAAAGGTGGCCATGCGGAAGCGGATTTTCATGCAAAAAGGATATTTCGTTTAATTAATTAAGTATTTATATTTTCAGTATTTTGATTAAGTGTTTGTTGTAGTAAGGCCCAGTAAAGTACTTAAGTATTTTTATTAAGTATCATTATTATTATTTTCTATTATGGATGGACAGTTAAATGTTGATTGCAAATGATTTTATTTTCTTAAAGTATGTATAGTAAAGTTTTGAATCCGGTGTTTTCAATAATTTAGTTTTTACTTAGAATATTTTAAGTCACGAAAATGTTTTATTAAAGGAAACAAATTTCTAACGGTCTTTACTCTCAAGTAAGAAAATTTCGAACGTGTTCCGCAGTGGTATTTCAAATTCGATCGTAGTGAATGGGCTGGGTTTGGGGTGCTACAGTATCTTTATTAAAGGGTGAGGCTTACCAATTGTGGACCACTGCCATGAATATTCATCCTACAGAGAAAATTAATTGGAATTTCTTTGTGTCTGAATTTAGAAAAAAATATGTGAGTCAACTTTATCTTGAGAAGAAGAAAAGAGAATTTCTGGATTTGAAGCAGAACAACATGTCTGTTACTGAATATGAATGTGAATTTATTAGATTGAGTAAATATGCAAAGGAATTAATGGCAAATGAAGCAGATATGTGCAGGAGATTTGAGTGGGGAGTGAATGAAGAAATTTATGTTCCTCTTATACCATTACATCTACAAGAATTTCCTATTTTGGTTGATATAGCACAACGATTGGAAGAAGGGTTAGCTCGTTCGAAAGAGAAGAGTTTTGGGAAGAGACTAGCAACTAGTTCAACACCACCACCGTATTCAAAAAGAGTAAAGAATTTTAGAGATTTTAAATACACTTCTCCTACTGTTGGGAAAAGATCCAGAATTCAGACAAGACAAACTCATTTTATAATTTTAAGTGCTTTGGAAACCAAGTTTAAACGTAAAAAATTTACTCAGGTTTAATAATTAAGTAAATAGTTGAAACAAGAAAACCCAAAATCTAAAGTCAAATCGGAGTACAAGGCCTTATTACATCCAACGAAAATAAGCAATTAAAATTATGTCCTTTGAAACAAATAAATAAAAATTTAAACATCATCTTGTAGTGTGGCGATCTCCGAGTCCTCTCTCAAGTCGAGCCGTTTACTGAGGATCACGTGAAACATTAAATAAAGGGTGTGAGTTTCGAAACTCAGTGTGTACAACCCTTGGCATTCAATTCAATATATAATTATCACATTGGCCTGAGCCCTATCAAAATCGGTGGTCTTGGGCCTTGGCCCACAATGACCTCATATCATATCATATCATATCATATCATATCATATGCAAAACAAGGCAATGCAAAACCCTCCCCAAAAATCCATCCGCTACACACCATTTCCCTTCCAACCCTACACACCTGTGAGGATTTCTAAATCGACCCACCCATCCTTTACACACCAAATGTAGCACTCACAGCGGCACTACTCAACGTTACAGCAAAGCTGCTAATCATATAATGGGCTTAAAGCCACCGGTGGATCCATGGTCGTCGAACGACTATGCGATCCTCAAATCTTCCTCCGTACCATAATTGCCACCCATATGCATCCTAATCAGAATATCATATGAATGCAACATGCACATGTGTAACATCCACAAAACTCATACTTATCACATAGGGGTATTTTCGTCATTTCACAACCCAAGGGTATTTCCATAAATCTACTCTACAGGGGTATTTAGGTAATTTTGCAAAATAGAGGTACTTTGGAAATTTTGTAAATCAGAGATGTTTTGGTAGTTCTGCAAACCAAGGGTATTCTAGTAATTTCACAATTCGGGGCTATTTTAGTGATTTTACAAATCTAAGGATGTTTTGGTAATTTTCAAACTAAGGGTATTTTGGTTATTCTCAAATCAGGGGTATTTTAGTAATTTTGCAAATCTAGGGATATTTTGGTAATTTCCAAATCAGGGGTATTCTGGTCCCTCTCGGGTTTTAGTTATGAACTTTGGCCCATTAACAAGTCCTTGCGATTAAAGTGAACAGACACTATGCACCGGGTAGGATTCTAGAGAAGAGGAGGTGGGCCTCTAAGACCGCTTAAGTACTAAGCTCTCCCTAGATCCAATCCTAGACATACATATGTCCGTTGCCACACTCTAACCTAGCAACTTGTTCACAGACATATTTAATTATTAGATTAAGTCTTATGCGGTTTAAGAGTTGTTCAAAACTAAGCCTAAAGTCCATAAAACCCTAGCATACTAGTCTACGTCCCCATAAAGCCCATCAACCCATTTCACGTTCATATAACCTATTATGGCCACATCACATTTTTATGGCCCACTAGGCCCAAATCTCAATCATATGACCCATTAGGCCCAAAACAAATCCAGATCATGTAACATGCATGCCTAACCCAATTCATATAATCAAATTAATCCATTTAATCAAACTTAGCCTCAGGGCCCACTGGGCCCATTTAGCCACTTTCGGCTTTTCGGCATAGCCGATTTCGTGTGTGCATAGTGTTTGTACACACCTGGTTACTGCGACGTGCTATTCTATCCTTAACCTTGAACCTACAACCAACCAACCTTCAATCAACCATTCATACTTAATCAAAATATTTACTCAAAAGCCGAAGCCTTACTGTAACCTTACCGTGTGCCACCGGGTTCTAATAGCCTTTCCTTAGCTACTAATCACGAGTATCCCCTAGATCAGCACTCACACATACATCATTAAAAATTCGAGTAACTCATAATCCACACAAGTCACCCCTATAGATCACACACACATTCGGCCATTCACTTAATCCACCATCGAGTTGAGTACACTTACCCTTGCTAACGATCCTACCACGCTTACGATCTTTGAACCTTATCCTTGTTATCATACAGTTAATGACAGTACAGTTAGATAGCCTTTCGGCTTTTAGCAAAATGTACAAAAGAGGTTAATCGAATACTTACCAAATCCACTTTCGATCCTGCGGCCTAAATTCGGCTTTTGAGATTAGTATGGTGACAGAGACAATTCAGCATCAATAGGGAGAAGAAGAGGAGAAGTGATCGGCTAGAACTACAGGTGAACAAGAGAAGGAATTTAATAAGAGAAGGTATAGGGAATTTGGCTAGAGAGAAAACCAAAATTTCAGCAAAGGAATGATGGGTTTTTCCCCACAAATGGAAGAATTCGGCCAAGGGGGAGAAAAAGAAATGTAATGGAACCCAAGGAACCTCTTCAAGGAATTTGGCACCTCCTTTTATAGCCAATAGCCGAATCCTACCTTCCTCCACAGTCCAATTCGACACTAACCCTTCCTACCTCTCATTTCCTAATTTTTCTTCATGATATCTCCCTTATCTCATCCGAAATTCCCTCCTTTATCAGCTCACAAGACCAATTCAAACACTTCAACAAAAGAGTCTAAATTCCACACAACTCTGGCCGTCCACTAAGTAAAATAAACACTCCAAAAACACCTTACCACTACTCGAACCTTGGACCTCTTCACGCCACCTTGTAGCTCCCATAGTGATGCCACTTTGCCGCTGGACCACAAGTCCATTTGTGTCCTATTTTCCCCTTAATCTGCTTAAGAGGCCTAATGCCTGAGACTAGGGTCCACTAAAGTAAGAAAAATAAAATTTTCCCTATGGTCATCCCTATCTCTAAGACTTCAAATAATCCCAATAATACCTTAAAATTAATATTCTAAGTGCTACTCATACATACCAACCTTAGTGCACAAAAATTTAAAGTTTCGGGATTTTTAGGGCGTTACAACCCAATAGGCCCAAATCTACTAGGCCCAAATTCGGGGCATTACATATTTATTCTTGTAGCGCTTACTAAGCCTTCACCAGCTTAACGCGTTTATTTTTAACGCGTAGGTACAGTTAGACTAGAAGAAATAGAGTCGGGCTAGAAGATCTCTCATCTCACCACATCCTCAAGAGCTTCAAGAGTAGGTACCATATTTTGTTTTAAAATGGCATGTACATAGGTAGTCCAAATGTGTTTTTTTTTTTTTTTTTGTGTGTGTGTTAGGGACTAAAGTGTAATGTCTTGAAATTCTATCTATTTTGGGTTACTTGAAGTGTTTTGGTAAGTATATAACATGAATTAGTGAAATTATAAATATGATTGCAAATGTGGTTGGTAAGTTATAATACTATGTATAAAAGTTTAAATTAAATAGTATCTAGCCATAACCATTTTGGCACCAAATGTAATAGTTTTATACCGAGTCCGTACGATTGGACCAGGTATAGGGGTGTTACAATTTTCACCACATAACTCTTGCCAATTAACCACAATAATAGCTCGACGATTAACTCTTGCCAAATGAACAACCTAAGCTCAACTCTCATATTTTAAATTTTCAATAGTCGAGAAGAACCCAACTCAAGTTAATAAACTCAATTGCATGAGCTATTTAAATTAGATCACTAATTTCCTTGATGTCACCTGATTGCTGTCAATTGAACCAAGTCAATTCATTGTTGGATAAAATAAAATTTGAATTAGTTTACCAACAAAATATTGCTCCAAGTATCAAACAAAACAATACTAGTAATACTATCCTATCTTTTTTATAAATTAGAGAAACAATAAATACCAAGATGAAAAGTGTCTTAACATGATTTCAAATTGCTACTCATAACAATGAAATTTTATTAATAAAAAACTTAAAACATTAACAACTGGCGGCTAAAGGGAAAATGAGCTGTCGCCCTAAAACCAAAAAAAGAAAAGAAAAGAAAAGAAAAGGCTAAATAAAAAGCAAATTTTAAAATATAAGAAATTATTTACTTTCTCTTTTTATGATAAATTTAATTATAATTGATTCTTTATAGAGATATTTTCGAATAAAAAAAATCTTAAACACTAAAAGTCTTGTACTTACACAATAAACGTGTAAATTCAGGTTTTACCTTGTATTTTAACACTTCAAACATATATAAAAATATCATCAAAGTATAAAAAATAGACCAAAATGAATCAATAATACATAATATAATTTGGTAACCAAGTTTTGAAGTTTTGTTTAAAAATGGGTTAGAATATTATGGAGTAGCGCAGTAGCTATTATGAAAGTCCTTGAAAAGAATGTGTGGGGTTTGTGAGAATGGGCATGGTGGGTCCACTTAGCATGCTAGTCAAGTAAAAAGTGCAACATTATCCCTTCAAAACTTAGCTGGTTATTGACCCCAATCCATAATCCAAGCTGATCTTTCAACTCACATTTACATTACCAACCAAATTACTTCAATCTTTCAGCGATTAGACAGATTCAGTTCCATCATAAAGCATAAACGAACACCCAATCCCATATTTGTCAGCTCATCACCACCAATTTGGTTTAATCAGTGTCGCCAGGGCCACCTCCCATTCCCATCCATGCTTTCAGCAGCCTCTAAACCCCAATAATTCATTCATAATTTTTTTAAATATTGTTTTATCATCTATAAACATCAACTCTTTTAGAGTTTTGTAGTATCTTCTTCTAATAATATTATCTTTTAAGTTTAAATTTAATTTTCGTTCTAAAAATAAAATATATCTTACCAAAACATCCAATATATGTTACTATTCCGAATTATGATTTACTTCAATATTATAAAAACTATATTCATACCCAAAGTGAATTGATTTGAGATATAATTAATTATGGTTTTAGTTAAAAGTTGAGATATAAATTTTTTTTATTGTATTATTAGTAGATTAAAATTGATAATACAGTAAATTGTTATTGTTAAAGAGATAAGTGATTTTTTTTATTGTTATTCGATTACATAATTAAAGTAACATGAAAATTCATCGATCATATTTAAACACTAATAAATTTATATCTCAACTAAAATACTTGAGATTTTAAAAAAATCATCGTACCATCACTTTAACAACATCAACTAATGTTATTATCAATTTAGTTCTACTTATAATGTTATAAATCGGAGAAATAAAAAAAATTAGCATAATAAAGATATTAAAATCAGAATTAGACCATTGGCACTGATACAGTGCTTTTCTAAATTGCTATTAGATAATGATAAATCTTGGAACAAAAAAAAGTCTGCTCAAAGAGACATGTAACATCTTTCTTTGTAGTGGGACTTGTTATTATGAAATCAAAACAAAAACATAAAAATCAAGGTTGTATGCCAAAACCTCAATTGATTGAAGGAGATGGATAATTTAGGTTGAGGGCCCTCTAAATTTAGACTTTTTCCTTTTACTTGACTTGTGGAACAAGAAAAAATCCATCGAATGTGTTATCTTAATGGTGATTTGTTTTTATGGAAGTAAACATGAAGTCGAGCATTTGGTTAAGTCATCCGTGTATTATTTATTAATTTTTTTTAAAAATCTAATAAGTAGGAAAAATGAATTTTATTATTGTATTAATTTATAAATAAATTAAAATTTTAAAAAAAAATTCATGCTATAATTTTGTCGATTTTCAATAAGATGAAAATGGAATCTTATCAATTCGTGAGCCTCCTTAACCCAAACGAAATGTTAGCCCTAAAATACAAACCACTATTTAATTCATTCAAATCAATTTGATTAAGCAAGAACATGCATTTATATGATTTGATTAATTTTTTGGTTGTCTTCTAAGAATATCAAATTTCCTAAATAACTTTGCTTTGAGCTTTAAATAATAAAGACCCATGATTTGTTTTCAAGCTTTTGTTTTACCATGAAATTAATTATTATCATTTATTCAATTCAAAGGTTGCATGTATACATACATACATAGAAATGCATATTGTTAAAAATATAACGTCGGTAATGACAAATATTTCGCAAAGAAAATAAAAATAAAAATAAAGAACACACAGATTTTACGTGGAAACCTTTTCGGGAAAAAAACCACGGGCAGAGGAAAAGAAAATTTACTATGCCAAATTCGAATTCAGTTACAAGAGGAATAGACTATGTGTATTTATAGGCTTGTAAAGCCATATTCTAATAGGAGTGTAGTAAGATTGAAACTCCTTATTCTAATCAATATCAAATAGATGGAGTTTAATAATGTTTAAAAAACCTTATTTAAAAAAAAATAAAAGAAGTGTAGTTTTATAGGGATTCTTCTTTTATTTTATTTTACCATTGTATTTTATTTAAATAAGGATTCGGGTCACTTAATTCTAACAATCTCCACCATGACATAAATTCTCAATGAACAAGTTCTTCATCGCGAACTCTCAACGAACAAGTTCTTCACCTCTTCCATGAAACCCCTTAAGGGTTTAACTTCAACAATGAACACCAACCAAGTCTAAGCAATGCTCAAACTTGGTTATAGGAAGTGACTTAGTCATCATATCTGCAGGATTTTCATGAATACTAATTTTGCTCACAACAATATCACCACGAGCAATAATATCACGAACAAAATGAATCGAACATTAATGTGTTTTGTTTTCTCATGAAACATTTGATCTTTTGTAAGGAAGATGGCACTCTGACTGTCACAAAATACTGTGTTGATTTGAAGGTCTTCATTGAGCTCATTAATGAATCCCTTCAACCAAATAGCTTCTTTACAAGCCTCAATAATCGCCATGTACTCAGCTTCAGTGGTAGACAAAGCGACTGTAGTTTGCAAAGTAGCTTTCCAACTGATTGCACAATCTCTGATTGTAAAGACATAACCGGTGAGAGATCTTCTTCTATCAAGGTCTCCAGCAAAATCAGCATCAACATACCCAATGACTCCATCTCTAGTTCTTCCAAATTGTAAGCAAACATCAGTAGTACCTCGTAAGTATCTTAAAATCCACTGAACTGCTTTCCAATATTCTTTACTGGGATTCGCCATGCATCTGCTAACTGCACTGACTGCATATGATAAATCTGGACGTGAACAAACTATAACATACATGAGAGATCCCACTACACTAGAGTATGGAACATGTGACATGTACTCAATCTCATCATCTGATAGTGGAGACAAAGTCGATGAAAGTCTGAAATGGGCTGCTAAAGGAGTACTAACAGGCTTAGCACTCTCCATATTGAACCTGCAAAGAACTTTCTCAATGTACCCCTTCTCACTTAGGCACAATTTACTTGCTTTTCTATCTCTGTGAATCTCCATACCAAGTATCTTCTTTGTTGGTCCCAAATCTTTCATCTCAAATTCTTCACTTAGTTTGGCTTTGACCTTTCTTACCTCTCATTTATCTTTTGCTGCTATCAACATGTCATCAACATAAAGAAGTAGATACACAAAAGAACCATCACTGTTTTTCTTAAAGTAAACACATCTATCAAAACTATTTCTTTTAAAATCATGAGAAGTCATAAAAGAATCAAACCTCTTATACCACTTTCTTAGTGACTATTTCAAACCGTAAAGGGACTTTTTCAGCAAGCAAACATAGTCCTCTTTTTCTGAGACTGTAAAACCCTCTGTTTGTTGTATGTAAATATCTTCCTCAAGTTCTCCATGTAAAAATGCAGTTTTTACATCTAACTGCTCAAGCTTCAAATCATGCATGGCCACAATACGAAGCAAAGCTCGAATCGAACTATGTTTTACAACTGGGGAGAACACATCTGTGACGTCCACTCCTGGAATTTGACTGTAACCTTTTACAAGAAGCCTTGTTTTACATCTGGGTTCTTCAACTCTTGGAGTCCCTTCTTTTTTTTTAAACACCCGTTTACAGTGAACAGCCTTTTTACCTTTAGGAAGTTTCACAAGATCCCATGTTCTGTTTTTGTGGAGTGATTACATCTCCTCTTGCATAGAAAACATTCACTTTTTTGAGTCTTCACAGCTAACCGCCTCAAAATAATTAGACGGCTCTTGGTTTGCATCTATATCTTCAGCCACATTTAAAGCATAAGCAACTAGATCAGCCTCGACATACTTCTTTGGAGGTTTAATTTCTCTTCTAGTTCTATTTTTGGCGATAGAGCATTGTGGTGAAGAAGCAGCTCTATTCTTAATTTTTGTACTGGCTTGAGGAGTCGACTCTGTACTAATCTGATGCTCCACCTGCTTTTGATTTTCTTTATTGGAAGAGCCTTTAAGAGATAAGTTAGGTATCATAGCAGTTTCATCAAAAACAACATCTTTGCTAATCACAACTTTTCTATTTTCAGGGCACCATAACTTATACTCTTTTACATCAGCTTTATAACCAAGAAAAACACATTTAATGGATCTCGGTTCCAATTTTCCATTATCAACATGAGCATGCGCAGGACATCCAAAGATCTTTAAATCAGAATAATTAGCAGGATTACCAGACCATACCTCTTGTGGAGTCTTTTTCTCAATGGAAATGGATGGAGATCGGTTGATAAAAAAACATGCAGTAGAGGCTGTTTCGGCCTAAAACGACTTTGGTAAGTTGGCATTTGACAACATACATCGAACCTTCTCCATGACCGTTCTGTTCATTCGTTCTGCAACGCCGTTTTGCTGTGGAGTATGACGAACTGTTAAGTGTCTCACGATCCCTTCTGACTTGCACAGTTTATTGAACTCATCAGAACAAAACTCTAAGCCATTGTCTGTACGGAGGTATTTTATTTGTTTTCCCGTCTGGTTTTCAATCATAGTTTTCCAAGACTTAAATGCGGAAAACATATCCTTTTCTGCTTTAGGAAGAATGCCCAAACTTTTCTGGAAAAATCATCAATAAAAGTTAGCATATAATTAGCTCCACCTCTCGAAGGCACTCTTGATGGCCCCCACAGATCAGAATGAATATACTCCAACGTTCCCTTTGTGTTATGGATTCCTTTGGTGAATCGAACTCTCTTTTGCTTCCCAAAAACGCAGTGCTCACAGAACTTCAGTTTGCAAATTCCTTGCCCATCAAGAAGTCACTGCCATGCCATTCTCACTCATATGCCCTAGGCGCATATGCCAAAGTTTAGTAATATCATCATCTAATAAGGAAGAGAAAGCGACAGTTGCATCACCAATAACAGTAGAACCCTGCAAAATATATAACTTGACAGTCTTTTTCTACCCTTTCATCACAATGAGGGAACCTTTGGAAATCTTCAAAATCCCACTTTCAGCTGTGTATTTGTACCCTTTTAAATCAAGAGTACTTAACAAAATTAAATTTCTCTTTAATTCTGGAACATGTCGTACGTCACTAAGTATTCTGACAACTCCATCAAACATCTTAACTTTAATTGTTCCAACACCTGCGATTTTACACGAAGCATTATTTTCCATCAAAACAACACCTTCAGACACTGTTTCGTAATTTGTAAATCAATCCCGATTGGGACACATGTGGAAGGTGCAACCCGAATCAAGTATCCACTCCTCGCTCACTTTATATTTGTTGACAGAAGCGACTAGAAGTTCACCATCGCTGTAGTCTTCTACAACATTAGCTTCACCAGAATTTTCTGGTTGTTTTCCCTTTTGATTCCCAGCCTCACTTTTAATCTTGTTCTGTAGCTTATATCACTCAGATTTAATGTGCCCTTTCTTTTTGCAGAAGTTACAAGTTTTACCTCTGTTTGAAGACTTCGATCTACCCTTAGATTTATCGCGAGGATTCTGTTCCTGTGTCCTTCCACGATCATCATCAGCATTCCGATATTGTCTCTCACGAACAATGAGACCCTCTCTTTGAGAGTCAGTTTTAACCACAAGATGGTTCATCTTATCATAGGAGGTCAAAGAATCATAAACCTCATCAACTGTGAGAGACTCACAACTATATAAAATCGTGTCTCTAAAGGTTGAATAAGACGGGGGCAACGAACAAAGTAGAATCAACCCTAGATCTTCCTTATCATATTGAACCTCCATGGCCTCAAAGTTTGAGAGAATTTCTTTAAACACTGTTAAGTGTTCGTGCAAAGACGCACCTTCCTCCAAACGATGAGCATAAAGACGTTGCTTCATATGCAACTTGCTAGTTAGATTTTTCGGTATACATATTTGTTCTAGCCACTTCCATAATGCAGCGACGGGCTTCTCTTTCATCACATCCTGCAAAATTTCGTTAGACAAATGCAGATGTAACGTGTTAACGCCTTTCGATCCTTGCGCTTCTTCTCTTCTTCCGTCAATGTCGAAGGCATCTTATCTACCCCTAGTAGGGCTTTCTCTAAATCCATCTGTGCAAGAACTGCCTGCATCTTTATCTGCCACAGCGCGAAACTGGTGTTGAGATCCAACAGCGAAATTTCATACTTCAAAGACGCCATTACCGTGATCGAGATGAAAAACCCGGAAGCTCTGATACCAATTTGTTAAAAATATAACATCGGTAATGACAAATATTTCGCAAATAAAATAAAAACAAAAATAAAGAACACACAAATTTTACGTGGAAATCCTTTCGGGAAAAAAACCACGGGCAGAGGAGAAGAAAATTCACTATGTCAAATTCGAATTCAGTTGTAAGAGGAATAGACTATGTCTATTTATAGGCTTGTAAAGCCATATTCTAATAGGAGTGTAGTAAGATTGAAACTCCTTATTCTAATCAATATCAAATAGATGGAGTTTAATAAGGTTTAAAAAACCTTATTTGAAATAAAATAAAAAAAGTGTAGTTCTATAGGGATTCTTCTTTTATTTTATTTTACCATTGTATTTTATTTAAATAAGGATTCGGGTCACTTAATTCTAACACATATAATGGTCATTCCTTGCATTGAAGAATTGTGGATGCAAAACATAAATTGCTAATGAACTTTAAGTAGCTTTTACATATGAATGTTGTGTTTGTGGTTTTTCAAAATTTCTTTATTTAAAAAAATATAAAAAAATATGAATTATTAAAAGTTTTATAATACTTTAAGTTATACAAAATATTTAAGTAGATCATGGTGGTTCACATCATATATGGTGCAAAAAGCATTGAGGATGGAGGTTTGGGATGTATATAAAAGTTGGGAAAGGGATCTTGTAGGGTGATCATATAAGTGGTTGAGTTCTTATATCCTCCTACTTTGATGCTGGAAGATGGTATTTACGTTGGCTTGGCCCAGGTCCTAATCATCAAGCACTTTATTCTATAGGCATAGATGGTGGGGAGGTAGGTTGTGTGATGCCCCAAATCCAGTCGGGACAGTCCAACTCGAATTTTGAACATCATATCACTTACTGGGTGACTCTCCATTTAAAATTTTACGAACCACACTAACCAACCATATACACCACACAATTGTAGAATAATTCATATAGGAAATTAGACCTAAGTGCAAGCTTTTCTAAATTAATTATTTCATTCACACAATCAGAAGGTATAAGGTGTACCTTAATACTCAACGGTCTCCCTTAGCTACAAAAATTTGTTAGATCATTTAATTATCATCACATTAAACAAGTAATTAAAATCATCCAAACAAGCAATCAAGCAAACAATTATAACGTTCAAAGAAAATCCCAAAAAATCAAACAGTCCATAATGTCCGTTTACAAGCATTGAAAATTTTATTTAAAAAGTCTAAGTCTAATTTTAGCACTAAACCCTTGGAACGACCAACATTGCCTTCACTTCGGAGTTCAAAAGCTCAATACACATAGTCTAAAAAAATGAATTGCGATGGATCACTGATTTACCACTCCCCTCGCTAACTCACGAACTATTTATATACAAAGGTAAAGTAAAGAGTGTGAACTTGGTAAAACTCAGTGATTACACATGCATACAACACAAGTAAACACACCAAACATGTAAGGATTTGAACATACTTGAACAATTCACATATAACACAATTTTCATACACAACACAATGATATATTGGCAATTCGTGAATATGAAACATAGTCAAATTATATGCTCATTGGATAAATGGATCACCAAAACACACCACATTACTCATAAAATTGTACACTATATCCATGTAAGTGTAGCACATATGCTCACACTCTCCAAGCACACCATACTATCTAGGATGAACGGAGCTATGCTCGACATTCCCTTATCTCTCCAACGCTATCTCCAGGCCACAACGCCCAACACATAATAAAAAGGGGTGAGTACTCACAATCCTATGATATGCCAATGATATCCAACGGTTTCAAGTGTTCACACTGCAAACATATCTAATTAATCACATTTTATTACGTAATATAATTGGCTCGCATTACTGTTGAGCTCGCACTTAGCATTTCACAATAATATAATTTTGCACTAATCAAAACTCGCAATATCATAAATCTCATAATTCACTTACGGGTTCATGCATACATAAATGCGCATTATCAATAAAATTCATATGTTATAAAAATCTATATTATAATATTTATTTTTATATTCATTCGCAAGCATTACATAACCATATACGAATATATATTACATACATATATATATCTATTTAGTGACCTTTGTCACGTCAAATTTTAACATACATTAAAAGTCCCATAAATTTATATATTATATAATAAGACCCATGCATATATGTACATAATAAGACCTACGCAAATATATTATATATAACACCCATGCACCCAAATATATATTATACATATAACATCCACTAACATATATATTGTATACAACAGAACCATGCATATATATATTATATATATAACACCAAAATCCATTAATATATATACTGCATACAATAGAACAATGCATATGTATATTATCACCAAAACCTATCAATATATATTATATATAAAATAAAGTCCATGTATATATATTATAAGTTCATGTATTTTGCACTATTAAAATTGCATAGTATATATATTCAACGATTCAACCAAAATTGCAAAGATTTACACAAGGAAGAAGTCAAGGTTAGCATACCATAAGTGGGGGTTCAGAAGCCACACTTGAACTAAATATATAAGGATATTGATGTCTCATCGCATCTTCTATCTCCCAAGTAGCCTCTCCAATTTTATGATTATGCCACAAAATCTTTATTAAAGGTATGGTCTTATTACGCAACATCTTAACCTCACAAGATAGGATATTGATCAGTTCCTCTTATTAGGTAAGATAATGTAACAACCCGTTTTTTAGCTTTGTCTAAAATAGTGATTTCGGGGCCACAAATTTGACGAGTGAGTCTGTAAATATTATTATTTAATATTTACGAGTCAAATATTGTATTATATTTTATTTTGATATGGTAATTTATGTTATGTGAATGAATAATTTAGTTTAAGTGGTGTCCCTAAAGTCAAGTGGGTTTAGAAAATGAGGTATTGCGGCCTCATTTTTATAAATCAAGCTCATAAATATTTAATAAAAAAATATTTACGGAGTGTTATTAAGGTTGCATTAAAATTTGGTTAAAAATTTTTAAGGTTTAGATAGTTAATTAATTAAAAAGGATTAAATTGCAAAGGTTGCAAAAGTAGGTTTCTATTGATTAAATGGATTAAATGGCTATGGAAAGGCAAACTAAAGGATCTAGATGGTAATTATACTATATATATTAGTGGTGGACAAATATGGACATATTCTAGTTACTTCTTAAGTTATAACTTAAGGTTAAATAAGTAATTAAATAAATAAAAATTTAATTTAATAAGCCAAAATAGCATCATCTTCTCCAAATTGCTAATTTTTTTCAAATCGAAACCTTGTTGAGAAGATGAAGCTTTCGGCCATGGAGTTTTACATGCATGGTATGTTGTTGAGTCCTGTTTTTAGTGATTTTTATATTTTTGAGTTCGTATTAACTTAATTTAGTTAGCCCGGGGGTCAATTTGTAAAGTTCTTAAATGTTTAGAATTATGTCATGGATGTAATTGATGTGTTATGAATTTAGATGATTGATTCTAAAATTTGGTTGTTAAGTAAATAACTTTTGTTAAATAATTTTTAGTGATTTTAATGTTTAGGAATTTATTTGTGAAAATGGTAAAATTCAAGGAAAACATTGTAAGTTTTTGATAAATATGAGTTGTTACAAGATTGGGTAAAAATCGACTAGCATGAATTATGGTTAAAAATGGTGAAATTTCAAGTTTCAAGTTTAGGGACTAAATTACATAAAAGTTAAAATACTAGGAATGATTTGTAATTTTGCAATAGTATGGATTATAAGCTTGAGTTAAATATTTTAAGTTAATTGAATGAATTAATTGATTGGCAAATTATTATTTAGATCAAGAAAAGCTACAATTGAAGTTAAATCGAGGAAAAGCTTAAGTTCTGGATTAGTTGTCGACTCTGTTTGAACAACAATTCTAGTTGAGGTAAGTTCGTGGTACATGTAATATGTTATATTAAATTCTTGATATTTATTTTATTCTAACAATTATGGTGATTATAATTATTGAATGTTGGTTGTTGAAAATGAATAATGAAATCGAATTGTATTAGAGATAATATATCAAACTTTGAGTCCAGTAGGCTTCATGCCAGTGATTTATATCAGGCTCTCTGCCTAGTAGGCTCTATATTGGTGTGTTGTATTAGGCTCTGTGCCTAGCAGGCTTCGTGCCAATCATTTATATTAGGCTTTGTGCCGATGTAATTGTATCAGGCCTCGAGCCTAGCAGGCTTTGTTTCGATGTGATATATCAGGTAATTGGTACAGTAAATATTGTTTCAATTATCCGATGTTGTTCTATTTGGTTCAACGAGCAAGGTATTGGTTAAAAATGAAAAGGTATGTAAATAAAATGAACGATGATTTTTGAGTAATGAAATGGTTTATGATGAAATGTGCAATTGAAAGGAAAAGTTGGTTTAATGTAAGTGTATGAAAGATGAATTACAAAAGTAAAATGTTAAATATATTTTACACCATGCTTTGATTGGATTTGCATATGAAATGTTGCATCAAATGACCTTGTGAGGTGATGTGTATATGAAAGGAAAATTGGCTTATGATATAATGAATTTATGCTTGGTTGTTTAACTTAAAATGTTTGGTAAGTTTAAGTTTCCTTGATACAAGCTTACAAAGCATCCTTGATACAAGCTTACAAAGCATTAGTTGCTTATGTTGTTGTTTTCTCTGTCATGAAGATCATCGAAAAGCTTCATCGATTGGAATCTCGTCGGAGCACCATCACACTATCCATATGTTATTTTGGTTGTTTTAGTTATTGGTTATAAATGACATGTAATATGAGTTTATTTTATGCTAATTACCAATGTGATGTGGTTTAAGTTTACTTGCCTATATGTCTTGATGTTGGCTTATAAATGTATATGTTAGCATGAGTTTTGGTCATTTGTAAATGCCTTGTGATTTAGATGACTTTTGGTTCATTGAAGTGTAAATGAACTAGTTATACAGTAGATGTGTGAGGTAAGTTTAAAATATGAAATTATGGCATTGAATTTGAGTTTATTTGAATATTTACGTGTGGTACAAATGATGATACATTGGTTGGTTGATGAAAATAGGTTGTGTATGTGTGATTTTGGCATGTTTTGGCCTTGTTGTAATGAATTATTGAATGGGTCTAAAAGTTGGCTAATGGTATACTTGTGGCCCAAGAAAACATTTTTGGTAAACTTGATTTTTAAGGTACATTTTGGTACATACGATCTGTTCGCACGATCATATGTCTTTTTAAGTTTCAGGTGCAAGTTTCACACGGTTTGAGACACGACCATCTGGTCCTAATCAGTGAGTTACAAGGTTTGGGAACATGGACGTGTGGATTAGCCACACGGGCTGGCCTATGTCACACGGCCTGGCCACATGGCCAAGTGACCCTTGTTTTCAAAATTTTCAAGTTTTTTCCTAAAATTTATGTTTTGATTCATTTTGATCCCTGATTGCTTTTAAGTTATTTTTAAGGCCCCGAAAGTTTGATTTAAAGCCTAAATAAGTATGTTTGCTATGATTGGAATGGATTATTGATAATTATATTTAAGTTGAATTATTTGTTCGAATTTAAAGTTAAAGGTTCTGTTTTGTACAATAATGCTCTATAACCCTAATTTGGCGACAGAGATGGGTTAGAGGTGTTACAGATCAGGTCGAACCTCAATTTCCTCTATCGAAACAATATACGACATGTCGGATCAGTACTTCCGCAACATGGGCACGTGGAACACATTGTTTATACGCTCAAGTTTAGTCGATAACCTGAGTCGATACGCTATCGGTCTGATCCTCTCAATAACCTCATGGGGTCCAATAAATACCGGACTTAACTTTCCTTTTTGTCCGGATCTTAAAACTTTCTTCTAAGGTGAAACCTTAAGGAACACTCGATCCCCAACCTGAAACTCGATACCACAATGTTTAAGATCTACGTAAGACTTCTGCCTATCAGAAGCGGTTTTCAGTCTATCACTAAATCAATTTCACCTTCTTTTCAGTCTCCCGAATAAAATTCAGACCCATAACAGGCCTCTCATCTAGCTTGGACCAACACAAAAGAGTCCTACATTACCTACCATATAGTGCCTCAAACGGTGCCATCTAAATACTCAATTATTGTAAACGAACTCTACTAAAGGCAGATATTGCTGTCAACTACCACCAAACTCCATGACATAACTGCACAACGTATCCTCGAGTATCTGAATTACCCGTTCTGAATGACCACATGTCTGAATATGATAAGTCGTATTAAAGTTAAGCTTTGAACCCAAAGTTCCTTGAAGTCTCCTCCAAAATCCTGAGGTAAATCGTGGATCTCTATCAGAAATGACCGAAATCGGTGCACCATGAAGTCGAACTATCTCTGCCATGCACAACTTAGTTAATCACTCTATCGAGTAATTAGCACATGCTGCTAGAAAATGTGCATTCTTCAAGAACCGATCATCAATCACCCAAATTGAATCCTTCTTCGTCGGGTTCAATAGCAAACCTGAGACAAAGTCCATCGTAATTCTCTCTCATTTCCACTTTGAAATTTGTATCAACTGTGAAAAACCCGAAAGATGTTGGTGTTCTACCTTCACCTGCTGACATACTAAACATCGGCCCACAAAGTCAATAACATCCCGTTTCCATCTAGGCCACCAATATAATTCTCAAAGATCTTGATACATCTTGATACTACCGGGGTGCATAGCATAAGGGGTACTATGCACCATGATAAGAATCGCGTGCCTAAGCTTCACATCAATAGGCACACACAGTCTCCTACAGAAACTTAACATACCATCAGGATTCAACTTAAAGTCTCCACCATTACCATCATTAACCTGCAAGATCTTTTTTGCTAAACACACATCAACCAACTGCCTCTCTTTAATCTGACGTGATAAAGTCTGCTTCACCTGAAGTTCAGCAAACGAACCACCATCACTGGTCAGACTCATTCATACAAACATGGCTCACAACTCAACCATCACCTTCTGACTCAAAACATCATAAACCACATTTGCTTTGCCTAGATGATACTCAATCACACAGTTACAATCTTTCAGTAGCTCAATCCAGTGCCTCTGTCTCAAGTTTAACTAATTCTGGGATAGGAGATACTTAAGAATTTTGTGATCGGTGTAAATAACACACCTCTCACCATACAATTAGTGACGCCAAATCTTGAGCGCAAAGACCGCAGCAGCTAACTTCAAATTGTGGGTTGAGTAATTACGCATCGACCTTCTTTGGGTCAACATGGATCCCTCAACAAATACTACATGACCGAGAAACATCACCTCTCAAAGCCAGAACTCACACTTACTCAGCTTTGCATACAATTATTTCTCATGCAGAATCTGAAGAATAATCCGTAAATGTGCATCATGATATTCCTCAGTTTGGGAATACACGAGAATGTCATCTATAAAGACAACTATAAGATTATCCAGATACAAGTGAAAAACTCGGTTCATCAAGTCCATAAATGTTGCTGGTGCATTCGTCAACTCAAACGGCATAACCAGAAACTCGTAATGCCCATATCGAGTCTTGAACGCAGTCTTCAGTATATCAGCCTCTTTCACCTTGAGCTAATAATACCCAATCCTCAAATTGATCTTCGAAAACACCATCGCTCCCCTGAACTGATCAAATAGGTCACCAATCTGAGGGAACAGATACTTGTTATTGATGGTTAGCTTGTTCAGTTGTCGATAATCGATACACAGCCTCAAGGTACAATCTTTCTTCTTTACAAACAATATCAACGTACCCCAAGACGATACGCTCGATAGAATAAACCCTCGATCCAATTGTAACTGGATCTTTAGCTCTTTTAGTTCTTTTGGTTCAATTAGATAAGGTGCAACTAACACTAGTATGATACCAGGATAAACATCAATATCAAACTCAACCTCCCGATCTAGCGGCAAACAAGGTAACTCTTTTAGAAACACATCAGGAAAATCTCTCACGGTGCGGATATTATGAACCTTCAAATCCTTATTACACAAATTAAACACATAGACTAGGTAAACTTCACAACCTTTACTCAACAAGTTTTCAACCTTAGTTGCTAATACCACATTGGAGAAGAATTTGGGTCTCTCCCCAACGACCACAACTTCCAATCTATCCTCAACCCTCAAAGTAAGTCGCTTTGTCTCAATATGTATCTTTTCCCTATGCTCAGTTAGCCAATTTGTTACGAGAATCACGCCAAACCCACGAAACGGTAACTCCACCAAATCCACTGGAAAACCATACCCCTAGACTGTCAACGGACACCTCCGATAGAGTCGATCAACTAGAACAGTCTCTCCCAAAGAATTCGTCACTATCATACCCTGTCTAAAAATCTCTATCGGAATCCCCAACTCATTAGCCAGATCACTCACAATATACGGATGGGTGGAACCCGAATCTACTAACGAAAATAAAGAAAAAGATTATAATATTAATTACCTGTAATAACATTCGTCGTCTTGCGGCTCCCTCATAGCGTAAACACGAGCAGGTCCACCAAACTGAGTCGGTACAGCTACTGTATGGGCAACTATCCTCTGACCCATCGAACTCCTGTTACCACCACGACCTCAACCTCGACCTCTAATTGGTACGATAGTCTGAGCCAACTCAACTCTCTTAGGGCAGTCTTGGACCCGATGCTCCATTGATCCACAACATAAGCACAACCCCAACACTCTCCAACACACTCTTGGGTGCCCACGTCCACAACGTTCACAACTAGCTACCTCAGTTGATCCACCCTTAGAAACTATTGCGGTGTTCTATGGTCTAGTCTGGCTCGATCGAAAGTCCTTCGAGCACCCCTATATGGTCCAATCTGGCTCAATCGAAAGTTCTATCAAGCACCCCTATTAGACTTCCAGGAATCATGGCCTCTCTTGTCTAACCTTCCCGACGATCCTAACCAATCGGAGCCCCTCTTCCTAGACTCAGATACAATTGGTCTCGGTGGCTCGATCAGTGTCTCCTCTACTACCTTAGCCTTCTCTACAAAATCATCAAAGGCCTCAATGCTTTGTGCTACTAGTTATACCCGAATGTCCCGATTTAGTCTAAAATGAAACCTCTTATACCTCTCCTTTTCAAAGAACACCATCTCTAGAGCATACTGGCTGAGTTACACAAACTCTGACTTGTACTCAGCCATAGACATATTTCCCTGGACCAAATCCAAAAACTCCCTCTTTCTAGCATCTAGGTATTGGTCTCCCAAGTACTTATTTCGAAAATACTCCAAAAAAAAACTCCTAAGTTAGGTAATCAGCAACGGTCCCTCTCTTTACTGTATTCCTCCAACGAAGAGCTTCACCGTTTAATAGGGATATGGTGCAACCTAAATTCTCCTTATCCAAGCATCCCATCTGCTTAAGGATCCTTTCAATACTCTCCAACTAATATTCAGCAATGGTAGGATCAACTCCTTTAGCTCCCTAGAATTCTTTACCACCCAAAGCTTGGAATTGTTTGAGTGGCAACCTTCTGGAAGCTGGGGCAGGGTTCCCACCAGCTATCCTCTAAAACACCCCCAATCATCACTTGAACTAATGGCTCAAAACCAGTTCTAAGTGTAGCTTGCACTAGAGGTGGTTCCACCGGTTCATTAACAGCCGAGCGTCTGCGTCTAGGAGGCATTCTATCTACTATTTACATAAATTTAAATGAAACAGAAAAGTGAGAAGTGGCAAGTGATCCAAGGCAATTTTTTTCAAGAAAACATTTTCAAAGAAGGCAATGTGTTCCCGTTCCTACCCCATTTACCACTAATTTTCATACAAGGTTATGTTTGTCAAAAAGGTTTAAACATTTCCATTTTTTAAATTTTAAAATCAATGTATTTATATGACATGGCACTTAGTGAGGCTAAGTCTAAACTTCTAGTATGGTCGAGCTTTGTCAAATTCTATCTTTAGGCGTGGGCTAACATGGAAATGGTTTGACTTACTTGGATATAACAATTGTCCCATAGTCGAAAGACGGGTTATAAATTGTCATGGGTTGAGTCGAATCTCTAGTGAGTCTCTAGAAGTTCTAGCAAGGCACAAAAAGATTTTCAAAGTCTTATGATTAATGCTCTGATCATTGAGCCTCTGCATTGATTGCTTTTAGACACATGTTCATATTTGATTGGGATTTTTTAAGATAATGTCATTTCTTTATCGCAATTGTTTTTTTTAAAGGTTGTTCCAATTTCCTCCTTGAATACTATGAATAGGACTTCTTTGTGAATTCAAAACCTTTATTTTTTTTCTGTTCTCTTTCTTTGTACTTGATTTTTTTTCTTCTTTTGTTGTGTTTTCTCAAGTGATTCCTTCTTCGTTTATTATATTTTTGTGCTTGTTATTTTTTTTTTTAGAATAGTAGTCAATTTCTCAATATTCGAAGCAAGAGAGGTTTCAAGGGTAGGTGAAGAATGATTGTGTTCTACTATTAAGGTAGAAATGCTAGCTATTTTAAAATTATGATGTCTCAAGCATCCTTATTATAAATATAAGTTCCCAATTCCTTTATAGACATAAAAGATAAGTGAAGTTAAGACTAATGGGAAAAGCTTCTCTCTTCTTTTACACCTACTTGATTCGAGTTTTCACTTACCCTTTCATCCTTAGTTTGTAGAGATGTTGTGGTATTACAACTAGAGGTGCTCATGGGTCTGGTCGAATCGGGCCTAGGAATGATATTAACGTACTTTATGCTTGTTCCAAGCCCGGCCAGACCTGAAATATGGGCTTAAATTTTTACCCAAACCCGCCCATATTTGCAAAAGACTAACCCAAGCCCATTTTAGGCCCACCCATAGTATTTTTTTGAATTTTTTTGAAAAATATTTATATTATATTATTTTAATATTTAATAATTTTACACATTTTTTATTTATTGAATTTTTTTATATAGCCATCTTAACATTATTTTAATGTTTACATTAGAGTAGTATTATATATTTAGTATATGTTTATTTTTTTATTGTGTTATAATTAATATATAAAAATAACATAATACAAAGTATTATAAACTTAAAAATGGGTCGGGCTCGGGCCTTGAATGTTCAAGCCCAAGCCCGGCCCATGTTTTAAACGAACATATTTTTTTGGCCCAAGCCCGCTTTTTGGGCCTAATATTTTTACCCAAATCCTCCTAAATTTTGGATGGGTCTTCGGGCTTGGGCGGGTAGCTCGGCCCATGAATAGGTCTACTATAGATGATTACTAGGAAATTCTTGGCAATTCTTAGTATCGTACTTTTTAGATTGTCAAAGGCATTGTGAACCATCTTCTTCAACCAACTTTAGGAATAAGTTCACCCTCAACTTTGGAGGTTCTCGTGGTGTAGGTGTTGGAAAAAATCTGGTTTGAAAATGGTTTTCTTGCAAAGCAGAAAATAAAAATTTTAAAAATTGACTCATTTCATGATATTTGTAGCAATAAACCCTAGACCGAAATCGTAGTTCTGTTTTCAGATAGACGAATCCTTGTCGTTCTCAGCATTCAACCAAACGATCTCATTCGCTATTCTTTTACCACAAGTTGCATCGAATGTGGGTTCGATCAAATCGAATCAAACACAAAAACTAAAAATAGTTTTATTTTCTTTTGGGGTGAAAACGAAAATTCTCTTTTCAAATAAAAACTAGTAGAATCATTATTCTAGAAAATATATTTATTTCTTAGAGGATAAAAGTCTCTCTATTTTCGGGTAGAATAACGATATCTGAAAGTTGTGTAAACAGCCCTACCGGTGTCATCTATTTATAGGGAGAGAATGTAGAACCCTTATTGAATTAGAAAAGGTTATTTCAAATAGAAAAACACTCCCTACTTAGAGTAGGATTAGGGTGGGCGGCACACCCCTAGTATTCCTACTAGGGTTGCCGCTGCTTAATATTACATGAGGATATTTTGGGCCTCAAATTTTTTATGAACTTATTTAAATTTATAGTTCTTATCACGTTCCACTTTAGTTTATATATAATAATTAACACCCATAGTCAAGTTTCATTATTAATATTTTAATTCATTTCACACCTTTTCCAATTAGGTCTTAACTCAATTAAAACACACTATTTTCAAATTATACCTCGTAATCAAGTTTCATTTTAAATTAATTAATATAATAAAACTTGCTCATATTATTTTAATACTTTTTAAATTAATTATTTATGACCCTAATTTCAGTATCCATTTCAAACCCTCGATTTATTTTACAAACGCACGAATATAACCTTATAGATTGGGGCATGACCACTCTCGATTTTCACAAGCTCGATTCTTCTAACTCAGTTTTTAGGGTGTGACAAGTATTTTCAAATAAAAAGTTTGCAGATAAAATGATGGTACTTTCTCCATTCATATTGTCCCAACCTATGCAATGCAAAATATCATGCTTGTAACAGAAAAGTACAGAAACAGTAAACATGCTTAACATGTATTCAGTTCAATAGTAGCAGTGGGCATGCTTAACTTGCAATCAGTAAGACAAAAGCAGAAATAGTAGTAATAGTTTATCAGAAATATAGTGACAATAGGCATGTATCATTCACATGTCATGCATATAACAGTAGCAATTTAATTTTTTAAATCCTAGATTCCAACATATACGAATATCAAGGACTCAATTTAGTGAATAAAAACTTTAAAAACAATTTAGGGACTAAATTGAATATATCAAAAAAATTTAGGTAAAATTGTAAAATAAAGGCCACAAGGCCATGTGACCAGGCTATGTGAGAGGCTTGAGGCCATGTAAAAGCGTTACACGGCCGTGTGAATAACGATACTTTACCCTACAAGAAAAACACGATCGTGTGGCAGCCCGTGTAACAGTCTATGGCCGTGTGAGAAACGAAGGATCCTAAAATAACAGATGTGCATGGTTGTGTGGTCCGCACGCATGTGTGGGAGACTGTGTGACCCTAAACTACACAAGATTTTCCCATATTTTCTTGGTAAAAAACACACACCTTTCACCACGGGTCTGATCGATGTTCCTCACACTCTATTTTGATCTGATTCACCTATATTCGGTCCTTCAAACGACATCTACGCATGAATTAACGGTTGGTATCAAGATTTTGGCAAGATTATCAAAGATTTGACAAGATCGAAAAATTGATTAATTGAACCGAAAAATTAATGTCGAATGATGACATCACGAAAATATGAGGTCTAATCATTGGAACGAATGCACTTACCGATTCTTGTCAAAGGTAACAGTTGATAATGATGGCAAACCTAAACAATGATAGGAATTAAACCTTATGAAATCTTTAATTTATTTACATATTGTATTAATTTGTTCCTAATTCTAAAAATTATCAATGTTCACAAAACCCCTGAATATACCTTAGATTGCATTTTAACTTCTTTATTAAAAAATGTGTAGATCAACTCTTGTAAGTCAGTTAAGTGAACAGAACAACCCTTCCGCAAAAATATGATGTTTATATATAAGGTATATTAATAAATTTAGTCCCCAGTCTTTACATATTTATTCAATTTGACCTCTACTCCTTTATTGGAAGTAAATTATAATTTTTTTTTTCTTGAAACTAATAAGGCTAAAGATTCAAAAAAAGCCAATTTTTTTTAAAAAAAATCAATTAAACCCTTTTAAATTTTAAAAATTATTAAAAAATTATAAACAAACTTCATAAAAAAAGTTATAGCAAATTTAAAATTTAAAATTTTTATTAAAAAATAACAATACCAACCCGATAAAAGAGTAGCGGTCAAATTTTCTAAAATATTATAACCATTAGATTTTAATGGGTCGGCATTGTTATTTTTTAATAAAATTTTATAACTTTTTTATATAATTTTTTTATGATTTTTAAATAATTTTTAAATTTTAAAATGGCTTAATTGATTTTTTTTAACTTGTTAATAAGACCTTTACGATCAGTGGTACACATGATTTATTTTGTTTAAGATCTCGTGTTTAGGTTGTAGGGTTTTAGGGATTCTTTATAATTAATTATTTTTTAATTATGTTCAAATAAATTTATTAATATTTATTTATAAGTCCTCATATTCTTATTCACTAATGGTGCATGTGATTTATGTACTGACAGTAAATCAAATATTCTCCCACAAATTATTATAGATTATAGATAAATAGTATTATAGTTTTTTAAATCAAGCCAAAATTAAATGAATGATACAAAAGTTAGTATTTGATATATTGCAGGTGAAATATTTTAACTCGCAATTCATATTAAAATACTACCACATGTTTATTTTTCTTAATAATGATTTTTTTTATATTTTTATCATTTTTTTTATTTTTACCAACGGACAAATGTCTTGCAACTTTATTCGTGTAATAGAGAAAATTTACTAATAATGTAACCCTAAATTATTTAATACACTATTAGTATATAGGGACAATGCCAAGAGATAAATAGAGGCCTTGGCCCTAAAAAAGGTAGGGACTTAATTTTAATTCCATTAAAATATGAAATTATAAGTTAATATAATAGTTGAATTGCATTCTAACTCCCTAATGTGATAAATTTTCAATTTATTTTCTTTAAAACTTATGAACCAATAAATTAATATATTTATTAAAATTATAACTTAATCTCTTAAAATTTATAACTTAATTTCAATCCCTAAAAATAAAATTTGGCTTTTCACCAACTAACAAATATTTTAGGCTTCACAAACAACATTAGAAGGGGTAACACTTAAGCAAATGAGTCATTTACAGTTCTATCTGAGGCAAAGACCTTGGATCTTTAAGCATGTAAATTCGATTCCTTTTATTCGCAATGCAGTGTGTGGTCTCCAATGTTAACATGTGCGTATGCTCTGAATGAATTTCATTAAGTTCTTTTCGAATTTTTCATCTGCATTATACTAGTTTAATTCTTAATTGCAATAATTTGAGCATATATTTATAATTATATTATAGTTGTATGTATATTATATTTATAATAATGAAATTTAAAAAAAGAATTTGATGCAAGTCTCGAGGCCCAAAATCAAACTCATGAACATAATGGGTTCAAATTTCCTCAAGGCCCAATAAGGAGGTCGAAGGCCAAGCAAATCCGAGCAAGATTGAATGGGACCATCTAAGACTTCGTTACCAAGGCCTTAGATGCGCACATGACCGAAAAAGAAAATCAAAATTCACTTTCTTGTTTTCAAGAAAATTAAGAAACCAAATCGTGGTCCAATTTTGTTGTTTCGGACAATTTCAAGAATCAAGAAATCAAGATTTCAAATCTTAGAAATCTTGGTCCAAGAAACCGAATCTTGCAGTCAAGACGCATTGGATTTCATGTACAAGCTTGAACGAAACAATTTCGAGAGCAAACAGATCACAAGACCAAGTTCTTGAAAAAATGATCCATTAAGATGTCTATAAGTGTAATAGGCCAATTTTGGCCTGGCCCAATTAACCCAAAATGAACCCAGATAAAACAGTCCAACTTTTTTTATTATTATTACAGCCCAAATAAATTAAAGCCCAAATAGCCCAAAGCTAATATTTAGCAAATGAACAAAACGGAAACCCTAGCCAGCTTCTTGCGCCGCAACAGCCTCCAACGCCGCTCCTCCCACGTCAGCCTCCGTACGTTGCCACAGCTGGCCTTCTCCGTACCTGCAAATAAGACAAGGGACGCACAACAGCACAGAGGCAAAAATAGTAGCGGAAAAACAAAATTTGGGTGACAAAGCATTGTATTCGGCTATAAAAGCCACAAATGAACCTTGTATTTTTTTTACACAGAATCAATACAAAAGCAACAAAAAAAGTAGATCAGAGGTTGATTTTATCTTCTTTCTCTTTATATTTTTTCCTTTTTTTTCCCTCTTCGAAACTATGTATATATACATGTAAAGATTTTTGTTTTTATTTTTTTTAAACTATCCACATACATTAAAATATAGCATACAAAAAAAGAGAAAAAAACATACCTGAGGGGTCCGACCACCGCACATGGCGGTGCTGATGGCGGCGGATGGCGTCGATCGGCTTTGGAACTCTTGCCGGACCCAGGCTGGATGCAGAGGGCTAGAGAGCAAAGAAAGGCTCTCAAATTTTTTTTAAGGGTGCTGCAAAATGAAATTGTTTTAGAAAAAAATTAGCTTATATAAACGATTAAAACGGTGCCGTTTTAGGCCTTAGTCCCTTATGCCAAAACGATGCCGTTTAGGCTATGACCCGATCCGACCGACCCGGCCCGTCTAGGATCCGCGTGTTTTTTTAGCGGAAGGGTTATTTGCGCTTTTGACCCTTCCGCTTTTTCGACCATTTTCAATTTAGTCCTTTTTGTTTTATTTCCTTTAATTTTGCCCAATAATTTTGCTATTATTTCATTTTAACCCCTCAATGGAATGACGTCGTTTTGGAGGATAAGGGGAAAATTTTGCTTTTGACCCCTCCTTGTTATTCGCGTGTTCAGGTAGGTCCTTTTCCTTTCTTTTTATTTCTGATTTTTCCCCAGACTTTTGTTTTAAGTTTAACTTAGTCCATTTTTTAGTTATTTTTGCAATTTTATTATTAATAATATTTAATAATGATAATAATAATAATATTATTATTATTATTATGATCATCATCATTATCATTACTATTATTATTACTAGTATTATTATTTTCATTGTTATTTCGTCACTTTTATTATTATTTTTATGTTTGACATAGCATTGTCATTGCATTGTTGGTGTTATTAGCTATTTTATGTTATAATACTTTCTTTTGATTTTTTGTATTAGCATTGAAGATTAGTGTAATTTTCTTGAAGTGTTCCTTTTAGTATTTGTATCTTGTAATTTATTGGTGTAATGATTTTATTCACAAACCATCGTTTTAAATAAAAATGCATTTCATTTTATTGCTACATTCTAGTTCAAAATGTTTTCACAATGAGTCAATGCTTGGAATTTGGGAGCTTCGAGAAACCGTACCCTAACTTACTGGGTTTCGAATTTTCTCGTCGAGTCTAAAGAACCAATTATCCTTTTTAAATCAAAGCATATAAGTTAAATAAAAGCTTATTCTCGGGAATTCAAAAATCTTGTGTCCTAACTCACTGGATGTGACATTTTGTTATCTCGAGGTAAGGATTTCTAAAAATAAAGGTAATATTCTGTATTTGGAATTTTGAGAAATTGTGCCCTAACTTATTGGGTTTTGATTTTTCATTTGACCCAAATAACTGAATATCCTTCTTAAATTTAAATGCATGAGTTTTAAAAGTCAAAAGACAAGCTTAGTTTCGAGGATTTAAAATGTCGTATCCTAACTCACTGGGAGTGACATTTTACTTCTTCGAAATAAGAGGGTCTTAGCGTCCAATTTAATTTATTCAAGTTTTCTTTTAAATAAAGAGGATCGTATTTTAAAATCTTTTCAAATTTTTGACATTAAGACATTAATTAATCAATTAGGTACAAATTTTAGGCGTTACGAGGGTGCTAATCCTTCCTCGTACATAACTGACTCCCAGACCCATTTTCTCGAATTTTGTAGGCCAAAAATCATTGTTTAATAAATCAAAATGTTTTAATGATCAATCTCAAGGTGATCCGATCACACCTTAAAAAAGATTGGTGGCGACTCCATTTTCGTTTTTAAAGTCGACCCTATTTTTTTTTTTCAAAAATTGGTTTCGACAGCTTGGCGACTCCGCTGGGGACAATAAGAGAGTCAAGCCGTAAAATTGATTATTTTCTGTCTTGTTGTCGAATATTGAAAATCTGATTTGAAAATTTATAATCCTTTTTATTACATTTGTTTTTGTTATTTCATATGATTGCTGTGGTTTGAGTCTCGTAGAATATTTTCGCATCATATTGCATAAGGACCGTTTTGTCTTACCTCTTTTAAGTGGGAGTGAGAAGCTACTCCTTCGTGAGGTTTTCACCTCCATGTATGATAGTGGATCGCTTTCGGGAGCCATAGAGAAATGTATTCCCTTGAACTGAACTCGGTCAATATGAGCTTATAATGGGTGAGGATCGAGGAATCTACTCGTTCGAGTACCTCAACTTTAGAACCAAATCGCATGTAGAAGACCCTAGGAGCCCACCCTAGATAGCACTGCGTCAAACCCTAACAGTAACCCAGATAGATGCTTGACTCTCTTTCATTTGCTTTGAGTTTTGTTTTTTGTATATTGTACTGACTATTGTGTTTTTGCTATGTTTGCATGTCATTTCATATTTAAAAGAGTGTCGATTCACGTTCAATTACTAAATTAGAGAGCTTGTCATGGACAATGAATTTCTTGATAAAGTGGAAGATAATGCGGCTGTCTTCATGTGGTCAGAGAAAACACAATTAGAGAAAGGGGATAGTCTAGCCGTGGGGTACACGTCAGAATTATGGGACTACACCCGTATCAGCGTGACGCAAAATAACCTTCAGGAATTAAAAGAGATATGGGATAAGTGGAACGATGAGACCAAGTAGTTGTTCTACTACAATTATGGGGATTTGTCGTATTTACTCGACATCAAGGTAGACGAGCATTTATTCCGGGCCCTTGCTCAGTATTGGAACTCTGCATACAGTTGCTTTACCTTTGGGGGGGTAGATTTAGTGCCCACTGTGGAAGAATATACAACCCTACTACGTTGTCCAAAGGTTCAAGTTGATAAAGCTTATTCTAGAGCCGCTTATGTCCCGATCTTTTGGAAGAAATTGATGAACATTACAGGAATGAGCGAACTGTGGATTACAGTCAGGATCAAGCAAAAAGGTAAGTGTAAGTGCATACCATGGAAGAATTGGAGAGATTTCATTCTAGCGCATCCTGATACGAAAAAGAGATTCGATGTGTTTGCTTTGAGCATCTACAAACTAATGACCTTCCCTAGGGCGTTAGGGTATGTAGATAAGGCAGTCTCGGATCTCTTTGATCGACTTGATAAAGGGGTCACACCTGTTCCTGCGATCTTGGCCGAGACATTTAAATCTTTGAATGCATGTAAGAGGGCCGGTGAGGGCAGATTTATAGGGTGCGCGCGGTTGTTGTTAGCTTGGTTCCATAATCATTTTTGAAAGGTTGATAAGGTTTCTTATCGGGTTTTCTCCGAGAATTACTTCCCATTAAAGGAGATAGTGGTCACGCCAAGAAGGGATGACATACCAGAGGAAAATTGGATAGCGCTCCTCCAAAATCTCCAGGAAGAAAACGTCGAGTGGAGAGCTCCTTGGTTGATTCCCGACGAAATTCTTTACCGATGTTGGAGTTTTGACTGGGTCCCTTTGCTTGGGTTTGGGGAGCCATTGGGTATGCTCCTTTGCTTGCATTAAAGCAATACAGATCAAGACAGTTCATACCGACAACACATGGGCTAGCTCAATGTGAGTTTTCGTACAGGGGAGATAACTACAAGAAAAGGGTAAAAGAGATTTCTAACGCTTGGAATCAGATCGTCGAGTGAAAAGGCTAGCCGTAGGTTCAATGACGACTCCCGTGTATAGTGGATGGTGGAGTAAAAGAATTAATGATAATATCCCCAGGCCGAATTTAGAAGGCGCTCGACCGATGGAAGAGTACTTACAAGTGATCCCGTCAAAACTAGAAATCGTAAAGCAAGACTTCGAGAGGAGGAACAACTTGAAAAGAAGATAAAATAATTGGAGGAAGAAAGGATGCATTTAAGGTTAGATGTTGATGTTCAAAAGCTAGAGGCCGAGAAATTAAGGAAAGGAAAAAAATAAAGCCGAGGAAGACTTGATAGTTTGAAGACAGATTACAAGAAATTGCGTTTATTGATTAGAACTGTCGGATTAGGAAAAATGTTGGAGCAATGGCGATAAGAGATTCAAGCCAAATCTGATCGGTGGGAAAGAAAATTCCAGGAGGATAAGACACAGAAAGAGGACCTGGAAAGGAGTTTGTTAGAAACCCAAAATGACAAAAGAGAATTAAAGGCTAGAGTGGCAGAACTTGAAAATTTACTTCATCAGTATAGAAATCATAATTCTGCGGTTGGGTTGAGGGCAAGTTTGAACAAGATTGAAGAAATGAAAGGAAAGATAGAAGAACTAGAGTCTGTATTACAAAACTGTGAGCTTCGGGTAGAGCTTCTTGAGGTAAGATAGGAACGTTGGAAGGAACAGCTTCACCATTCTCAGAATCAAGTTAGGAACATAAATTACATTATGGGCGAGGCCGTGGCTCAGATTCGGGAGGTAGCAGATCATTTACGACATGCTAAGCGTGAAGTATAAGCTAGAATCAGATTAGGGTCAAGAGTTAGCTTCGTTGCTTAGGAAAGTTAAAACTTTGAGAATTAGGGCAAAGCCATATTTGTAATCCGTTTTATGTAAAGAATTTTATTTTCTAGTAAAGTTTTCTAAATGAAATTAAATCAGAATCGACGCCTTTTTACATTCATTTCATGTATTCGCATTACATCACATCATGTGCATTAAATTTCATGGAAAGACCCTAATTGGTTAAAATCATTTCAGAGTTAATCTGGAAACCAACAAAAACATACCAACCAAACATCATTACGGTACCCGAGCAAATACAAAAGATATGGATCAAAGATTGGAAAGACTTGAACAACTCTAAAAAGAGATACAAGATCAACTACAGTTGCAAATGCAAAAGCAACTGGCTAAAATCCTGCAAGACATGATGGACCGAATGTTGGAATCCCAAAGAAATATGATGACTCAGTTGACCCAACTGCTGACTGGAGGAATAGATAAAGGAAAGAGCCCCATGGTTAATGCTGGAGAAGATAATGCGGAACCTCTCTATCCTCCGGGTTTTACTCCAACAAATGCACAGACACAACCTGAGGTGTACCCTCAAAGAACATCCGTCACAATTAGGCCTCAACAATTTTAGGATGGTGTTTCGGTGCCGATGAACTTTCAAGCGGGATTAGGTTCTAACCCAAGGGATAACCCAACTAATCCTGTTATCCCTGACCTTGATGAAGTGGCAGGAAAGAATAGGGCAATGATAGAATTACCAAAGCAGTTAGAGGACCGATGTAAATGGCTGGAGGAAAAATTCAAGGCAATGAAAAACGCTGATAGTCAGCATGGAGTCGATGCTAAGGATCTGAGTTTTGTCCCAGATCTAGTGCTTCGCTACAAGTTCAAAATGCCAGAATTTGAAAAGTATAATGAGACCAGTTGCCCCAAAGCTCACATCACCATGTTTTGCAGACGGATGACCGGGTATGTAAACAACAATCAACTACTTACATTGCTTCCAAGACAGTCTAGTGTGAGCAGCATCCAAATCGTACAACCAATTGAGCCGTACTAGGTCTGGTTCCTAGAGGGACTTAGCACAAGCATTCATGAAGCAGTACAGTCAAGTGACGGATATGACTCCTGATAGAATTACTTTACAAAACATGGAGAAGAAATCGAGTGAGAGTTTCAGGTAATATGCACAGAAATAGAGGGAAATTTCCATACAAATTCAGCTGCTATTCCTAGAAAAAGAAACTACGATGCTCTTTATCAACACCCTAAAAGCCCTGTTCATCACTCACATGATATGAAGTGCTACAAAAAGTTTTTCAAACATAGTGATGACTGGTGAAATGATCGAGAATGCAATAAGAAGTGGAAAAATAGATGCAGGAGAGAGTAACAAAAGGTCAACCTCGAGGAAAAAGGAAAACGAGGTGAACAACACAAATACATATAACAAGGGTTACTCAAAATCGATTACTGTAAATTAGCCAAGAACGGTGGCTACTGGTCAACAAGGTTTATTAAGGCAAGAATCCGGCACAAAGCAAAACACTGAGAAGCTCTAATTTGTTGGAACGCCGGTACCCCATGGCGTAGCAGAATAAAATTAGATCCGGCGATCCAAATCATGGATCCATGTGTGAGGAACGAATCGGGGTGAAATAAAGGTTTCGAAATTACCAAAACTTCAATCTGAGTAGACAGCAACGCCTTGGCAACAAGAGTTTTGATCTACTGTTGAATCAAGCCTCAACCTTTTCCGATGTCGGCCTCTACGTAATCCATCCGGTTTGACTATGAACGGAAGAAATCTCCAAAACTGTTTTGGAGGCTTATTTGCTTGATGGCTGCTAGACCTAACAAGCAATCACTTAGGGTTTTCATATTTTATTGGTTTTGTCTCCTTTTAATACCTTTTATAATGGGTACCTTTCTCATTGGGCCTTTTATAATAGGTATCCTCTTAATTGGGCCTTTTATAATTGGTATGTCTTGAATGTATTACAAGATTAAATAAATACAATAAAGTTTTTAACCGAAAATTATAATTACATTAATTATATCTGAAAATTATAATTACATTAATTATAATAAGGATTCCGGTAAACTATATTTATTTAAATTTATATATGAATCAAATTCATATATTAATAAAATTATGTTATCATTATGTGTACAACATCCTTGTACATATAATATGTTCAATATTTGATTGCCCAATTAAATTAATTCTTTAATTAATGTAATTTATGTGACAACCAAGCACAATACCAACTATATTTTATTCCGTTCATTTCAACCATAGGGTGTGACCCTGTAGGTTCTTGCAACGTTAGCAGTAATACTAGAACGATTCTATTGTCACAGACAATGAGTGGCATCTAGCAATGCATCATTGCTACCTAAGTTACAAGAAGTCATGATTCGACATAACCTTTCGTGATTAACCTTTCATGCATTAATCCTTAAGTCCTTTATCTCTGGAACGGATACAAGTCATGGGATAGTCACACTTGCATAATCCATCCCATGTTTCTTGATATCTTGAGTAGACTATGATATACAAATTAGTATGACATCTCATATCAACTTATTTGAGCATGGCCATGCATTTCTAGTCTCACTCAATCAAGTGGCCTAAGATATTACTCCTATTATGTAGGAGGGACTTATCCTTTATTGATCAACCATATCCCTCTACATAGATTGTGGTATATCCAACATCAGCCTTTATAGAACAACCTGTTATGGTGTACGTTTGACTGTATCAAAATATACAACTCACGATGCTGGGATAATAATAATCCCAAGTCTGAGGATTATATACATATTAATCACTATGAGTAATGTTGTGACAATTACATAATAATCCAAGAAACATACTCATAGCGGGTCAATCCAATATGTTGTTCTCTAACACACATATTCATGCATTGATTTTGACACTCCATATCAATGACAACTCTTTATCATCAATCAACTACATGTTAGTCTTAATGCATTATTATTGTCCTAGTCAACAATAATGCTCGACTAAGGATCTTTTAAGAATAATCATATTATTCTCAGGACATTATTATAAAACAGTTTATCTATACACACAAAAAGAAAAACTGAAATAATAATGACAGCGCTTTATATTAATAAACATGGTAAATTAAGTATGTTATTACAACCATCTCATGATTGATCTTTGGGCATACTCTTACAATCTCCCACTAGCACTAAGACCAATCACTCATATATCTAATACCAAGTGACTTAGTGTGACGATCATGCTTCTGCTGTGTCAGAGGCTTTGTCAGGGGATCAGCGATGTTATCATCTGAAGGTACTCTGCATATCTCTACATCCCCTCGATCGATAATCTCTCGAATAAGATGGTAGCGTCTAAGTATATGTTTGGATCGCTGGTGAGATCTGGGTTCTTTAACTTGTGCAATAGCTCCATTGTTATCACATCGGAGTTCTATAGCATCTGATATGCTAGGCACAACCCCTAGTCCAGTAATGAACTTCTTGATCCAAACTGTTTCTTTTGCTGCCTCACTGGCTGCAATATACTCGGCCTCTGTTGTAGAATCGGCTACTGTACTTTGCTTTGAACTCTTCCAGCTCACAGCACCACCATTAAGGCAAAACACAAAACCTGATTGCGATCGAGAATCATCCTTGTCGGTTTGGAAGCTGGCATCAGTGTAACCTTTTACACTTAACTCTTCCTCACCTCCATATAATAGGAACGTATCCTTAGTTCTTCTTAAGTACTTAAGGATACTCTTGACTGTGGTCCAGTGACCTTCACCGGGATCTACTTGATACCTGCTCGTCATACTTAAGGCATACGAGACATCTGAACGGGTACATAACATAGCATACATGATAGATCCAATAGCGGAAGCATATGGAATTTTACTCATACGTTCTCTCTCTTGTGGAGTTGAAGGACACATTTCCTTCTAGAGTGAAATACCATGTCTCATAGGTAGGAATCCTCTTTTAGATTCTTCCATACTGAACCTTTTCGGTACTTTATCTATGTATGTACTTTGGCTTAGACCTAGTAGCCGTCTTGATCTATCTCTATAGATCTTGACTCCTAAGATATAAGTGGCTTCGCCCAAGTCCTTCATAGAAAAACAACTTCTTAACCAAGTCTTAATAGATTGCAAGGTAGGTATGTCATTTCCCATGATAAGTATGTCATCCACATATAGTACCAAGAATGTGATAGTGCTCCCACTAACTTTCTTGTAAACACATGGTTCATCTTCATTTTTGATAAAACCAAACTCTTTAATTGCATCGTTAAAACGAATATTCCAACTTCGAGAAGCTTGCTTTAATCCATAAATGGATCTTTGTAGCTTACATATCTTTCTAGCATCCTTTGGATTTACAAAACCTTCAGGTTGTGTCATATACACATCCTCTTCAAGTTTCCCGTTAAGGAAAGCTGTTTTGACGTCCATCTGCCAGATTTCATAATCATGAAATGTAGCTATGGCGAGCAAGATCCTGATGGATTTAAACATAGCTACAGGAGAAAAGGTTTCATCATAGTCAACACCATGAATTTGGCGAAAACCTTTAGCGACTAATCGCCCTTTGTATGTTTGTACATTACCATCCATGTCTATTTTCTTTTTGAAAACCCATTTGCACCCTATAGGTTTAACCCCTTCGGGTGGGTCAATCAAAGTCCATACTTGGTTTTCATACATGGAATCCATCTCAGATCTCATGGCCTCAAGCCATTTCTCAGAGTCTGGGCTCGTCACCGCTTCTTGATAAGTCCTAGGCTCATCTTGATCTATAAGAAGAACGTCACCATGCGTTGTAATGAGAAATCCATATCTCTCAGGTGCACGGCGTTCTCTTAAAGATCTGCGCGGTGGTTGTGCTTCTATAGCAGTTGTTTGTTCCTCAATTTCTTGTGGAATTTGGTTTTGTTCAATCTCTGGTTCAGTGGTATCTTGTGATTCTTGAATTTCTTCAAGTTCAATCTTTCTCCCACTTCCTTTTCTAGAAGTAAATTCTTTCTCTAGGAAGACACCAGTCCGAGCAACAAAAATTTTGTTCTCAGTGGGATTAAAAAAATAATATCCTTTGGTTTCTTTTGGATACCCCATAAAAATACACCTTTCAGATTTGGGTTCAAGCTTAGTAGACGTCTGACGTTTAACATAAGCTTCACAACCCCAAATTTTCATAAAGGACATACTAGGACGTTTCCCAGTCCACATCTCATATGGCGTCTTTTGAACCGATTTAGATGGAACACGATTTAGTGTGAAGGCAGCAGTCTCAAGTGCATGTCCCCAAAAGGAAGTCGGTAGATCAGCATGACTCATCATGGATCGAACCATGTCTAACAAAGTTCGATTTCTTCTCTCAGATACTCCATTCCATTGAGGAGTCCCAGGAGGAGTAAGTTGTGAGACAATCCCACATTCTTTCAAAAGATCATCAAACTCTAAGCTCAAATACTCTCCACCTCGATCAGATCGAAGTGACTTGATAGTTTTGCCTAGTTGATTTTGTACTTCATTTTTAAATTCCTTGAACTTTTCAAGGGACTCAGACTTATGGCGCATGAGATAAACATACCCATATCTACTGAAATCATCAGTGAAAGTAATGAAGTAGTGAAATCCACCTCTGGCCTGTGTATTTATTGGTCCACATACATCAGAATGTATTAGGCCCAATAAATCACTAGCTCGTTCACCTTTTCCAGAAAAAGGAGATTTAGTCATTTTTCCCAATAAGCAAGATTCACATACTTCAAATTGTTCAAAAACAAATGAATTCAAGAGACCATCTCTATGGAGTTTGGATATGCGTTTCTCACTTATGTGGCCCAAACGACAATGCCAAAGATAAGTTTGATTTGAGTCATTTATTTTAGATCTTTTAGTATTTATGTTGTAAATGGGATTCGTTTGATCTAAAATATAGAGGCCATTAATCAATTGCGCCGAACCATAGAAAACATTATTGAGATAAAATGAACAACAATTATTCTTAATAATTATCTCAAAACCAATTTTGTCTAAACAAGAAATTGAAATAATGTTTTTAGTCAAACTGGACACAAAATAACAATCCTCTAAACATAAATCAAGTCCACTAGGCAAAGATAAAGTATATGTTCCCACAGCTAATGCAGCAACTTTTGCTCCATTTCCAACTCGTAGGTCCACATCTCCTCTAGCCAAAGTCCTACTCCTTTGTAGTCCCTGTACAGAAGTACAAATATGAGAACCACAACCAGTATCTAATACCCAAGAAGTAGTAGTTGATAAATTAATATCAATAACATAAATACCTGAAGCAGACATTCCGCTTGCTTTAGCCTTCTTGACTTCTTCAAGATAGGCAGGGCAGTTCCGATTCCAATGTCCAGTCACACCACAATGAAAACAGTTTCCTTCCTTAGACACCCCACCTTTAGGTTTCAGTGCAGCCTTTCCTTTTCCAAATTTGGGCTTACCTTTGCCCTTGGGCTTTGTTTGAACTTTGGCCTTTCCCTTGCTTTTGTTATTACGGACCATCAGTATGGGCTTGGGTCCAACCTTTTTCAAGTTGCCTTCAGCAGTTCGTAACATACTGAGCAATTGTGGTAGAGTCTTGTCAATTTCATTCATATTGAAATTGAGGACAAACCGGCTGTAGCTATCCGGCAACGATTGTAAAATAACATCAGTGGCCAACTCTTGGCTCAATGGAAACCCAAGCTTAGACAGGCTTTCAATATAGCCAATCATCTTAAGGACATGAGGTCCTACTGGGCTTCCTTCAGCCAACTTACATTGGAATAAGGCCTTAGAGATATCAAACCTCTCTTGCCGTGCTTGTCCCTGATAAAGTTCTTTCAGGTGCTCGATCATATCATAAGCAACCATGTCCTCATGTTGCTTCTGAAGTTCAGGATTCATAGTGGCAAGCATAAGATATCCAACATCTATCATGTCATCGAGATACTTCTTGTAAGCATCTCTATCAGTCCTCGAGGCATTAGCGGGTGGTTCATTAGGAAGTGGTTGTTCAATGACATATAATTTCCATTCTTGTTTAAGGAAAATCCTCAAGTTACGGAACCAATCAAGAAAATTCAAACCATTCAATTTGTCCTTCTCAAGGACCGATCGCAATGAGAGTGTGCTAGTGTTTGTAGCCATAATATATCTACAACAATTAAATATGCATGTGAGTAAATTTACCAATTTTATATCAATCATTAAAAAGACTTTATTAAATGATATTCCCACTATTTTATTTCAAAATTAATAACCCTCGTATATTAATTTCGGAAAAACTTTCTCAAAAGTATTTCTAGTAGGTTAAGGATCCATATTTCACCACCTCTTAAGTCAGCTTTGGCTTTACTCTTAAAATTATGGTTATTTAGGTAAGCAACATTTGCTAATTACATCATATGTAACTCCTAATATTTGGTGAACAACTCTTGTTCTAATCATCTTATGATTTATCCAATTTACTTGCCTCTAGGTTTCTAATCCTATTAGAGTAACCTAGTTAAGTCATTAACCAATTTTTAACCAGCGAATATCACTTGTTTATTCTTCGCGTTTAAACCAAGATAAATACTAGTACTTCGTTTTGGCAGAACCTACATAGTATTGATCGAGGCCTTAACGAGGGCAAAATTGGAAGGCCATGTTGACTTAATATTTTAATAGAGGGATTTTATTAAGGTTGTTGCATCTCACCAATTATGGTCTACTTTAGCCCATTTAGTCTTCTAATCGATCTCATCAATTAATAGGGTTTATTATCAACAAGGTTTATTATCATCCATAGCATCTCATACATGAATAAATAAAGCAATAAATAAATGCAATAGTTATAGCCCATAAACTAAAGTGGTTCAACCCAAGCCAATGGGAAAACTAAAAGGAAACCTAAAGGTGTAAGCCCTTTCACAAGCTATCATTCACAATCATTGTCCCACCTTCCTTCTTGTTTGGCCCACAGCAACTCTTGCAAATTACAATATGCAGAAACTCGTTTTACATACGAGGGAATAAGATGATAAGAGAAATACAAGAGAATAGTAGCAAGGCACGACACGCAGGCCGTATTTTAAAAAAAAAATACAACCTTTTATCGAATGGGTCATTGGGCTATAACTATGCATTTCAAACACCGTGCATGTCAAAAATAGCATACATAATTCAATGCCTTTTTTTTTTTTTTTGCTAAGGTGAATTATAAAATATCCTTTCAACCTTTTGTGGCCCATCAAGTTTATAAATTTCTTTTATTAACAAATTTTTTGCGGGGGTCTGAGGATGTCGGAGGAAGCGGGCCGAACCCTATCCCAGGGGTGCGGGGGCGGAGCCCCCGCGGTATGGACCAGGGGTGTGGGGGCGGAGCCCCCGCGGCGTGAATCGCATACCCCAGTCAAATGAAGCCTCACGATTTGATAAATTTTATCAACAGAATCGTGTTTTTAGGATTTTAATCCTTGAGGTTTCATATCGGAACAACCTTTGTTCCACTAGCCAGTTAACACTTACTGGAAACTATAAATACCACCGCCGCTACAGATTTGTTAATAGTTAACAGTAATAACATAAAATCGAATAGGCCACAACACCATGATTAACATTTAATCAATTACCGAAAGGAACAATTATCAGATTATGCTTAAACGATTTAAACAATCGAAAATATAATAAGATCAAAACATGTATCTTATACAATTGCATCACCCAAGTATTTAAACCCGAGTTCGTATCACACAAGTGGCTCTGATACCACTGTTGGAACGCCGGTACCCCATGGCGTAGCAGAATAAAATTAGATCCGGCGATCCAAATCATGGATCCATGTGTGAGGAACGAATCGGGGTGAAATAAAGGTTTCGAAATTACCAAAACTTCAATCTGAGTAGACAGCGACGCCTTGGCAACAAGAGTTTTGATCTACTGTCGAATCAAGCCTCAACCTTTTCCGATGTCGGCCTCTACGTAATCCACCCGGTTTGACTATGAACGGAAGAAATCTCCAAAACTGTTTTGGAGTCTTATTTGCTTGATGGCTGCTAGACCTAACAAGCAATCACTTAGGGTTTTCATATTTTATTGGTTTTGTCTCCTTTTAATACCTTTTATAATGGGTACCTTTCTCATTGGGCCTTTTATAATAGGTATCCTTTTAATTGGGCCTTTTATAATTGGTATGTCTTGAATGTATTACAAGATTAAATAAATACAATAAAGTTTTTAACCGAAAATTATAATTACATTAATTATATCTGAAAATTATAATTACATTAATTATAATAAGGATTCCGGTAAACTATATTTATTTAAATTTATATATGAATCAAATTCATATATTAATAAAATTATGTTATCATTATGTGTACAACATCCTTGTACATATAATATGTTCAATATTTGATTGCCCAATTAAATTAATTCTTTAATTAATTTAATTTATGTGACAACCAAGCACAATACCAACTATATTTTATTCCGTTCATTTCAACCATAGGGTGTGACCCTGTAGGTTCTTGCAACGTTAGCAGTAATACTAGAACGATTCTATTGTCACAGACAATGAGTGGCATCTAGCAATGCATCATTGCTACCTAAGTTACAAGAAGTCATGATTCGACATAACCTTTCGTGATTAACCTTTCATGCATTAATCCTTAAGTCCTTTATCTCTGGAACGGATACAAGTCATGGGATAGTCACACTTGCATAATCCATCCCATGTTTCTTGATATCTTGAGTAGACTATGATATACAAATTAGTATGACATCTCATATCAACTTATTTGAGCATGGCCATGCATTTCTAGTCTCACTCAATCAAGTGGCCTAAGATATTACTCCTATTATGTAGGAGGGACTTATCCTTTATTGATCAACCATATCCCTCTACATAGATTGTGGTATATCCAACATCAGCCTTTATAGAACAACCTGTTACGGTGTACGTTTGACTGTATCAAAATATACAACTCACGATGCTGGGATAATAATGATCTCAAGTCTGAGGATCATATACATATTAATCACTATGAGTAATGTTGTGACAATTACATAATAATCCAAGAAACATACTCATAGCGGGTCAATCCAATATGTTGTTCTCTAACACACATATTCATGCATTGATTTTGACACTCCATATCAATGACAACTCTTTATCATCAATCAACTACATGTTAGTCTTAATGCATTATTATTGTCCTAGTCAACAATAATACTCGACTAAGGATCTTTTAAGAATAATCATATTATTCTCAGGACATTATTATAAAACAGTTTATCTATACACACAAAAAGAAAAACTGAAATAATAATGACAACGCTTTATATTAATAAACATGGTAAATTAAGTATGTTATTACAACCATCTCATGATTGATCTTTGGGCATACTCTTACATAATTTACGCCAATCCCAATGACATATACGGAGTTGTATCAAAGTTTATTTGACGCCCACGTGGTATCCCCTTTTTACCTAAAACCATTACAGCCTCCATACCCCAAATGGTATGATGCAAACGCTCAATGTGACTACCATGCAGGAATTTCAGGGTATTCAATAGAAAACTGCACTGCCTTTAAGAAAGTAGTTGAAAGACTTATTAAAATGGGCATTGTGAAATTTGATGATGCACCTAGTGCCGAAAATTCGCTGCCCAGTCATACTGATAATGGGGTAAATACGATAGATGGAAATGTGGGGAGAAGAATCAATACAGATATTGCAGAAGTAAAAATTACTTTGAGATGGGTCTGGATGGAAATGGTAAAAAGGGGATTGGGCATTTCGAATCCCAAAGGGAGTTGTGAAAATATGAGGAACTACTGTGAGTTCCATCATGAAGAGGGGCACAAGATCCAAGAATGCGTAGAATTCAGAGCCTTGGTGCAAGGTCCGATGGGAAATAAAGAGATAGAGTTTTGTGAAGAAGTTAAGGAAAAAAGAATTATATGTGCGTCAGAATCAACAGTGAAAGTCCCAAAAGTCAATTATCATGTGGTCATCATTTCGCGACTTAAAAGCAACGAAGCTGGAGTACAGGTGACACCAAAGATCATAATTCAAAATCGACAGTCTTCTCTTATCAGGAAAACAAAAGGGCCCCCTGGAATTATGATTGCAGCGTGACAATCCCGGGAAAGGAGAACTCAGCCAGCGCTTTAAAAGAGGATCAGGATGTAGGTTCTCATACACATAGTGGAAGGCATTATGATTTGATAAATGCTTGAGCAGAACCTATAAAAGGAAAGACCCTAACGGTGGAGCAAAAGAAAGAAAAAGCAGTCAGACCTGAGCCACTTGTTAATGAGCGAGTAAAAGAGGAGGAAGCTAAGGAATTCCTGATGTTTTTGAAGCACAACGAGTATAGTGTTATGGAACAGTTGCATAAACAACCAACTCGCATATCTGTACTAGCTTTACTCTTGAGTTCGGAGGTACACCGAAGTGAATTGATGAAAGTGCCAAACGAGACGTACATGGCCAATGATATCTGTATCAATAAACTGGATCGGCTGGTTAATAACATAAGTGCCAATAACTTCATCTTCTTCAACGATGATAAAATACCACCAAGGGGTATGGGATCTACTAAAGCTCTGCACATTCTACTAGATGCAAAGGGTAGACATTACTAGGGGTTTTCATCAACAATAGACCAGCACTGAACGTATTGCCCCTATCCACACTTAATAAGTTACCTGTGGATAGCTCACACATGAAAGTATGCCAGAATATAGTGAGGGCGTGTGATGGCGCAGAAAGGAGGGTCATGGGAAGAATCGAAATACCTCTGTTGATTGGCCCAACTACCTATGAGGTGGACTTCCTAGTAATGTATATCACGCCCTCCTACAATTGCCTATTGGGAAGACCTTGGATACATTCGGTAGGGGTAGTGCCTTCGTCACTACATCAGAAGTTAAAGCTAGCATCAGAAGGTCAGCTGGTGACGATAAATGCCAAAGAAGATATTATCGCGGCCGTAACCAGTGATGTGCCGTACTTGGAGACAAATGATGAGGCAATTGAATGTTTTTTCCGGCCTTTGGAGTTTGTGAATGCAACATTCATTACTGAGGGGAACAGGATTCCAGTGCCAAAAATATCCAGGGCTACCAGGATGGGATTACAGCTGATGGTAGGAAAGGGAGCTTTACTAGGAAAAGGACTAAGGAGACATCTTCAGGGAAGAGTTGAGGCTCCAAGGCTGAAGGATAAGCATGACTGCTTTGGCTTAAGGTACTAGCTAGATGCGAGACAAAAGAAGAAAGAACTGGAAATGAGGCAAGAAAGAAGAAGGGCATGCATGAGTGGGGAAGAAATCAAATAGGAACCATGATATTCCCCCACATATCCAAAACTTTCGTATCGAGAGGGATTGTTCATCCCGAGCGAAGGACGCAAGGAAAGAAAGTGTTGAAGAAATGTTGAGAAATGTTCACATCAATGCCATATATGAAGAAACAACTGAAAGAGGGACCTTGTCAGATATCCGCCCTTATGAACCTGAGAGTGTTCTGAACATTGGACTGCAGAAGAAATTCCTATAGTTTTTAAAGCTTACTCAAAGTAATGTTCAAAACACACTTGTTGCTTTAAGCCTAGAAGCAATAAGAATTCCTTTGTGAAATAGGCTTATGTCCAAACATCATTATGAAGTACATATTTGATATCATTTTGAGTAAATATTCTTTCATTCTTTTAGATTCTTTCAAGTAATTATGTTAGATTCTCTCATTCCTTGGACCTTTTTCCAAATCATTCTTTCACTTCATTCATAATCATACCATACAAATAATTATTCTTAAATTCATTCGTTCTTTGTATATTCCTTTGTACCTACAACAGGTTCTCGGATATCAACGACATGAGTAACGCTGCCATGGAATCAGAACCTCCTTTTGATCAAGACATGTGTTTAGAGGGATCCCAAGACTTTGAAGATGACATAGACTGTGGCTTATCTCCAGACTTGTTAAAAATGGTAGAACAAAAGGAAAAACAATTCTACCTCATAAAGAGACAGTAAAGATTGTGACATTAGAAGAAGGAAAAGTAGTGAAAATTGGAACGTGCATAATCGAAGAAACGAAGCGAGAACTCGTAAAGTCATTTCAAGAATTCAAAAATGTCTTCACGTGGTCATACCAAGATATGCCCGGGTTAAGCACTGACATTGTTGTACACCGCCTCCCTATAAAAAAAGGATTGCAGGCCAGTTCAGCAGAAGCTTCGAAGAATGAGGCCTGACATTGTGCTAAAAATAAAAGAGGAAGTCAAAAAGTAGTTCGATGTCGGATTCTTACAGGAGGTCAAATACTCAGAATGGGTAGCCAACATTGTGTCTGTCCCTAAGAAAGATGGGAAGGTGCGAATGCGTGTAGATTATATAAACTTAAATAAGGCCAGCCCGAAAGATAATTTCCCCTTGCCTCGCATTGATACTCTAGTAGACAATACGACAAACTATTCGTTTCATAGATGGCTTCTCAGGATACAATCAGATAAGAATGCACCCTGAAGACATGGAAAAGACTACCTTCATAACCTTGTGGGGTACATTTTGTTATAAGGTGATGCTGTTTGGGCTGAAAAATGCAGGAGCGACATATCAAAGGGCTATGGTGACATTGTTCCATGATATGATGCACAAAAAAATCGACGTTTATGCCAATGATATGATTGCAAAGTCTCGAACAGAAATGGAACATATCCAAGTTTTGAGGAAGTTATTCTTGAGACTGAGGAAATTCCAATTAAAGCTTAATCCAACAAAATGTACTTTTGGAGCTAGAGGCTTCGTAGTTAGCGAAAGGGGAATTGAGATTGACTCAGACAAGGTCCGGACTATACAAGAATTGCTTCCGCCGCGCACTCAAAAAGAAGTTCAAGGTTTCCTTGGAAGGCTAAATTATATTGCTTGGTTCATTTCACAATTAACTGAGAAATATGATCCCATATTTCATATTCTTAAGAAACACAATCCAGGCGTGTGGGATGATGAATGCCAGAATGCTTTTGATAAGGTTAAATAGTACTTGGCAAGTCCTCTAGTATTGTCACCTCCATGCCCAGATAAGCCATTAATGTTGTATTTGACAGTGTGTAATAAAGGCGATATACTACCTCAGTAAAAAATTCACTGAGTGTGAAATGAGATATTCGCCAATTGAGAAATTGTGTTGTGCCTTGATTTAGACAACTCAGAGGTTGAGGCAATACATGCTGTACCATACGACTTGGCTAATCTCGAAGTTGGACCCTCTAAAATATATGATGGAGTCAACTACTTTGAATGGAAAGATAGCTAGATAGCAAATTCTGCTCTCTGAATTTGACATAGTTTATGTGAGCCAAAAAGCCATGAAAGGAAGCGCAGTAGCAGATTTTCTGGCCAGCAGAGCTCTAGAAGATTATGAGCCTTTGAAATTTAACTTCCCCAATAAAGAACTAATGTATGTGGCAGCTACTAAAGAAGATGCTACAAAAGGTCACTTTTGGAAATTGAACTTCAACGGAGTATCAAATGTTGTAGGTAATGGAATTGGGACAGTCTTGGTATCCCCAAATGGAGATCATTATCCATTCACATACAAATTGGATTTCAATCGTACAAATAATATGGCAGAGTATGAAGCATGTATCATGGGACTTCGTGCAGCCATAGAACGCAAAATTAGAGCGCTGGAAGTATATGGAGATTCTGCACTGATGATTTACCAACTAAAAGCAGAATGGGAGACAAGAAACCCCAAATTGATCAACTATCGAAGGATAGTTCTGGGGTTAATTGAGGAGTTTGATGATATTACTTTCAATTATCTCCCGCGAGACGAAAACCAGATGGCATATGCTTTGGCTACTTTGGCTTCCATGATCAAAGTGAGAAAATAAGAGGATGTAAAACCCAAGGCCCCAACTCGTAGTTACAACGTAGAGGAAGAAGAAAGAGATGATCACCCCTGGTACCACGATATATTACGATATGTGAGAAATCGTGAATACCCTGATCAGGTAACCAAGAATGATAAAAGGACGTTGAGAAGACTAGCCTGTAACTATGTCTTAGACGGGGAGATCTTGTACAAAAGAAGAAAAAATCAGGTACTATTGAGATGTGTGGACGCTGCTGAAGCTAAGAAAATTCTGGAAGAAGTCCACGAGGGTGTTTGTGGAACACATGCTAATGGTTTCACAATAGCTAGACAAATTATGAGATTCGGGTACTATTGGTCTACCATGGAGGGAGACTGCATCAATTATGCTAAGAGATGTCACAAATGCCAAATTTATGGAGACAAAATTCATGTACCTCCTTCGCCTTTGCATGTTATGACTTTCCCATGGCATTTCTCTATGTGAGGCATGGATGTCATCGGGCCAATCTCGCCAAAAGCTTCAAATGGGCATCGATTCATCTTTGTAGTCATCGACTATTTCACCAAGTGGGTAGAGGCTGCTTCATATACCAGTGTTACTAAGTCGATAGTCAGTAGATTCCTAAAAAAGGAAATCATATGTTGATATGGAATGCCTGAGAGGATCATATCTGACAATGCATTAAACTTGAACAACAGCACGATAGCAGAGGTCTGCAGTCAATTCAAAATCAGACACCACAATTCATCACCGTATCGTCCAAAAATTAATGGTGCAGTGGAAGCAGCTAATAAAAACATTAAGAAGATCGTGGGGAAAATGACTGAAACTTATAAAGATTGGCACGAGAAGTTACCATTTTCTCTCTATGCTTATCGAACGTCTATCAGGACTTCCACCGGGGCAACGCCTTTCTCATTGGTTTATGGAATGGAGGCGGTTTACCCATTGAAGTAGATCTTCCCTTCGAGTTTTGTCAGAGCTAAAGTTAGATGAAGCAGAATGGATCCAGCCTCGATATGATCAGTTGAACTTGATTGAGGAAAAGAGGCTAAAGGCTATTCGTCAGGGTCAGATGTACCAAAAACGAATGATGCGAGCTTATGAAAAAAAGGTTCGCCCAATAGAATTTCACGAGGGGGACCTAGTATTGAAAAAGGTCCTCCCCACACTAAAGGTTTTCAAAGGGAAATGGATGCCAAATTGGGAAAGACATTATGTGGTAAAAAAAGGCTTTCTCTAGAGGGACACTGATTTTGACCGAAATGGATGGGAAAAACCTGCCCAAACCTGTAAATTTGGATTCAGTCAAGAAGTACTATACTTAAGGAGGAAAAGAGGCGAAAGTGAAAACTCGCAAAGGGCGCTTTGAGACATTCTCTAAATAAAAAAAACGGAGAGGCCAAGGTGAAAACCCGCAAAGGGCGCCTTGAAACCAAAGGGGTTTTGAGTCGAAAACCCGAAAAGGGCGGCTCAAATTGTGATAAAAAAAATGAGGCATGCGGTGATCTTGCCATACCTGAATTAAGAAGGAGGAAGGATACTACATCTTGGGGCATCAATAAAGTACTCCAGTTCTCCTAAACACATATCAAGTTCAAAAGGTCCTCAAGAAGTTTTGAGAGGAGAAGCTCATGCTGAGATATCTGGGGCACCTATTTTCACCTTATTCATTTTGAATCTTAGCAAAATTTGCAATCTTTTTCGAGTTTTGCTTCCAATAAAATTTCATCTTGTCCGTTGTGATAATCTTTTTCAAGCATTTTTCATTGAAATAATGATTATTGGACCGATAATACTCAAGAAAAAGGAGTTTTGCATATTACTCTAGAAGCGTCTAAATAGTACGTGGACCTGAAATAGGACCATTAGTTAGAACTGACCAAATTCATGAGAAAGAATAGTCCAAATTATGACTATTTATTCAGATCTTCTGTCAAAGATACCGGCTGAACAAGAAGGCACGGTAGGATATCAATGATAGAACCTTGATGAATGATGAGTAATGACAACCTAAGCATTAAAAAGGGATCATTCTCGAAAAATGACATTCTGCATTCATGCAAATGTCATTCGTACACATCCAAATAGGAGCATTTGATTCATTCAGATCATGACTTCCTAATCATTTGCCACAAAGATATGCCCATGAAATGAAATTTACAGGTCGTGTTACCTAGAGAATGGTGCAATAGACCAATGAAGTTACAAACCTTATCTCCCTGAAGTTGCAGTGGAGCAGATTGAAATCACAAATCTTATCTCCCTGAAGTTGCAGTGGAGCAGACTAAAGATAGCGAATCTTATTTCCCTGAAGTTGCACTAGAACAGATTAAAGCTATAAAGTACAGATCCTATCTCTCTGAAGTTGCAGTAGAGCATATCATCGCATACCTTATCTCCTTGAAGTTGCAATGGAGCATACTGAAGATAGCGAATCTTATTTCCCTGAAGTTGTAGTGGAACAGATTAAAGCTATGAGTTGCAAGTCCTATACCTCTGAAGTTGCAGTAGGTTGGATCAAATTTATCATGGAAAACCTTATCTCCCTAAAGTTGCAGTGGAGTAGGTTGAAGTTACAAGTCTTATCTCCCTGAAGTTACAGTGGAACAGACTAAAGATAGCAAATCTTATTTCCCTGAAGTTGCAGTGGAACAGATTAAAACTACGAGTTGCAAGTCCTATACCTCTGAAGTTGCAGTAGGTCGGATCAAATCTATCATGGCGAATCTCATCTCCCTGAAGTTGCAATGGAGCAGATTGAAGCTACAAGTCTAATCTCCCTAAAGTAGATCGAAACACTAATTCCTATGCCCCTGAAGATGCAGTGGGATGGAATGAGGCTACTCGAGGAAGACGGGCACCAAAAGAAGTCAAGACTCGGCAAGACCAGGCAAAATTGGCCCTTTTAAAGTCTTTGCTTCATTCTCGTTACACGACAACGAGCAAAGAGGGGCAGCTGTAATAGGCCAATTTTGGCCTGGCCCAATTAACCCAAAATGAACCCAGATTAAACAGTCCAATTTTTTTATTATTACAGCCCAAATAAATTAAAGCCCAAATGGCCCAAAGCTAATTTTCAGCGAATGAACAAAACGGATACCCTATCCAGCTTCTTGCGCCACAACAGCCTCCAACGTCGCTCCTCCCACGTCAGCCTCCGTACGTTGCCACAGCTAGCCTTCTCCATACTTGCAAATAAGACAAGGGATGCACAACAGCACAGAGGCAAAAATAGTAGCGAAAAAACAAAAATAGGGTGACAAAGCATTATTCGGCTATAAAAGCCACAAATGAACTTTGTATTTTTTTACACAGAATCAATACAAAAGCAACAAAAAAAAAAAGTAGATCAGAGGTTGATCTTATCTTCTTTTTCTTTATATTTTTTCTTTTTTTCTTCTCTTCAAAACTATGTATATATACATGTAAAGATTTTTGTTTTTATTTTTTTTAAACTATCCAAATGCATTAAAATATAGCATACAAAAAAAGAGAAAAAAAAACGTACCTGGGGGGTCCAACGGCAGCGGACGGTGACGATCGGCGCCAAAACTCTCGCCGGACCCAGGCCGGATGTGGAGGGTTAGAGAGAAAAGAAAGGCTCTCAAAAAAATTTTTTAAGGGTGCTACAAAATGAAAATTTTTTGGAAAACATTAGCTTTTATAAATGATTAAAATGACACCGTTTTAGGCCTTAGTCCCTTATGCCAAAACGATGCCATTTAGGCCATGACCCGATCCGACCGACCCGACCCGCCTAGGATCCGCATGTTTTTTTATTGGAAGGGTTATTTGCGCTTTTGGCCCTTCCGCTTTTTCAACTATTTTCAATTTAGTCCTTTTTGTTTTATTTCCTCTAATTTTACCCGAAAATTTTGCTATTATTTCATTTTAACCCCTCAATGGAACGACGTCGTTTTGGAGGATAAGGGAAAAATTTTGCTTTTGACCCCTCCTTATTATTCGCGTGTTCAGTTAGATCCTTTTCCTTTCTTTTTATTTTCGATTTTTCCCCAGACTTTTGTTTTAGTTTAACTTAGTCCCCTTTTTAGTTATTTTTGCAATTTTATTATTATTATTATTATTATTATTATTATTTTTATTTTTATTTCGTCACTTTTATTATTATTTTTATGTTAGACATAGCATTGTCATTACACTATTGGTGTTATTAGCTATTTTATGTTATAATACTTTCTTTTGATTTTTTGTATTAGCATTGAAGATTAGTGTGTCGTGTAATTTTCTCGAAGTGTTCCTTTTAGTATTTGTATCTTGTAATTTATTGGTGTAATGATTTTATGCACAAACCATCGCTTTAAATAAAAATGCATTTCATTTTATTGCTACATTTTGGTTCAAAATGTTTTCACAGTGAGTCAATGCTTGGAATTTGGGAGCTTCGAGAAACCGTACCCTAACTTACTTAGTTTCGAATTTTCTCGTTGAGTCTAAAGAACCAATTATCCTTTTTAAATCAAAGCATATAACTTAAATAAAAGCTTATTCTCGGGGAATTCAAAAATGTTGTGTCCTAACTCACTGGATGTGATATTTTGTTATCTAGAGGTAAGGATTTCTAAAAATAAAGGTAATATTCTGTATTTGGAATTTTGAGAAATTGTGCCCTAACTTTCTGGGTTCCGGTTTTTCATTTGACCCAAATAACCGAATATCCTTCTTAAACTTAAATGCATGAGTTTTAAAAGTCAAAAGACAAGCTTAGTTTCGAGGATTTAAAATGTCGTATCCTAACTCACTGGGAGTGACATTTTACATCTTTGAAATAAGAGGGTCTTAGCATCCAATTTAATTTATTCAAGTTTCTTTTAAATAAAGAGGATCATATTTTAAAATCTTTTCAAATTTTCGACATTAAGACGTTAATTAATCAATTAGGTACCAATTTTAGGTGTTACGAGTGTGCTAATCCTTCCTCGTACGTAACTGACTCCCGAACCCGTTGTCTCGAATTTTGTAGGCGAAAAATCATTGTTTAATAAATCAAAATGTTTTAATGATCAATCTCAAGGTGATCCGATCACACCTCAAAAAAAGATTGGCGGCGACTCCATTTTCGTTTTTAAAGTCGAATCTGTTTTTTTTTCAAAAAATGGTTTCGACAACAAGCCCATCCTGAAGTTTGGAAATTAATTTAATTGAATATCAAGACAAATTATCAAAGTGACCCAAATTGTAAAATATTTAAACTATAGGTCCAATTTTATTTTAATAGGTGGATCATCATGTAAGGGTTCAGCCCAAAGAGCACATTTAATTCCTTTGGTTGAATTCCCATTAAAAGTCCACATTTAAAAGTATTTTGTTTTTTTTTTATTTGGTGAGTTGTCATGTTAGTTATTCCTTAGGGTTAGGAAAACTTATTTTGGGGGCCTATAAGTAGCATGGACGTTCACCCTTATACATACACAATTGATTTATGTTTTTTTGAGTTAATAATAATTATCTTTGAGTTTTTCTTTAAGAATTGCTCTTGAGTTTCTTTTAAAAGTTGTTTTAACAATCTTTCAGGTTGTGGGAATCATCTTCAAGTTTTTTCTTGCCAAGATCTTTTTCTTGGAGGGGGAATTAGAGCCATTGAAAGGTGTTGTGGATTCTTAATGTTTCCAAGGCTTCTTAGGATGTCATCTTTTTTTTTCTATTCTTAATTTATCGTTTCTTGCTTATTTAAGTTAGTTCTTGCTGTTTTGGCTTGCTGATTTTATTAATTTTCATTCTAGGTTAGAGTTGCTTCAAGAAAGACGTTCTCCTATCTTGTTCTATTAAGAAACACATCAAAATTAGGATTTTTAATATTTTCTTGTTTCAAAAATTCTTGCATAAAATAATTTACTTTTGTCTTTAAAATCACTTCTAACAAATCTGTTTGTGTTTTGTTTTTCCAGATTTGGTTGGGGCATTTTCTTGAGGTCCAAGGACGGTTTCTTTTCATCCAAGAAACCTTGATTCGTTCTCTTTTGGACTCTTTACCATTCGGTTCATCTTGCTTTTGTTTTAATTTGGTTTGACTCTCCTTTGTGAAAACTAATTTGTTTTCGTTGTTTCTCGTTTCAATTTATGTTCGTCTAGAGATCTAAGTTAAATCCGCAACTTAGATAAGCTACAGTTCTATTCCGCACGCATGTCGTATCATTCTTAATCAGAATTAATTAATAAAAAATTAAATATTAATAAAAGTGATTCTTCAACCTTAATTGAAAATTCCAATTCACGATATAATTCCTTAAACAAAAAGGAGTCAATACTGTTTTGTTAGTCAGAGGCTCATAACTTTCTAATTCTTAGTCGAAATCGGAGTTAATAATAATAGGTACTTTTCCATTACACCGCCATTGTTCCTCTTATAAATTCTATTGGGAGAATTGGAAACTTCAAAAAAAACTTATTCTGGTTGCTTTCTAAAGTTTTTCTTAATGGCTTCAACTCCATACGAGTATGATTTCCTTTACCAGCATACTTTTGAAGACAAAATCATCTCACAATCTCATGATATTTCTCCTCGTTTCATTAATGTTGAATTAACCAACTCTAGTTGCTTACCACAAACCTTCTGTTTCGAGCTTGACATTATGGAGAACTAGTACCAGGTTCACCGAGTTCTGTTTCCCACATTTACAAGACTCCGAATCAATACGGGCTCTGATGCTTATCATAGCTTCGTTCATGATATTTTTGTACGTGGGATGCGTAACATAGGAGTTGATCGTGAAGTCTTGCCTTTATGATCAGCGATACATGCATCCGTTATGGAACACGATTACGATGATGAGATTTTGATGGGAAGAGCTTTGGTTGAATCAACATCGAAGTTTGAAAGCAGTAACTATTGTATGGTTCCGGCTAAAGAGCCATTGGTTAAGGAGATGGTCAAGATGGTCAAAGTAGAAGTTGGAGATGACGAAGATTGCATAATATGTTTGGAGGAGCTGGAGGTTGGGTTTTATGCTTTTTGGATGCCTTATTCTCATACTTTTCATGGCGATTGCATCGAGAAGTGGCTGAAGCAGAGCCATTATTGTCCTACTTGTCGGTTCGAGATGCCAATGGATTAGGTTTAAATATTAACTTTTCATTCTTTCATTTGTTTGTTAGATAACTTTTTAAATTCGAAGCGAATTCATTTTTTATTAATAAATGAAATTATCATATTTTTCAAGAATACGAGGATTTATAAATAAATATTAATAACTTTATTTAAACATAATTAAAAAAAATTAATTATAAAGAAACCCTAAAACCTTATAACTTAAACACGAGATCTTAAACCCTAAACACTTGAATTCAATAGTTATTAATAATTATTTATAGTAGCTATCATTAATTTTTAAATAAAATTATTAGTATTTATTTACAAGTCTTTCATTTTTTTTGGTTAATTTAATGATAATATGTCATGTTATTATTCATTAATGGTGCCTGAAAGTTATGTGGTGAGGGGCATCAAATATTATTCCATAATTTATAAAAAACCATCTTGATGCATGAAATAACTTATTCACTGTTGAACTTAGTTAATTTTCAACCAAATCAACAATGTCATTAATGATTTTAAGAGGATAATTATGGTAAGACACATTGCACTTTCAACGAAAAAACGTAAGTTCGAACTTTGAAGACGATATTGTTGGGAGAAGGAGCCCCGAACATGGATCGTAAAACGGGCATGAAGAATACCAAAACAGAGTTATTTAATTTCTTAATATTTTTATTTAAAAAATTTATTTAAGTTTCATATATTAATAATTTGTTTATGTTGATTTCATAGTATTTGTGTACCCATATCGTGTTCATTATTTTGTATTGGTTTTTATCATTTATTTTATTTTATGTTTGTGTTATATCTTAACACAGGTGAATCTAGAAATCTTTTTAGGAGGAACCAAAAATTAATTATAAAATTTTGAAAGGTCAAAACATAATTTTATCATTTATTAATTTATAATTTATAATTCATCATTTTTTATACGAACTCGTTTCGGTGATGATTCGAGTTGTTTAGATTGCCCAATCATGAATTTGAGTAAGGATAAGTTCGTTTCGGTGATGATTCGAGTTGTTTAGATTGCCCAGTCGTGAATTTGAGTAAGGATAAGTTCGTTTCGGGTTAAATGAAACAAAATAGAATAAATGGCTTCAAACAATGGTAGTAGCTAAAATGGTTAAGTAAATAATGGACAATTTGGCTAAGACCGAGAATGAACCAACAATATTGGATTGTTGACCCGAGTCTCAAAATGGTTCTTAGGTGATTTACGGTTTAAAAAAAAAAAGCAAGGACCTTGACCCACTATCAATTAGTGATAGGAACCAAAGGTATACGAACGCCACACTCTAAAGTGATAAGTTCGGCAAACAATGGAAAGGATAGACGCCACAAGCTATGCTTGATAAGTCAGATCAATTCCAAAAGAAAGAGAATTGGATAACTCACAAATCTCAAATTTAGCATAAATTCAGCAAAAGTCTCCTAAACAAGCTAATTACAAAGTATTTATAGTGCTTACATGAGGCTAGCTGAAAGTTCACATGAGTTCAGCTTTAATGTGCTGTTTAATGATTGAAATAAAGCTTAATCAATAAGTAAAAACTCTTGAATTCCTCCAAGCCAAATAACAGCAACTATCAATATGAATTATTACTCCAAATGAGCTGATTTAATGAGCTTGAATGCTTGGTTTCATGTCCTCTTGGCAGCCGAATGGTCACCAGCAGCTTTAATGGAATTTTGAACTCATGGTGTGATCATTTAAGCAACAAACGGATGGAAAAAGAGTAGGCTGCTGCCAAATTTAAAGGATGCGTAATGCTTCCTTTAATTGTCATTACATCTCCTTTTAATTATGTATAATGCCCCCTTGTATGTAACCGATTTCTACTTGAAAAGTCACATTAATCTCTTTGTAACAGCCCTTGAATGTAACGGTTTCCAGCTGATTAGTCACCTGTAATCAAACACATTAAAACAAACATATTAAACACATTTAAACACATATTAAACCAAAACACATTAAACACACTAAACTTAATAAGTTTAGTAAATAAACTTATAAATGAACTACTTTAACTCATAACTTAATTTAATAAACTGTAATAAACATATTTAACAATAAGTTATTCCAGCAATTAAATAAACTAAGTTAAGCATTTATTTTCAGCAATTATTTAACTAAAAGAAGTTTAATAAAAATCACAAACAATTATTAAACTAAGATGAGTTTAATTAAAGTCCAGTAACTTAATTATTAAACTAAGATGAATTAAAAATAAATTTAAAGTTCAGCTTGCAATAAATTGCAAGAAACGCCTATGGAGCTGAATGAGCTTGTAATGAAGCTTCATTTTGCACTTAGGCCCCTCGAGCTTAGGCCAATCTCGATGGCATCGAGTTGCATCGTAACATGATGCAACCGGGTTCACATCATACCCTCCCTCTTGAAGACGATTTGTCCCCAAATCGGGCCATTTGCTCGCAAAAAATTTTTCATCGTCACAAACTTAGAAACTACACAAGTCTCAAAAATGAAACAGATTAGACGCTTGCCCTCCCTCTTTAGGAGGAATCCATTTCCAAATGTCACCTTCACAAAAATGAAAAAAATTAGTGACAGCATGGATGATGAACTTCAAAGAACTTTCGGAATTGTTATGTACAATTTGAACATATGTATCAATACCGGGATCAAAAACAGAAATTGAATTTACCTTTTTCCTTGAAGGAAACAAACCAGAATCATGGAGCATTCGAAAGTCATACTTTTGGACAACAAAAGTCCATGACTCAAATCTTTTGAACAATGATAAAGAACAATGATCTCTGGGATCAAAAACAATATTTCCTCTTACCTCTCCAATCTGACTCGAAAGTGTCATGAAAAGCAACTTAGAAAGAACATGTAGCAATTGAGTAGTATAATCTTGCAAAACACAATCAAATCTTTTAAACCACAATTTAGAACAACCTCCGGAGTCAAAATTTTGAGTTTGACTTTGCAAGCTAACAAAATTCACTTCTTTTATTTTTGAACAAAATAACAGAATTCAAAGTAGATGAAAAGGTTCAAGACATTTATTTAAAATGAAATTACGATGCTCACCTTTTTTAGTAACAACTCAAAATGACTTGTTCCGGGCTTAAACACATGATTTTGGTCGTTCATTATTAAAAGCAGTAAAGGCCTTTCTTCATAAACAACTCACATATACAAAATATATAAGATGTGAGCATACTAAAATTCAAACAATCAAACATGTCACATTTCATTCGAATAGGCATGTATGTTTTCATACATTCATATGCCTCAAATTGCATCCACATGTTTTCACCACAATCAAGCAAATGAACAGATTTATGTGATTCATTTTTTTTGCACATCCAATCCTTGCAATAGCCGATTGATTACTACTTCACCAATAATCTCATCAATACCAAAATTTTCAGTAATGGTACTCTCCTTGCGATCTTTTAAAGCAAACAAATCATTATAAATCAATAAGGAGTAATTAACCAAGACAAAGTTCAAACATTTTTCAGAAACCAAATATTCAACAATCGAATGGGGCTGATATAACTTAAAAACTTCAGATTCCATACCCTTTGACATAGGCAAACTAGGTTCGTTGAAAACATTACCTTTTTCAACCAACGTGAATCTTCTCTTCTTCGGTAGATATCGGAGTTGGAATTTGTCACTGGAATCTGTAGAAACCTAAAAAGAAGAAATAATACAAGGAGAGCTCACAGAATGGTTAGTAAAATCACTCCACACTTTTTCTTGTTCATTTTCTTCCTTTTCACTCGTTTCTTTTTCTAGCTCATTTTCAAGCTCTCGATCTTTTACCTCAATCTCTTTTATTTCTGAAAACTTATTGTCACTTGTTTCTTTTACTCTCTCTCTCTCTCTCTCTCTTTCGATATGCTTTTCTGGCTCGCACTCTTTTTCTTTTTCAATCTCGATCTCTTTTTGCTCTTTTTCATTCTCTTTTTCTTCTTTTTCAATTTCTTTATCTTTTTCACATGCTGTTTCAACTTCATTACAGTAGGAGGACAACAAAAAGGAATCATTAAAATGAGAAACATTTCGTTGAGAAGAAGAGAAAGTGTCTTCATACAAAAGACGATCATCTCCTCGAGATTGATTCTTCATAGATGAATATCTTGGAGTTTACGAAGAACGACTTGTGCTTTCTCGTTCGTCACCATAATAGGATTCAAACTCGAAACTTGTTTGATTTCTTCTCGAATTCCTTGTTGAATAGGAATCTCAATAGGAATCTCTTCTCACATAGTCATTGGATGCTAAACTCCTTGATAATCTCGTTTTCGTCCTTTGGCTTGAAGAAGTTCACTCACGATGGTAGGAGGATGGGAGGAAACGCTTGCGCATCACATCTTTCATTTCGGACCAGGTTGATATTGGGCACTCTCCATTTCGTCTTCAACTCGTGGTGAATTGATCCCACCAAGTCATGGCATAATCTGAAAAACCGTTGGCCGTAAGCCTTAATTTCTTGCTTTTCGATTAGTTGTGGTACTCAAAAACCAATTCTACCTTCTTTTCCCATTCAAGGTATACCTCCGAGTCGGATCGAACTTGAAACGATGGAATGGTTAGCTTGTTACTCTTCAAATCGCGATCAAAACGTTCATACTCTCTAAAGCCTCTATTTCTATGAACGCGTTGCCTTTCGCTTTGATTGGATGCTTGGTATGATGGATCGAACCAACCACTAACATCAGCAACTTTTCTTTCGAAATTTAGATACATTATGTTTGAACCTCACCACAAAACCTCACTAGTCACTCACAAGTAAGATGGCTCCTCACTCGTGTTTGCACTCTTTTACGGCTTTTTCTACACTCAAATGCTCTCACTAACTCTCGTGCCTTTTTCCACTTCCTTCACCTCTCGAACTTCGTAATCGACTCGTTTAGACTTATAAGCAAGCCTAGGGGGTTGGCTTTAAATGTTTTACAAGGGTAATGATGTAGAAGGTGTAGGGTTGGCTGAAGGAAAATAAAAAGGGTGCTAAGTGTGGCGTTTAGGTTTGAATTTGATGGAGAATCAGCTTTGAAGATTGAGCAACTTATGAACACTTTTCAAGCACTTTTTTTATCTCTAAATTTTTTTTTTCAATTTCATAACTCTTTTTTTTTTAATACAAATACATTCAATACTTGTACAATCACATTCATGAATTTTTTTTTGAATTTTTTTTCAAATTTTTTTGTCAAATCTTACTCTGACACTTCACGAACGTCTGTACTCCTCGATATTAGCTAGCTCTGATACCAAATGATACAAACTTATTTCGGTGATGATTCGAGTCGTTTAGCTTGCCCAATCGTGAATTTGAGTAAGGATAAGTTCGTTTCGGGTTAAATGAAACAAAATAGAATAAATGGCTTCAAACAATGGTAGTAGCTAAAATGGCTAAGTAAATAATGGATAATTTGGCTAAGACCGAGAATGAACCAACAATATTGGATTGTTGACCCGAGTCTCAAAATGGTTCTTAGGTGATTTACGGTTTAAAAAAAAACAGCAAGGACCTTGACCCACTATCAATTAGTGATAGGAACCAAAGGTATACGAACGCCACACTCTAAAGTGATAAGTTCGGCAAACAATGGAAAGGATAGACGCCACAAGCTATGCTTGATAAGTCAGATCAATTCCAAAAGAAAGAGAATTGGATAACTCACAAATCTCAAATTTAGCATAAATTCAGCAAAAGTCTCCTAAACAAGCTAATTACAAAGTATTTATAGTGCTTACATGAGGCTAGCTGAAAGTTCACATGAATTCAGCTTTAATGTGCTGTTTAATGGTTGAAATAAAGCTTAATCAATAAGTAAAAACTCTTGAGTTCCTCCAAGCCAAATAACAGCAACTATCAATATGAATTATTACTCCAAATGAGTTGATTTAATGAGCTTGAATGCTTGGTTTCATGTCCTCTTGGCAGTCGAATGGTCACCAGCAGCTTTAATGGAATTTTGAACTCATGGTGTGATCATTTAAGCAACGGATGGAAAAAAAGTAGGCTGCTGCCAAATTTAAAGGATGCGTAATGCTTCGTTTAATTATCATTACATCTCCTTTTAATTATGTATAATGCCCCCTTGTATGTAACCGATTTCTACTTGAAAAGTCACATTAATCTCTTTGTAACAGCCCTTGAATGTAACGGTTTCCAGTTAATTAGTCACCTGTAATCAAACACATTAAAACAAATATATTAAACACATTTAAACACATATTAAACACAAAAAACATTAAACACACTAAACTTAATAAGCTTAGTAAATAAACTTATAAATGAACTACTTTAACTCATAACTTAATTTAATAAACTGTAATAAACATATTTAACAATAAGTTATTCCAGCAATTAAATAAACTAAGTTAAGCATTTATTTTCAGCAATTATTTAACTAAAAGAGGTTTAATAAAAATGACAAATAATTATTAAACTAAGATGAGTTTAATTAAAGTCCAGCAACTTAATTATTAAACTAAAATGAATTAAAAATAAATTTAAAGTTTAGCTTGCAATAAATTGCAAGAAGTGTAACGCCCTGAATTTGGGCTTATTAGAATTGGGCCCATTGGGCCTTGGGCGTGGAAGTGTTTAAAATTTCCGTGAACAAGAGAACGGCACTAATACAAGTTGGACCTATTAGGTGAGTGATTTTGGAAGGTTGGGGGGCTTCTATGAAGTCCCGGGTTCCAATTTGAGCTTTAGGAAAATTTTGGTTTTAGGTGAATAAAACCCTGGGAGTTAGTAGGTAAGCTTTAAGAATAAAATGTGGAGAAAAATGACACAAAAGGAGTTATGGTCTACTGGTAAATGGAGCCACATGGGAGACAAGGAGGTGACGCCACACAAGGAAGTAAGGGGTCCAAGGTTCAAGTCTTGGCGCTTGCATTTTGATTTTCTTTTTAAATGAACTTGGACTTTGGCCATAGACTTATATTTAGTTGTGGATGTATTAAGACAACAAGGAGCTAGTTGGTAAAGTGGATAGCGGCGTGGATTATGCTACAGGGGAGCCTGGGTTCGAATCCATGACAAGCAAGGGATGTATTTATTTTGCGGATTGGACGGCCAGAGTTTGTGTTGGATTTAAACTCTACTGAAGGAGGGATCCCACATCGGAAAGCTAGCAAGAGGGAATGTGAGAAGCTGGCTTTAAATATAGCTATCTATGAGGAGAGGAAGCATACCTCGGTGGGCGTTTGGGTATAAGAGCATTCGGAGCGCGGATTAGCTTCAAACTCCCTATCAGGTGTGTATTTCGCCCTACTCTAGCTGTAGAGCGGCAAGTGCTGAAATGCCGGTCACACAACAATGGTAGCCACACAAGCGTGCGAGCGCACGTGCGGGAGCTTCGACGCGATAGTTGAGGCCACCATGAGTATTCTTATGGGTTGATGTTGTTTGGGCCACGATGGGCCGACAGGGGCTAAGTGGGTCCAATGGGCTCGTAGGCCCATATGATTAGGTTGTACAATTGTGTAGTGGATGTTGGGTTAGACTATGTGAATCTCTTATATGTGGCTAGATTTGGGCTAAACGGGCCACACGAGCGTGTGGACCCATTTGGGCCGAGAATGGGCCTTAGGCCCATTCGCATCGTTATCTCTATTTAGAATACCCTTCGTTTATAAAATAACTGAAATACCACTGGTTTGCAAAATTACCGAAATATCCTAGTTTGTAAAATTACCGAAATACCCCTGGTTTGCAAAATTACCGAAATACCCCTGGTTTACAAAATTACTAAAATACCCCTGGTTTGTAAAATTACCGAAATACCTCTGGTTTGCAAAATTACCGAAATACCCCTGGTTTGCAAAATTATCGAAATACCCCTAGTTTGCAAAATTACTAAAATACCCCTGGTTTGCAAAATCACCAAAATACCCCCGATTTGTGAAATTACCGAAATACCCCCGATTTGCAAAATTATCGAAATACCCTTGATTTGCAAAATTATCAAAATATCCCTGATTGCAAAATTATCGAAATACCCTCAGATTATAAAATTACCGAAATACCCTTAGTGTGTAATTACCGTTGTACCCTCGTGGTAGTACTAGTGTGGAATGTGTTAATTATGTGTTATGTTTTGTATAGGTGAAGGCGCTAGTGATTATTTAGTACTCTACGTAATCAGGTGTGTAATCTCACACCCCTACTTGTTATGTTATGCATTATTCTGTGAATCGGTAAAAAGCCGAATTGCCCTTAGTGGGCGAATTAGCGAAATGCCCTTGATGGGTAGGATTACCGAAATACCCCAAAGGGGTGAACATGACTATTATACCCTTAAAGGTTGATTAGTATGATTGTGTGTATTCTGTTTAACTGGTTATGATGGAAATTTTATTTCATACATCATTTTGATATGTGCTTTGCATACATGACATTCTGCATGGGATTGGGATTTTGTAATTGGAGGAAGTGATCGATCTGTTAGGGTCGCACGGGTCGCCCGAGACGACTGTGGACTCACTGATTTGATTGTTAGGTCGCAGCACGGGTCGCCCGAGACGACTGTGGACTCACCGATTTGATAGTTAGGGTCGCACGGGTCGCCCGAGATGACTGTGGACCTACCGAGGCTTTAAGCCGCATATATTCTAGCAGCTCGGTTGCATTCTTGGTGTGTAGGGCTGGGTGGGTTGACTTGGTCCCCACAGGAGTGTAGGGCTGGTACGGGAGGTGTGATGGTTGGATTGGGTTGGGTTGCATTTTACTGTTTGCATTATCATGATTATAGGGCTTAGGCCCAGATTGATGCTGTAAGGGCTCAGGCCCAGTTAGAGACCATTTAGGGGATTACACACTGAGTTCTCGTAACTCACCCATTTTCCCCTTAACTTTGCAAGTAATCCCCAGCGATAGAGGATTTGGAGCCGCGGAGGACTTGGTGGTGGCCATACATCGGAGTGATTTCTCGCAAACCTTAGTAAATTCAGTTTTTACTTTACTTTAAGATTATTTATTTTGGGTTAATATTTTGTAATAAGGCCTTTGTGATTTTATTTTTCTTTTAACTTTCACTTCGTTTTTTTTAAAAATTGTTAAATATTTGAATATTGAGTTTTCCAAAAACGTTAATAATCGATTTTAAAATATCACGTTTCCGTTACTATTCAAGTTAAATTTTCACAACAAGAACAGTTTTCTCAAAACAATAATAACAACTTTATAAGAATGGATATTAAGTAAATTGGGTTTTTATAAACAAACAACGAAACTCGAAGTTTTCAAAAGAGATGCAACATTTTCAACGAACGCTTAGCTTTTCAACAATATTCAATGTGACATACTAGATCCGGCCATAACGTCTAGGTCGGGTTTGGGGTGTTACACAAAACGCCTATGGAGCTAAATGAGCTTGTAATGAAGCTTCGTTTTGCACTTAGTCCCCTCGAGCTTAGGCCAATCTCGATGGCATCGAGTTGCGTCATAACATGATGCGACCGGGTTCGCATCAATTTTTAAGGGATTAAAAAGATATTTTTTCATTTTGAGAGGCCGAAATGCAATTTCATCTATATTAATTTATAATTTCATTATTTATGAAGAGACTGAAATAACAATTTTTCATTCTTGGGTGCAAGTGCCCCCCTCAAATAAGCCCATGTGTCTCGATTTTTTCCATTTTTTGCACTTTAAACAAATATATTTATGATTTCATTAATCTCATATGTTACATATTTTATCATAGTGATTTAATTTTGCTTTAACAATTGCATATTTTTGTTTTGTTTAATGTATTATTTATGTGTTTTCATGTAATTTTTTATAAAATACATTTTAGTTATTTTTTTCATATTGTTTTATATTGTGTATTACTTCATCTCATATTTTTCTTTATTAATTTATTTGATTTCATAAAACACAAATTAGTTAATTTGTTATAATGATTCAATTTTAACATAAAATTCATTTATTTAACAAATGAACCATTGAAATTATCATTGAACGGTATTGTTAGAGTTGAGTAACTCGAATCCTTGTTAAAATAAAATACAGTGGTAAAATAAAATAAAAGTAAAATCCATATAGAACTGTACTTTTTTTATTTTACATTGATTAGAATAAGGTTTTTCAACCTTACTACACTTCATCTATTTGACATTGATTATAATAAGGTTTTTCAACCTATAAATAGATGTAGTCTAAACTCCTATTGTATCATTCGAATTTGACATTAGTAAATTTTCTTCTCCTCTACCCTTGGTTTTTCTTGAAAGGGTTTTCCACATAAAATCTGTGTGTTTTCTTTTTCTTTTTCTTTTTCTTATTGCTTTGTGGTTGTTCTATATTACCATTATCGATGTTAGCTTTACAAATTGGTATCAAAGCTTTTCGGGTTTTTTGTCTAGATCACGGTAATGGCGACATTGAAGTATGATATTTCTTTGTTGGATTGCAACACTAGATTCGCGTTGTGGCAGATAAGGATGTAGGTAGTTCTTGCGCAAATGGATTTAGAGGATGCCCTGCTAGGGATAGATAAGATGCCTTCGACACTGATGGAAGAAGAGAATAAGCGTAAAGATCGAAAGGCTTTAACGCAATTACATCTGCATTTTTCGTATAAAATACTACAAGACATGATGAAGGAGAAAACCATCGCTGCATTATAGGCAAAGTCGCAGAAGCTATGCATGTCGAAAACCCTAACTAGCAGGTTGTATATGAAGCAACGTCTTTATGCTCATTGTTTGGAGGAAGGTGCGCCCGTGCACGAAAACTTAACTGTGTTTAAAGAAATTCTCTCAAACCCAGAGGTTATTGAGGTTCAGTCTGATAAAGAAGATTTAGGGTTAATTCTACTTTATTCATTGCCTCCGTCTTATTCAACCTTTAGAGATACGGTTTTGTATAGCCGCGAACCTCTCACAGTTGATGAAGTCTATGCTTCCTTAACCTCGTATAACAAGATGAAACATCTTGTGATTGGATCCGACTCTCAGTGAGAGGGTCTCATTGTTCATAAGAGACAAGAGCGGAATACTGATAATAATCGTAGGAGGACACAGGAACGAAATCCTCGCTGTAAATCTAAAGGTAGATCGAGATCTTCAAACATAGGTAAAACTTGTAACTTCTACAAGAAGAAAGGGCACATTAAATCTGAGTGTTGTATGTTGTAGAACAAGATCAAAAGGAAAAACAACCAAAACAATCCGGTGAAGTTGATGTTGTAGAAGACTATAGCGATGGTGAACTTCTAATTACTTCTGCCGACAACTCTAAAGTGAGCGAGGAGTGGATCCTCGATTTTGGTTGTGCCCTCCATATGAGTCCCAATCGGGATTGGTTTACAACATATGAAACAATGTCTGAAGGTGTTATTTTGACGGGAAATAACACTTCATGTAAAATTGCAAGTATTGGTACGATCAAAATTAAGATGTTCGATGGAGTTGTCAGAACACTTAATGGCGTATGACATGTACTAACATTGAAGAGGAATTTGATTTAGTTGAGTACTCTTGATTCAAAAGGGCACAAGTACATAGCTGAAAGCGGGGTTCTGAAGATTAATAAGGCTTCCCTCAATGTGATGAAAGGGCAAAGAAGGATTGCCAAGTTATATGTGTTGCAAGGTTCTACTATTACTGGTGATGCAGCTATCGCTTCCTCTTCCTTGTCAGATGATTATGTTACTAGACTTTGGCATATGCGTCTAGGGCATACGAGTGAGAACAGCATGGCAGAATTAAGCAAAAGAGGACTTCTTGATGGACAAGGCATTAGTAAATTGAATTTTTGTGAGCACAACATTTTGGGGAAGAAAAAGAGAGTTTGATTCACCAAAGGAATCCATAAAACAAAGGGAATGCTGGATTATATTCATTCTAATCTTTAGGGACCATCCAGAATGCCTTCAAGGGGTGGCATTAATTATATGCAGACGATCATTGATGATTTTTCCAGAAAAATTTGGACATTCTTCCTGAAGTAGAAAAGTGACGTGTTTTCTGTGTTTAAGGCTTCGAAAACTATGATCGAAAAGTAGACATGAAAATAGATAAAACACATATGCATTGATAATGGCTTGGAATTTTGTTTTGATGAGTTTAATCAATTGTGCAAATCAGAATGACTTGTGAGACACTTGACAGTTTGTCATACTCCACAGCAAAATGGCATTGCAGAACGGATGAATAGAACAATCATGGAAAAGGTTCGATGTATGTTTTGGAATGTTGGAATGCTTATTTACCAAAGTTATTTTGGTCTGAATCGACCTATACTGCATGTTCTTTTATTAACCAGTCTCTGTTCATTACCATTGAGAAAAAGACTCCATAAGAGGTGTGGTCAGGTAATCCTGCTGGTTATTTTGATTTGAAGATTTTTGGGTGTTCTGCGTATGTTCATGTTGATAATGGGAAATTGGAACCTAGATCCATTAAATATGTTTTTCTTGGTTATAGGGATGGTGTTAAAGGGTATAAGTTATGGTTTCCTAAAAATAAAAAAGTTGTGATTAACAGAGATGTTATTTTTTATGAAACTGCTATGCTACCTAACTTATCTCTTAAAAACTCTTCCAATAAAGACCAAAAAAAGTAGGTGGAGCTTTAGATTGATCCATGATCTACAACAGAGTCTATTCCTCAAGTTAGTACAGAAACTCAGAGTAGAGTTCCTTCTTTACCACAATATTCTATTGCCAAGAACAGACCTAGAAGAGAAATTAAACCTCCAAAGAGGTACGCTGAGGCTAATCTAATTGCTTATGCTTTAAATGTGGCTGAATATATAGATGCAAACCAAGAGCGATCTACTTATTCTGAGGCAGTTAGCTATGAAAATTCAGGAAAGTGGATGGTTGCCATGCAAGAATAGATGGAATCGCTCCATAAGAACAGAACGTGGCATCTAGTAAAGCTTCCTAAAGGTAAAAAGGTTGTTCGTTGTAAATGGGTGTTCAAAAAGAAAAAAAAAAGAAACTCCAAGAGTTGAAAAACCCGAATATAAAGCAAGGCTGGTTGCAAAAGGTTACAGTCAGCTTCCAGGTGTAGACTTCATGATGTGTTTTCTCTAATTGTGAAGTATAGTTCGATTCAAGCCTTGCTTGGTATTGTGGTCCTGTATAATTTAGAGCTTGAGCAATTAGATGCAAAAATAGCGTTCTTGCATGGAGAACTTGATGAATATATTTACATATAACAACCAGAGGGTTTTATAGTCTCAAAAAGGAATACTATGTTTGTTTGCTGAAAAAGTCCCTTTATGGCTTGAAACAGTCACCAAGGCAGTGGTACAAAAGGTTTGATTCTTTTAAGACTACTCACGATTTCAAAAGAAAAACAGTGATGGTTCCTTTGTGTATCTACTCCTCTATGTTGATGACATGTTGATAACAGCCAAAGATAAATGAGAGATAAGAAAGGCAAAGCCTAGTTTAGTAAAGAATTTGAGATGAAAGATTTGGGAGCAGCAAAGAAGATACTTGGGACGGCGATTCTAAGACATAGAAAAGTATGTAAATTGTACCTAAGTCAGAAATGATACATTGAGAAAGTTCTTTGCAGGTTCAATATGCAGAATGACAAGCCTATTAGTACTCCATTAGCAGCCCACTTCAGACTTTTATCGACTTTGTCTCCACAATCAGATGATAAGATTGACTACATGTCACGTGTTTCATATTCTAGTGCAATGGGATCTCTTATGTATGCTATGGTTTGCTCACGTCCAGGTTTATCATATGCAGTTAGTACAGTTAGTAGATACATGGAGAATTCTGGTAAAGAACACTGGAAAGCAGTTCAGTGGATTTTCAAATACTTACGATGTACTATTGATATTTTCTTACAGTTTGGAAGAACTAGATATGGAGTCATTGTGTATGTTGGTTCTGATTTTACTGGAGACCTTGATAAAATAAGATCTCTCACAGGGTATGTCTTTACCATTGGGGATTACGCAATCAGTTGGAAAGCCACTTTGCAAACCACAGTTGCTTTGTCCACTAATGAAGATGAGTACATGGCAACTATTGAGGCTTGTAAAGAAGCTATTGTAACACCCCTAACCCGTATCCATTGCCGGAATAAGGTTACAGAGTATTACTAGAGTTTACAAAATAATTACAGATAATTCATGTTAATTACTATTCAATTTCTGTAAGTGGTCTTACTGACCATTAAATGGACCCTCGAGGCCCAATATAAATATTGGGATTGAGTCGAGACTAAATCAGAATCTCAAAAAAAAAATTTCGCGAAATTTCAATTTTTTTTCCTAAAAATAGGGTTCACACGCCCATGTGGTCAAGGGACACGCCCGTGTGATCATAGAACACGCCCGTGCTACAGATCATGTCCAACCCCGTGTAACTCTCTGACTTGTGCCACACGGCCAACCACACGCCCGTGTGAGTAGGCCATGTGATCAATTTAATTTTCAAAAATTAGGTGCATGGTTCACACAGCCATGACATACGCCCGTGTTCTAGGTCGTGTAGCACACACGGCTAAGACACACGCTTGTGTCTCTGCCCATGTGCCCAATTCTGAGCATTCTGTTTCTCAATTTTAAGATGTAGGGGACACGGCCAAACCACATACCCATGTACCAAGTCGTGTGTCACACACAATCAAGACACACGCCTGTGTGTCTACACATGTGGACAAAATAAAGCCATTTCCTAGCTTTATTTCTGACCCAAATTTTCCAATAACTTACACCAATACTTACAAGTATATACCAGCCAATTTAAGCATTAGATCCTAGCCAATTTAAGCATTAAATACAAGCCAATTCTAAAATCTAATATGATATATTATCATATGCATTCATGCTTATATTCTTACCCTTGTTTAATCTATATATTAAACATAACTTAATCAAACATACTTAATATACTTGTCATATAGATACTTATCATGATATAACCTTATAAATACACCAAAACAAATCATTTCTAGCCATTCCAATGGCTAGATTAGAAACAACATTTACAAGTCAACATTGGCCAAGTTAACCTATACATGCCATTATACCAAAATAAGTTTACTATTTATACCAAAATAAGCTAGCAGATAGTGTGATGACGCTCCGACCGATCTCCAACCTCCGTGAGCTTTTGTGCACTATAAAATAGAAAAAAAAATAAAACCTAGTAAGCATATAATGCTTAGTAAGATCATATAACAGGAATTAAAACTTACCAATCACAGTTATTAATATTTAAGCATACAATTAACATGCTTTTCATCAATTTGGCAAGTTTACCTAAACACATATACTCAATCAAGCAAGTTAGTCATATAATACATTTACACATCAAATAAGCATAGATGAGCTCATCGTATAATCCTTCATCAAATAATTCAGAAGCATTCAGAACATATTTCTATTTATCTCATCATTTTCTCATGTCGAGAGTTTTATCCGTTGACTTATTGAAATATCGATGGATATTCAAATAGTACACTCAAGGTGTACAATTTTGTAAACTATCAATTCTTAATTTGGGGTACCTATTAAGGTACTTAATCAGGAAGCACACTCTCAAGCTACATATTAGGTTACTCAGAAGAGTCATGTAACAGGACACTTATCCAGGCTAATCATGAAACTCATAAGAGTTTTACTCAGGAAGCTTATAGAGCTTATCAGATATCTCCGGAGAGATGCTATCAGGAAACGCCGGATAAGGTAGCAGAGAGTTCAAGCGAGCTTAACAGGACGCTCAAGAAGAGCTGCGTTTGTATCCGCATTATATGCAGGATCACAACTGATCATATATTAGGACGTTCACAAAGAGCTGTGGTAGTGTGCAACACATGCTAAATCACTACCGATCAGGATGCTCGTATGAACTATATAACAGGATGCTCGAGAGGGCTATATTAGGATTACTCGTCCGAGCTAAATCCTATCTGTAACATATGCAGGATCACTTTCAATGTGGGAAAATCACATATATCCATCGAAATTCAATATTCAAACAGAATGTAACATTTTCGAGACTTATTTCAAGCATATTTATATTTCATGCATTTATAACATTCTTATAATTCACACAAGCATATATCATATTCAATTCAAATACAACATTCAATTCAAAATAACATGTATAAGTAAGTTACACAAACTTACCTTAACAGTCGTTCGTACAGGAAATTCTGCTAATCCGAAACTTTTTCTTTTCCTCGATCTAACTTTGAATTTGAGTTGTCCGGATCTATATAAATGAATTTAATCATCAATTTATCACATTTCATATTCAATTGGATTCATTTGACATCCTAGGAAAAATTACCATTTTGCCCTTAAGCTTTTCATAAATTCCAATTTCGTCCCTAGGCTCGGAAAATGAAATTCATGCAATTTAATTCTTATTCCAAGCCTAATCGAAATTTTATTATAACATTTACAGAACATGTATTTCATAAAATTTAGAATTTTTCTTTAATTTCCACAACTTTACAATTTAATCCCTAAATCACATTTTCATCAAAATTCACTTTGTAAAAATTGTTTATCTATCAACAACCTTTAATTTTCTACCATAAATTTCAAATTTTCAGCATATTTATCCATGGAAAAAATTCTATACTTTGATAACTTTTCAAATTAATCCCCAAAATAGATAGATGTCTTTCTGATTTCAAAAATATAAAAATTACTAAAAACGGAACTTGAATACTTACCCAATTAAGCTTGCTTAGTTTCTTCTCTCTCTCCTAGGGTTTCCATGCAAATTTTTAGGAAGATGATATAAAATAAGATGATATTTCTATTATTATCTTTTAATTATTTTAGTTTCCAATTTAGTCTTTAGCCTTTTCTAATTTTTCCAAGGATGAATCACCAAAAATATCTACTAACTTTTCTTTAATGGTCTAATTACCATATAAGGACCTCAAGTTTTGAATTTCATTGCTATTTAATCCTCCTAGCTACTAGAATTCAACTTTTACATTTTATGCAATTTGGTACGTTCCATAATTAAGCACATAATCGGTGAAATTTTCTTATCAAAATTTTCATATGACATTCTTATCATAAAACAAACCATGCAATAATATTAAAATAAATTTTATTTTTGGCTCAGATTTGTGGTCTCGAAACCACTATTCTGATTTCACTTAAAATGGGTTGTTACAGCTATTTTGTTAAAGAGACTCTTTGGAGAACTCAGTAAAAACTTTCAGATTAGTACAATGTTTTGTGATAGTCAGAGTGTCATCTTCCTTACAAAAGATGAAATGTTTCATGAGAGAACAAAGCACATTGGTGTTCGGTATCATTTTGTGCATTATATTATTGCTCGTGGAAATATTGTTGTGTGCAAAGTTAATACTCATGAAAATCCTGCAATATGATTACTAAGTCACTTCCTATAACAAAGTTGGTGTTCATTGTTGAAGAATACCCCTTAAGGGGGTTTCGTAGAAAGGTGGAGAAGTTGTTCGTTGAGAGTTCGTGGTAAAGAACTTGTTCGTTGAGAATTCGTATCAAGGTGGACATTGTAAAAGTTGAGTGACTCGAATCCTTGTTAAAACAAAATATAGTGGTAAAATAAAATAAAAGTAAAATCCATATAGAATTGTACTTATTTTATTTTACATTGATTAGAATAAGGTTTTTCAACCTTATCACACTTCATCTATTTGACATTGATTAGAATAAGGTTTTTCAACCTATAAATAAATGTAGTCTAAACTCCCTTTGTATCATTTGAATTCGACATTAGTGAATTTTTTTCTCCTCTACTCGTGGTTTTTCCCAAAAGGGTATTTCACATAAAATCTGTGTGTTTTATTTTTTTTATTATTTTGCAATCGTTCTATATTGCCATTATCGACATTAGTTTTTCAGATATTAATAAGAACATAGTCAAGCTTGAAGACCTACACATATATTTTTACAAGGCGAATCTTAAATTTGGGTACTAAAGACTCGGGACCTCTATTTTTTTTCCAATTGATCCAAGATCTTATTGATTATCCTATCATATCATACATTCATATGGGCACAAATAACATAACACAACAACTCTTTAAAATTCAGTCATTTCTTAACCTTTTGTACCAATTTTTAAACAATGTAAAGTACATTCAAGTATAATAAATTCACAATTCAACCACAAACATTACATATATGTATATAACTATACCATATGAACTTACCAAGTACAATCAACGATAATAGAAGTTTTAAGGACTAATCTGCAACTTTCCTTTCTCATTGATTATCTACTGGTTGATTCAAATATTGATTTATACGGTAATTCATTTCAAATTATTAGTTTGAATTATCTTATAACTTCTTATTATATGCATGTGACATTTTGATTTTACTTTCCACAAATTCCCTAACATTTTGTATTTTATTCAATTTAGTCCCTAAAATCAAAACAGTCATATCTTTCACATTTAAACCTCATTTTTCAATCTAATTTCAATCTCATCCTTCTGCAACTCTCTAATATCTATATATATAGAAATTTAACATAAATTTTGAATTCTTTACACTTTAGTCTTTATGTTCAAAACTAACAACTTTCACTTTATAAATTAGTCTTTTTTTCATTTCTAAGCTTATAAACCAACATTAACACTAAAAGCTTCAAAAATCATCAACAGGACATTAGAAAACTTTAACAGTTTCACAATTTAATCCTTGGGCTAGCTAAATCAAGCTATAATGATCTCAAAAATATAAAATTTACGAAAAATGAGCTTGGTTTGGACTTACAAGCAAAGGAAGAAGCTTGGTCGAATTTCTTAGTTTCTTAACAATAGAGAAATGGTGAAGAGAATGAAAGAAAGATGAAGATGGCCACTTTTCTTTTATGTTTTTATGTTTGAATATCTTTTAATCAAAATTAATATTAATTTAAATAACAATTAAAAATAAAGAAAACTCCCACTAACTGCCCATATCTTTCAAAAAGTGGTTATTTGACACATAAATCTCTGAATAATTACTATTCAAGTCTTAACTAGTAAAAATCAATAGCGATTAACTTTACAGTTTTTATGATTTAATCCTTGAACCTTAATTATTAATCGTTCAACAAAATTATCGAACCAAAAATCAATATAACACCATAATAGACTCGTAAATATTAAATAATAATATTTACTGACTCGATCATCAAAAAATAAAGTTTTAAAACTATTGTTTTCGATACCACTGAAAAACGAAGTGTTACAGTCCCACCCTTTAATTAAGAAAGTACTAATAGAAAAGAATGGTGAAAGAATAATTAAGGAAAAATAATGACAAAAAAAAACCTTACCAACAAGAGAAGAAACTCAGAAAAATTTACAAAAAAACAAATAAGAGACTCAAAAGAAAAGCAACAATAAAATAAATAAAGAAAAATGTATAGACTCTTAAAAGGCTATTTATGAACAAAGAAGCAACAAAAGTCTAAAAAGATTAAAGGAAAGAAACATAATAAAAAGTCTCGTCCTAACAACCCAAATGACACCACATTGTATGATACCATTATGCTCATTAAAGATGTGGTTTTCAAAATTCAAGCTAGTGTCATTAGTAATCATTACACATTGCTTTGTACACCAAGTGACACTATCAATGTTAGTGCTAACAACCAAACACCTAAAACAACAAGTAAAGTAGAATCAAGGGCCTCACTTTATAAAGCCCCCATTGACTTGAGGGTGATTGTTGGGAAATATGTCCATATTGTAGTAAACATGTAACTATTTTCTATTTGTTTGAACGATGAATAAAAATATAAAGTTAATTTCATATTTCACTATTATGCCTTTTGTATTTCTGTCTTTTATAATTTGTGTGCATAACGAAATTGTGACAAGCAAATATTAGCTCACTAATTGTCTAAGTTCAAACTAAAGATAAGTGGCACTGTAAGAATGTTTACATTGTAAGAAAGACAACTTACTTCAACAGATACTCTGAATAAGTCTGTAATCCCGTATAAGAATCGAAGTGAGTATTTGATTCAAATACTAGAACGATTATTATGTCGTCTACAATTCCAATTGGGGAGATGGCTAGTCTTAGCTATCAGAGCAGTTGACTTCACGAGTAGAGACATAGATGTACCATTGGTAGAATGATACATTGGACTGGACCCAATATGAATTAATTCTGAATCTATTTGTGAATAAATACACTTGTAATGTTCATGATGTGATTTACCTAAATCCTGAGGTAGTCACTGACCAGATGTATACAACTCATGTGCTTTGATATAAGTGGAGGCTTATGCTCTAAAGATGATTGAGCCCATAGTCGGTATGTTAGGTACATGACTTGTGTATGGCGTGGCTTTACTAGCAACATTGGAATTCATAGCTCAATTATAAAGTTAATGATATCCTCTCATTAGCATTATGTGGATTGATAAATATAGAATGTGGTCAGGGGTTGCTCGTTCTCGAACGAGCAATTTATCATAGTCATTTATTAACAATGACCATTTTAATCATTAAGAAGACACAATGGTGACAATGAGATAAAATAGGATTGTATTGGGTGAACGAATTTAACTCAAAGGAATTAATGGTATCATATTAGGATAACACACACATGACGAGGTCATTAGACAAAACAGTTGGATAAATTGTTTTCATAAAGAGTATATAATAAGGAGTTTTCAACCATGATACTTCTTGTAGACCGACTTCATTATTAAGTAATTGCGAAATATCAGAACAATGCTTTTGGACATAATTGTAACACCCCTTACCCGTATTCTATGCTGGAACCAGGTACGAGGCGTTACCATACTTAACTCGTACAATTATATAACTTTGGGCCATCAAACTCATTTCAAATTAAAGCTTTTCCATTCATACGTCTATCGTCCTTATAATGGACCTACAAGGCCCTAAACATGCTTCCAAAAGGTTTTGGAGATGATTTGGAAACTTTTACGCACTTAAGAAAATTTTACCTAAACAGGGGCCACACGCCCGTGGGGAAACATGACACGCCCGTGTATCATCTCACACGCCCATGTTCGACGCCCGTGGTCAACACTAACTTGAATCACACGGCCTGGGGACACGCCCATATGGCTGGCCCGTGGTCGCCTCTGATTAATCCACACGGCCTGTCGTACGCCCGTGTGCTTCAACCGTGTGGCGATTTAAATTCCAAATTCAAGGTGCAGATTTCACACAGCTTGGGTACACGCCCATGGACTGACCGCGTGTCCCACACGGCCTAGACACACGCCCGTGTGCCTACTCATGTGGACAAGAACAAGGCTATTTGCCAAGCTTGTTTCACCCCTCTAGCTCACACAACATGAACCCATTCAACATATCAACAAACAAACTCATATTTTTCAATCTAAACTTCCATAAATGACTATATCTTTTCATAAATGACAAGGTGAACCATCAACCATGGGAATATACAAAATAGTTTGTCTTAAAAAGGGGCCAACACACTTTTGGCCAAAATAACAAAATAATCTAACTAGTCTAGCCCCTATACATGCCATACACAAATTCACTAATTCTAGATATACCGAGGTGAGTTGATAGTGTGGGAGATCTTCTGGTTATCTGAGTATCCCGGCTCAGCTCTTAAACTCTATAAACAAGGGAAAAGAAGAGGGGAGTAAGCTTTAAGCTTAGTAAGTTTACATGTAAACAATTAACATCATAGTATGAGCTAAATAGCTAATAACATTATACTAAAAAAAAGCAATCCACAATCACATTTATGCTTACTCATTTTATCCCTTACCACTTTCCCACCACATCACAAGCTTAATACTTACATTCATTCATTTGCATACCTGCACTTAACACCACAATTTCTCATGATACAACTACATTGCCAATTCACTCGGTGGTTCCGCACTTAGCCCACCATCAATCATTTATAGGGTGGGGTCGCACATAGCCCACCAAAAAGAGTAATTATAGTGGTATCGCACATAGCCCACTAAATAACATAACAAACGATGGCATCGCACACAGCCCATCGTAGTCAAGTAACAAGGTGGTATCGCACTTAGCCCACCGTCAAGTGTCGTCATTACACATTTGCATAATTATTTCGTCATTCATACGAAACTATACAATAACTATCAAAATTCAATCCATTTGAATCATACATATTCTTAATCATGCCATGCACCAATCAATAACAACAATGTATTTATATAAAATGCATCGTTTACACATAAAATTACCTCGGTGCAAAACGCGTTAACTAACGGTTTAATCCGTCACCTTACCTTTCCCACGGTCAAGATTAATTCTGCGCTCTTCTTGATCTATAACAATAAAATTCATTCATTTAGATCATTCTATGATCATAATGCATCAAAATCTACACTTAGGTAAAATGACCATTTTGCCATTGTACTATGGCAAAATTACGATTTTGCCCTTAGGCTCGTAAATCATTTTTCAACTCACTTTCTCAATAGAAAAGCCTAGCTGAACATTTATTTCTTCTATAACTACTCACAATTTCATCTATTTCATGCATTTATTACAAAATCACAACTTTTACAACTTGGTCCCATTTAGGTGTTTTCATGCCTACACCTTTCACCAAAGTTGTTTCCCATCTCCCTAACATTCATTTTCTTCCATAAAAACTTAGCTAACAACATAACCATTCTCATGGAAATTCCCTAGACTTTCAACCATATCACAAATTAGTCCCCTCATTAGCTATCTTAAGCTTTGGGTACTCCAAAAGTACAAAAATCATTAAGAAAAACCTCAAAAATCACTTACTTGCTAGGGAATGTGTTGGCTGAAATTTTTGAGCTTCAAAACCCTTATTTCTCTTCAATTTTTAGTGGATGAATTTTTAGGAATAGTGAAAAGATGATTACATCTTATTCATCTTATTTTATTCATTTCTATCACCTAATATCCACTAATTTTGACCAACATTAAAATCTTGTCTCCCTAGCTCCTACATGGCCAGCCATCACTAATTCAATGGCCTAATTGCACTTTAGGGACCTACAATTTAATACTCTATGGCAATTTGGAAACTCTACCTTGAAAAATAGAACTTTTGCACTTTATGCGATTTAGTCCTTTTTCACAATTAAGCATGAAATCATTAAAATTAAAGCACCAAAATTTTCAAATAGCCATATTTTAATGCCATAACACATAAAATGGCATCAAAATAATTTGCCCTAACCTCGGTTTAGTGGTCTCGAAACCACTGTTCCGACTAGCCCCAAATCGGGTTGTTACAATAATTGCAATTACTAGAGCCTAATTATATATGTCTGATTGGTCCCTCTACTAGCTCAACAAAAGCTCGATCGGATTGCATTTGAATTAGAAGAAAATTTTACAACATTAGAAATAGTTTATTTGAGTCGATTTATTCGATGTGGAATTAAATTAGGCGGTCGTGAGAATTGTTCAACTAGAGAATTTGATTAAAAAAATTTCTTGAAAAATTAATTTGGAAAATCTAAGTGATTTTTGAGAAAATTAATTTTGATCAAGTAAAATTAAATTAATCAAATTAATTAAAATTAATATAATATTTTTAGAAATTAATTTTCAAGTCAAACAATTAGTCCAATCGATAATTAGACCTTAGATCCTAAATTGGGCTCGGGAGCCCAAAATCGGGACAAAGACCCAAAAATTGGTTGATCTAGGCCCGATATGTGAAACTGGGTCAACGATCCAACTGGTGGCTAAACCGAACTGGCTGGGTCATCACTAACCCAGACTAAACCGGCAATAATCGAACCGACTCGAAGTGTCGTAAAGGTGTCACACCTGCATCACTAGACACGACGGTGCCGGCAACTGCGATGGCAGCATTCCGGTGGCCTACGGTGGTTGAGTAGTGGAAGAGTTACACTCATACTAGGACTCTACCAGAGAATTTGATTTCAATTTAACAATTCCAAAAATAATATTATTTTAATAGTTTAATATTAAATTTATTTTAATACTAATCTTAATAGTATTTTATTAATTTAATATTAAAGTGACTATCTTAATATTAAATTTAATTTAATGTTTATCTACAAGATAAACATTAAATTATTTTAATAAGATTTAATATTAACTATAAATATTATATTAAATTTAATATTAAAGTAGTTAAGTTTAATCATAGTTGAATTCTCTAAACTCTCCCTATATAAAGAGACCCTTTGGTCATTATTTGAAACACACTTGTATTCAAGAGAAAGTTGTACAGAGAAAATTTTCTAAAGAGATCATTTCAGAAAATTTCTAGAGATATTTTTTTAATTTACAACTTAACCCAAAAGTTTAGAGAAATTATGAAATTACTCCACTGGAAATTTTCGTGAAAATTTTTCTGATTTGAAATGAGCCTACACTCGACAGACATGAGCTTGAGAATAGCGAAGAAAACTACTTGGTCAAAGCGCTCATCCTAATCGAATCGAAAATGTACAATTTTAATTAACTGTTTATTACTATAGATATCATAACCAGTATTTTGTTTTGGAAAAATCTTAAAACACTGTTTTCCTTAAATTTTTTTCAGTAGCATTTTTTCCAACAATTGTTATCAAAGCCAGGTTGTGTTCTATCTATAAGTATAAACATATAATCAAAATAATTTTCTCTTCTTCTTGAATGATTTGATTGCATAGAAAGTGATATTGTTTAGATCTTATGCATGTTTTGAGTTAAATATGAGAATGGATGTGATATTATATATTTGTTATATAATTGTTTTTTTATTGCTGAGATTGTGGTTCATAGGAAATAGATCGTGGACTATCATCTCTACGTAGGTCTATTTTTTTTTAAATGCATAGAATTCTTGTGAGTCGGAAACGGATATAGGACTTAAATGTAATTTTTCCAAAAGGAGTCCATGACGAGGAAGATATGCGATGGCGGTTGAAGACCTAAGGAATGCCCTGTGGCAAAAAATTATGAAATTTTATTTTTTTTCTTTTATTTTCTAGAAATAGAACCATGGAAACCTTAGCTGGCAATTTTATTTTAATTACCTATCTCATTATATATCTATTTCATAATTGTTTACAATATTTATATTAAGTAATTTTATAATTGTGATATATATCTAAGATGATCCACAACTGATGGTTTAAAAATAAGAAGTGTGGTAATGTAAAAATACATGTATTGTGTTGTTCCATTCACTACTTTAGGTTATTCAATAACTGTGAGAAATATGGTAATGAGAAGGTGCATGTCTAGGATTGGCTCTGGCTAGGAAATGTTTGGTTTTTAAGCGGTCAAAATTGACTCACCTCCCTTTTCTGGGACCCTACCTAGTGCACGATTTACATTCACTTTTTTTGATTTTTCCCTTAAAGGAAAAATTGTGGAGAATCAAAATTGTTTGTTTTTATGATTGATTGATTCTTGTGAATGAATGTGAATATTATAAAATTGTCGTAGCATGCCATGCATATATTGGAAGCATGTTATTTAGATTAGGCAAGAATGTCACTAGGACTATTGTATGATCATTCTTTAATTTTGGGATAAAAAAAAACCTTACATGTTTTTTAAATATTGAGTGGGAGAGAAGGTCATTGAATAAGACCTACGACGTCCATTGATGGTCCCTAAATGATAGCATGATAAAGTTTCGAGCCAATTTCTACCTTGGTTGCACCCCAAGGTAAACTTTGTCATGTGGGTTCACTAGATGGGATTTCCTTTTAAGGACAACTAGTCATGCATGACTTTTAGATAGATTGTTCCAAGATGACTCACAAATGAGAGATGTTCATGATGGGTGTTGAGTCAATGGTTACACACTCAAGATCATCTCTTATTAAATAGTTTCCCAAGAAATGATATTTCAGCTAAAGATGATGACCAAACGTTAAACAGTCGCCAGTTCGTGTGGTGTCTTGAGAATTAAGATTCACGAACTAATTGGATGTAATCCATGTTCTCTAGTTGATCATGGGACCCCAATGAGACATGGTTGATGGGTGTGAGAATGATCGTAGCAAGGAAAAAATACTTTCAAGGTTTTAATACAAGAAGCATGCTTCATACTGCATTCTTGATATGTTGCTGAAATGAAAAATATTTGCTTAATACAAAGATTGTAATTAGTGAATCTTTATTTTTTTCTTCAGTTCAAATATGTCTCCTACTCCTCTTATTAGCATTCTTACTGAGAATAAATTAAATGGGGATAACTTTCGAGAACGGAAGCAAATCTTGCTGATAGTTCTCAGCTATGATAAACAAAAACTTGTTCTTGATGAAAAGTACTCTCCAAAAACTCAGCCCAAAGCAAGAAATTGCTAGAGAGATTCTGACTCGATTGCTCGATGTTATATGTTAGCGGGCATGAGTAGTGTGTTACAAAAGTAACACGAGAATTTTTGTACTGCCAAAGAGATCATGACAAATTTAGAGGATTTGTTCGGAGACCAAGTCGAATTGGCTTGACAATCCGCTGTTACAAATTTGATGAATTATCAACAGAAAACCAACACTCCGGTCAAAGAACATATGCTTAAGCTTATGGGATTCTTTGCGAAAGCGAAGGTTAATGGGACTGAACTAGACGTGAACACTCATATTGAAATAGTGTTCAAATCCTTAACCAATGAGTTTTTTGGTTTTAGGGTCGCTTATAACTTTGGGTACAAGGCGCTTACCTTGACTCAATTCGTGAAGGAATTACAATCCTATGAGTTGATGCTGAATGGTAGTAAGTCAGTTCAGGAGAAACCTGAAGCAAACTTAGATATGGGCCCATCGTCCTCTAAAAGGAAGCAAAAAGTTAAAGGAAAGAAAAAATCTAGTAAGTCTTTGGTTCCACCCCAAGTGGATAGGAAGAAGGCTAAGAAGTCAAAAGATCCTAAAAAAATCAAATGTTTCTTCTGCAACAAGAAAGGGTATTTCAAATCAAACTGCAAGAAGTATTTGGATTACCTTGCCAAAAAGGGCGAATGTATGGAACTCTTTGTGGTTGAAGCTTGCTTAGTGGAAGAATCAATTGACAACTAGGTTATTGATTTTGGAGCCACTAACCATGTGTGTGTCTCTTTACAGAGGTTCAGCGAAACGAGAAGTCTATGTGACAAGAGCCTCTCGTTGCAGACCGGAGATGAGAGCTATGTCTCAACTGAAGCAGTGGGAGAAGTTATTTTACACTTTGATAATTTTAAAAATATTTTTTTAAAGAATGTATTTTATGTACCTAATTTTAAGAGGAATTTAATTTCTGTAGCATGTTTATTTTATGATGGTTATACCGTGACATTCAATAAAGGGATTGCTATTCACAAAAATCGTTCTTTAATCTATAATGGATGGATGGAAAACAATCTCTAATTTATCAAACCAAATAACTACTCGATGCTTCAAACTAAAATAGTGAATAAAAAGCTTAAATCTTCTCAGTCTAATTAAGGGCACCTATGGCACTTAAGACTTGTTCGTATTAACAAAGAAAAAATCACTAGACTCGTGAAAGATGGTCCCTTAAGTATGCTTCAAGAAGTTAGTCTTCCACAATGTGAATCTTGCTTGGAAGGTAAAATGACTAAGATATCTTTTAATGCGAAAGATACAAGGGCCAACCAACCTTTAGAACTTGTGCACACTAATTTGTGTGGTCCCATGAGCATCAGTGCCCGAGAAAGTAACGATTACTATGTGACTTTTATCGACGACTATTCTCAATATGGATATGTGTATCTAATGCACCGTAAAAGTGAAACCTTTGATAAATTTCTAGAGTTTCATGCAAAAGTGAAAAAGCAATTAGGTTTATCCATAAAGAATCTTTGGTCAGATCGAGGTGGGGAATACTTGTCCGACGAGTTCTTAGGATACCTCATAGAGACTGGGATTTTATCCCAATTGACTATGTCGGGCACTCCATAGAAAAATGGCGTAGCTGAAAGAAGAAATAAAACCTTGCTTGACATAGTTCATTCAATGTTAAGCTATTCACAACTTCCTACTTCCTTCTAGGGATATACGATACAAACAACTTGCTATATTCTAAATGATGTGCCAACCAAGTCTGCTTGTAAGACACCTTATGAACTATGACATGGAAAGAAACCCGCTATAAATCACTTTAGAATATGGGTTGTCCAGCACACGTTCTGGATAAGGATGCAAAAAAGTTGGATGCACGAACAGAATAGGATATCTGAAATGAATAAAGGGAGGATTATTCTACAATCTGAAAGATAATATGATTAAAGTTTCTACTCATACTACTTTCCTCAAGGAAAGCTACATGGATAACTTTAAGCCTCAAAGTAAATTGGTACTCGAGGAACTTTCGAGAGTGGTAAAACAATCACCAAGTTCAATTCTCGAGAAAGTTGTAGAAAGACCTGCAAACGATCAACAGCATAAGGGAATCTGTCGTAGTGAGAGAGTTTCTAATAAACAGGACTTCTTCATCTATGATGGTAGTATTTATAATATGAAAGTCAATTATAAGGATGATGATCCACTCACTTACAAGTAGGTTATACAGGAAATTGATTCTAAGCTCTGGAAATAGGTCATGGATGCCAAGATGGATTCTATGAAATCCAATACGGTGTGGGAACTTGTAGACTTACCGATTGGAATTACACCCATAGGGTGTAAATGAATCTACAAGAAGAAGAGAAATACAAAAGGAAAAGTAGAAACATTTAAAGTTAGACTTGTAGGGAAAGGCTACACACAGAAAGAATGCATCAATTACGATGAGACCTTCTCTCCGGTAGCCATGCTCAAGTCTATCCACATACTCTTATCCATTGTCTCTACTCTCGATTACGAGATCTAGAAAATAGATGTCAAGACAGCATTCTTGAATGGCTATATTGATGAGACCATTTACATGGCTCAACTCATTGGCTATGTTGTCAAATGAAAGAAGAAGAAAGTTTGCAAACTGTTAAGATCCATTTATGGACTTAAGTAGGCGTCTCACTAATGGAATAAAAGATTTGATCAAATGATTAATACTTTTGGATTTGAACAAAATGGTGATTAACCTTATGTTTATAAGCGTATAAAGAAAAAAGGGCGGTCTTCCTCGTTTTGTATGTCAATGATATTCTACTTATCGGAAACGATGTAAGAGAATTGTCATCAGTTAAACTATGGTTAGCTCAACATTTTACCATGAAAGACTTGGGTGAAGCTAGTTATATTCTTGGAATTCGAATCCTTAAGGATCGAAAGAATAAAACGATAGCTCTATCTCAAGTTTCATACATCGATAAGATACTAGAATGTTTTGCAATGACGCTGCAAAGCCAGGCATTCAGCTTACTGCATCAGATTTTCATCTTTCTTTAGATGATTGTCCTAAGACAGTGGAAGAAAGAGAGTATATGAGTAAAGCTCCATATGTTTCGACAGTTGGAAGCCTTATGTATGCGATGCTTTGTACACATCCAGACATCTCTTTTGTAGTAGGAATGGTTAGTCGATATCAGGCGAATCAAGGTCTCAGGCATTGGCAAGCTGTAAAACATATATTAAGGTATCTTAAAAGAACTAAAGATTATATACTGGTGTATTCTAAGGAGAACCTTACTCCTGTTAGATACACAGACTCAAACTCTCAAACCTGTAAAGATTTGAGGAAATCGACATCGAGAAATGTATTCATTCTAGGCCGTGGAGTCATAGTATGAAGAAGTGTAAAACAAACTTGCACTGTTAACTCTACTATGGAGGCTGAGTATGTGGTTGCTTCTGAGGCAACGAAAAAAGTAATATGGCTTTGAAAGTTCTTAATCAATCTTAAAGTCATTCCTGGTATGTAAAATGCTATAATATTGTATTGTGATAACAGTGCTACAATAGCTAAAACGAAGGAAATGATAAGTCACAAGAGGACGAAACACATTGATCGGAAGTATCACTTTATACGAAAGGTAGTAGCTGAAGGAATTGTAGATGTAATGAAAGTAGCTTCTAAAGATAACCTTTTGGATCCGTTTACTAAGACTTTTGTAACTAGGAGTTTTAACAAACACGTTGAGAATATGAGAATGCGAAACATGACACATTTACTTCATTATGGCAAGTAGGAGATTGTTGGGAAATGTGTCCATATTGTAGTAAACATGTATCTATTTTCTATTTATTTGAACGATGAATAAAAATATAAAGTTAATTTCACATTTCACTATTATGACTTTTGTATTTTTGTCTTTTATATTTTGCATGCATAGTGAAATTGTGACAAGCAAATATTAGCTCATTGATTGTCTAAGTTCAAACTAAAGATAAGTGGCACTATAAGAACGTTTACGTTATGAGAAAGACAACTTACTTCAACAGATACTCTGAATAAGTTTGTAATCCCGTAAAGAATCAAAGTAAGCATTTGATTCAAATATTGAAAAGGATTATTATGTCTTCTACAATCCCAATTGGGGAGATGGCTAGTTTTGGCTATCAAAGCAGTTGACTCTACGATTGGAGAAATAGATGCATTCATTGGTAGAATGATACATTAGACTGGACCTAAGATGAATTAATTCTGAATCCGTTTGTGAATTAATTCACTTGTGACATTCATGGTGTGATTTACCTAAATCCTGAGTTAGTCACTGACCAGGCATATACAGCTCATGTGCTTTGATATAAATGGAGGCTTATGCTCTAAAGATGATCGAGCCCATAACTGGTATGTTGGGTACATAACTTGTGTATAACATGGTTTTACTAGCAATATTGGAATTCATAGCTCAATTAAAGAGTTAATGATATCCTCTCATTGACATTATGTGGATTGATAAAAATGTAATGTGGCCACGGGTTACTCGTTCTCGAACGAACAATTTATCACAATCATTTGTTGATAGTGATTGTATTAATCATTAAGAAGACACAATGGTGACAATGAGATAAAATAGGATTGTATTGAGTGAACAGATTTAACTCAAAGGAATCAAGGATATCATATGAGGGTAACACACACATGACGAGGTTATTGGACAAAACAGTTGAATGAATTGTTTCCGTAAAGAGTATACGATAAGGAGTTTTCAATATGGTACTTCTTCTGGACTAACTCCATGATTAAGTAATTGCGAAATTCCGTAACGATGCTTCTGTATATAATTGCAATTACTAGAACCTAATTGTATATGTTCGATTGGTCACTCTGCTAGCTCAACGAAAGCTCGATCGGACTGCATTTGAATCAAAAAAAAATTTATGACATTGGAAATAATTTAATTGAGTCGATTTATTCAATGTGGAATTAAATTAGGTGGTCGTGAAAATTTTTCAACTAGAGAATTTGATTAAATAATTTTCTTGAAAAATTAATTTGGACAATCTAAGTGGTTTTTGGAAAAATTAATTTTGATCAAGTAAAATTAAATTAATCAAATTAATTAAAATTAATATGATACTTTTAGAAATTAATTTTCAAATAAGACAATTGGCCTAATCAGTAATTGAACTTGAAATTTGGACCTGATATCCTAAATTGGGTCCAGGAGCCCAAAATTGAGACCAAAACCCAAAAACTAGTTGACCTTGGCCTAGTATGTGAAATCGGGTTGACGGTCCAACTAGTGGCTAGACTAGATTAGTCGAGTCGTCACTGATCTGGATCGAACTGGCAGCAACCGAATCGGCTTGGGGTGCCATAAAGGTGTCGCACATGCATCACCGGACACGACGGCACCGACGACTACGATTGCGGCATTCCGATGGCCGGCGGTGGTTGGTCTTCGGTGGTTGAGTAGTGGAAGAGTTACACTCGTACTAGGGCTTTACCAGAAAATTTGATTTCAGATTAACTATTACAAAAATAATATTATTTTAATAGTTTAATATTAAATTAAATTTAATACTTATCTTAATAATATTTTATTAATTTAATATTAAATTAATTATCTTAATATTAAATTTAATTTAATGTTTATCTTACAGATAAACATTATATTATTTTAATATTAAATTTAATCTAATATTTATCTTGACAAATAATATTATACTAATTTAATATTGAAGTGGTTAAGTTTAATCATAGCTGAACTATCTAAACTCTCCGTATATAAAGAGAGTCTTGGGTCATTATTTGAAACACATTTGAATTCAAGAGAAAGTTGTAGAGAGAAAATTCCTTTAAGAGATTATTTTAGAAAATTTCTAGAGATTTTTTTCTGATTTACAACTTAACCCAAAAGTTTAGAGAAATTATGAAATTACCCATTGGTAAATTTTGTGAAAAAAATTCTAATTCAAAGCTAGCAACACTCGGCAGACGTGAGCTTGAGGATAGCGAAGAAGACTACTCGATCGAAGCACTCATCCTAAACGAATCGAAAAGGTACAATTTTGATTAAGTGTTTATTATTTTAGATATCACAACTAAGATCTTGTTTTGGAAAAATTTTTAAAACTCTATTTACCCTAAATTTATTTTTCGCTGTATTTTTCAAACTCGTTTTTTCCAACAGTGACCACACCCCGACGTCCACGCACCGGGACTATGAATCAACATATTATACTTAAATATCTAGTGGCTCTATTGCAAGTGCGACAGGTCAGTTATAATATTTGTAGTGTTACAATGGAACACCAAAGTATTCCAAGGATCGAACCCAAGAAAGTCGGGGACAAAGTGATCCCTAAGCGAAAAGCATGCAAATAGGAAGTCTAGTTAACTACTCAATAAGTTCTATATTACGGCAATCCATAATCAAAAGTAATTACACTAATTTAACTAACAAATACTAAGAAGGACCAAATTGTAAAGTAAGCAAAATTACACGATTAACAATTCAAGACACACAAGTGGTTGGTTGACTTTCATGTTGTCAATTATTCTTTAGATTAGGGATCTAAAATCCTTAAACTACTAATTGGATCAATTTTACCTCTCAGTCACCATTTTACCAAATTAAACAATTTAGTTCGGTTTATCTCTCGACCTTACCAAACTACCTCAGGACAGCCAAATTGGTGTTTAATAGGATCTCATCTTGATCTCACCTATCTAAATATTCACCTAGAGGTGTCAATTTTAAGTTTCGAAGTCTATTCGATTTAGTCCAGTTTTTACAATTTAGTCTTTGTACCAAAAACTAATCAAACAACATTTCCATCAATCAACCATCATATATTTAGTTATCTAACATCATTTCCATACAAACAACAGCCCAATAAACATTCAAAGCATGCATTAGATTAAGCACAAAAAGTAGGGATAAGAAAGCTTAGTGGTTTCTTGATGAATGCTTGAGGGAGAAGATGTAGGCAACAATTTAGGTGAAAAAATATCAGAAAATATCATATTTCTAAGCTTTTAAATGAAAATGAAGTTGAGTTATATTAAAACCCTTGGATGAAATTGAAAATACAAGCTAAATTTTGAGCACTAAAATATAAATAACACCTAGCTAAAGTAACAATTAACTAACTAACAGTTATCAGCCAACAACTAAATACAACCCAAAAAATTTGGACAAAATTGCCCTAAGACGCTGAATTTTGATTGGGGTTGGTATTGGACAAAAACTACCCCTGCAGTCAATTTTCTCCTCGTCCAACAACGGTATCGCGATACCCAAGCTTCGATGTCGTGATATAAAAAACAATATCAAAATTGGGGGTCCCGGTGTCGTGATACCCATTGTAAGTGTCACAATATCACTGCATTTGACCTCAATTTTCTTCACTTTAGCACCTTTAAGGGTACCACAACTTCCATGACCTCAGTTCGCGGTATCCACTCTGAATGATGATTTCCTCGATTTCGAGCCATTATCGACTTCCTACATCAACTCAATCATGTCGTTAGTTTCCCCATGGCACCATTTGGCCAATTTTTGTCTCAAGAGGGTATAAAACTAATAAAAATCATTTATTAATAACAAAAGTTAAAATTTGACAAAAGTAAAGAAAGTACACCTAAATTGTTTGAAAATAAGCTCATCTAGTGTAATGAAAAGCTTAATTTGATATATCAAAGTACGACAGATAAGAGGGGACAATTGTTATACATTTACACAACGACACCCGTTATGCCATAACACTTCTAAGATGGCATGCCATCACAGGCAACTTGATAGGCGATGCCAAAATGTCATCATGTCAGGTCTAATCTCATTTAATGATTCTAATGCTGCAAGTTTATCAACCCCAAAGCAATTACATCCAACCCACTCCTCATATTACAAGGTCAAATCAAACCCATTTTGATCTAATCCAACATAAGTCATCATGAAAGGAAGCCCACCTCAAGCTTGGATCTATCTATAAAAGCCACTCTGATGAAGGGTATCATGTACCAAGATTAACGACTGTGAGCACAATTTGGATATAAATCACACCCATTACAACGACTCCTTACAGCCTTTACATGTAAATCGTGATACCTTTCATTCCATGTTGTAACAAAAAGGCAGGGTGAATTGATGAATAACCTAACCACCCAAATAGCATAATTGTAATTGGCTGAATCACATTGCTATTTCCATGATTATTAGAAAAAGTAATAATATCAAATTTCATTTTCCTTATCCTCACACTTTTTCTTTTTCCACACTTTCTCATCAGCTAATTAGTACATTAATCTTATCTTCCCTTTATAAAGTTCCACTATAGGATTAGAAAGTTATGACTGTGAGAGCATTTCAATTTAGCATCTCTTATCATTACTAAATTTCAATTGTCAACATACATCATCATTATCCAACTTCAATTTCAAACACCAAGGATCTTAACCATTTAATTTTAAAAATTTCACCAGGCAAGTTTGATACATTTTGTATATTCTTTTTTGGTGTAAATATTTACTAATTATAAAAATAATTGAATCAAAATTATTTAGTCTTAAATTAACAGATTCCATTTTAAAGTATTATTCTCTTAACCTCTTTTAATGATAATTACATTGTGGGTATCTAAAATTGCAATGCCCAAAGGTTCAACCCATCATTTGCAATTATAATGTATACCTTGTAGCTTTATATAAGTGAAACTATGAACAACTTTGCAATGCTCATTAAATTACAATTTATATTATATTCTCTCTCAAAAAATAAAAAACAAATTATATATAATATCTCTAAAACTCCAAAAAATAATAACTCAAAGTCATTGGATTTACAATAGAGAAATAATAAATAAATTATGCTTAAGCTTCGTCACTCTTTTCCACTCGGGATGACTCGGTAAAAACAATCCCTCTTTGCCATCTCCTTCATAATCATTGCAAGGAAAAGAACTTCAAAATTATCCACTAATCACTCAAATAAATCATAATGAAACCTAATCAACTCAGTAAAACTGTTAGCGCTTCCAACTCGGGTTGAGTCAACCAAGGAGGATCTGTCGTTTTTATTATATGCTTGCATTAGCTTTTAGTACACTGATTTATCGGCGACCCCATGAAGCAACGGTCGAGATTCGCCGAAACCCCCGAGTTTATTCTTCATGCCGACGTGGCAGCATCTCTGAAGAACCTCGAATGTAGAGAACCGGCCCGATTCGGATCGGGATACGGCTCGGAGAATCTCCTCGAACAACGACTCGTCGCATGGGATGGTTAACGGTCCAACGTTGTTGAAACCGTACTCCTCTTCAGTTTGTACCAGGAGTTTTCTGAACATGGGGTGGTTAAGGTACGTCGCGCGTACGATAAATCTCCTGAGACTGGTGCCCACGCAGACCGCCACGTGTCCAGCAGGAACATCAGACGGCGCGTGTCCGTTATTGTTTTTGTTGGCCGTTATCCGGGCATTCCTTCGCCACTGCTTCAGCATTTGTCGGATCCGAACTATCTGACGAATTTTCTGGCATTTTCCCATTCCGTGATACATTCTTTTCCCAAGAAAGTGACAGAAAATGAGCAAGGAACGTTAAAAGGAAAAGAGAATACTTTCCGAGGAAGTGAGAGAAAGAAAAAAAGTGAAGTAGAAGAAGGAAGTTTTCGGTGGCGTGAGAAAAAAATAAAATTTACTTGTGAGTAAAAAGTTTAGGGCGGAGGGAGGTATTATAAGGTCAAGGATAAGAGATATTGCCCTTGGACTTTGAGATAATTACGAGATTGTGTCTGCTGTTTTCCATGGGTGTCATGGCCATGTGATCTACAGTAAGGTAATGAGACTTTAGCTAGCTTTAATCCATTTTTTAATTCATTAAAACATAATTTCTTTAGTGTTTAGTTAGTTTCTTGATAGTGTTGCATTATCTATTTATATTATTATTTAAATTTCTGATTAAAATTATTAATCTTCATAGTGTTTGTGTGGACTTCAAAAGAAAATGGTAAATTAAATTTTGGTAAATTTATATTTTAGTCATTTAAGTTGTTAGGCTATTAAAATTGTTGTTATATGACTTTTTCTGATTACGTTGTCTATACCAATCGAAAGTTCTCATTCTCCTTCTCTTTTATAGCTCAATTTTTTTTTCATGAAACAATTTTTAATATTGCTAATTTGTGAAACAAAATTCAAACAGCTTTCCTCTCTAATTTTCAACATTGACTGTCAGATTGACTTAGAGTTAATGAATGTTGTAAGGCCCAATTTTAGCCCGGGGCCTAATAAACAAAATAAATCCAAATAAAATTAAACATTCCAATCTTTTTTACAAAGCCCAAATTACAAAACCAAACAGCAGGCTCAATATTAACAGCCCAAATACAACCCAAAATCAGAAAATAAAAAAAAACCCTAGAAACCCTAAGCTGCCGCCGCCGCCGCTCCCTCCTTGCGTCGTACCTCCATGTCAACCACCAGCTGGCCTCCGTACCTACAAAACAAACAGCACACAGAAGCAGACAACAACAAAAAGCAAACAAATTGTAAAAAAAAACGGCTATAAAGCCGATTAAAAACCCATTTATAAAGGACTCGTTTTTGCAAATACAAAAAAAAAACAACAGCAAAAAGCAAAGATACAAACGAATTAAGGTCATTGTCTTTATACGATTATTTGTTTATTTTTTATTTTTTCCCTTTATTTTTCCATTTTCGAAAAAATATATATATATTTATATTTCTTTATTTTCCTCTAAAAGAACAGTTTATATACAAATATATCAAAAGTATAAAAAAAAGGAAAAAAAACTCACCTGGGGGTCCGACCACCGTACACGGTGATCGCCGGCGACGAACGACGGCGGTCTGACGATAGAACCTATGGCCGGGGTAGGAGCCCCAGCAGGGAAAACAATAGGGCCTTGGAGTTTTTTTATATTTTTGGCAGAAATGAGTTTTTTTTTGCAAAAAAAGTTGGTTTATATAGGTAGAGAAAACGACGTCGTTTCAATGGGGTTAGGGAGACCACAAAACGACGCCATTTGGTCGCTTGACCCGCGCCTTGACCCGACCCGCAAGCAGGATCCGTGTGTTTTCACTTTGATGGGCTAATTGCGCTGCGAGTTGTAGTACTACTACTACAAAAAAAAAGTGTTGATTCACTCGGTTCCTAAAAAGATAATTTATCATGGAAAAGGGGGTTCTTGATAAAGTAGAGGATAATGCAGCCGTCCGGATTTAGGCCGAGACAGTACAGCGAGAAAAGGGTGATAGTCTGACCGAGGGATACGTATCAAAGTTGTGAGATTTCACCCGCGTCAACGTGACTCGGAATAATATTCAAGAATTAAAGGAGATATGGGATCAGTGGAACGATGAGATCAAACAGTTGTTTTACTGTAATTATGGAGATTTACCCTATCAGCTCGACGTGAAGGTGAACAAGCACTTATTTCGAGCCCGGGCCCAATTCTGGAATCCTGCCTACGGTTGCTTCACTTTTGGGAAAGTTGATTTGGTACCTACCTTGGAGAAGTATATGGCCTTACTTCGTTGCCGAATATTCAAACCGACAAAGCATATTCAAGAGCCGCTAATGTCTCGACCTTTTTAAAGAAATTGATGAGCATCACAGGGATGAGTGAGCAGTGGGTCACAGCCCAGATCAAGCAAAAAGGAGATAGTAAGTGTATCCCTTGGAAAAACTTGAGGGATCCAATTCTAGCGCATTCGGATATGAAGAAAAGGGTTGATGTGTTCGCTTTGAGTATCTATGGTTTGGTCATCTTCCCCAAGGCATTAGGGCACGTAGATGAGGCAGTCTCAGATCTCTTTGATCTACTTGACAAAAGGGTCACGTCGATTCTTGGGATTTTGGCCGAAACTTTTAGATCCTTGAACGCGTGCGTAAGAGTGGGCGAGGGCAGATTTATAGGGTGTGCGCAGCTTTTGTTGACATGGTTCCACAGCCATCTTTGGAAAGTGGAAAAGGTCTTCTATCGAATCTTCTTCAAAAGCTATTCTTCCCTGAAAGAGATAGTGGCTACATCGAGACGGGATGATATTACGGAGGAAAAGTGGATGATGATTCTCCAAAGTCTGCAAGAAGAAAACATCAAATAGAGAGCTCGTTGGATGGTCCCCGATGAGATCTTGTATTGATGTGGAGATTTTGATTGGGTGCCCCTGCTTGGGATATGGGGAGCTGTCGGGTATGCTCCCCTACTCGTGTTAACGCAATACAGGTCAAGACAGTTCATGCCAGCAACACAAGGGTTAGCTCAGTGCGAGTTCGTATACAAAGGAGATAACTACAAAAAGAAAGTTCGTGAGACATCGAATGCCTAGAACCAAAATCGTATAATGAAAAGGTTTGCTGCTAATCCAATGACTACCCCTGAGTATGACCGGTGGTGGGGTCAGAGAATCAAGGACAACGTCCCTACGTCAAATCAAGAAAACATCTGATCAATAGAAGAACATTTGCAGGTGGTCCCGTCTGAACTAGAAATCATCAAACAGGATTTTGAGAAGAAAAGTTTAGAACTAGGAAAAAGGATCGAGCAATTGGAGGAGGAGAAAATACAGCTAGGGCTAGATGTCAATGTCTAGAAACTAGAAGCTGAGAAACTGATGAAGGGAAAGAATAAGGCCGAAGAGCATTTGAACAGTTTGAAAACGGATTACAAGAAACTACGTATGTCAATAAGAACCACTAGTTTGGGTAAAACGTCTGAGCAATGGCGGCAAAAAATTCAAGAAGAAAAGGCTAGAGTTGATCAGTGGGAAAAGAAGTTCCATGATACTCGAGTAAGGGAGGACGCTTTAGAAAAGAGCTTGTTGGAGAGCCAAAATGAAAAAGAGAAGTTAAAAGCTCGGGTGGCAGAGTTAGAAAAGTCACTACACCAACATCATAGTTACAACTCCGTAATGGAATTAAGGGTCAGCCTAAGTAAGATTGAGGAACTAAAAGGGATGATAAAAGAACTTGAAACCGCGCTGCAAAACTGTCAACTCCAGGTTGAACTACTGGAAGCAAATAATGAGCGGTGGAAAGATCAACTTCATCAATCTCAAGACCAGGTCAGGGATAGGGATTACGTCATGGGTGAAGCTTTGGCTCAAGTGCGAGAGGTGGCTAATCATTTACAAACCTTAGCGGTCCAGGCTGATGTACTGAGTTTGAAATATGAGTCAGAGTCAGATCGAAGCCGAGAGTTAGCTTGGCTTCTTAAGCAAGTCAAGACCTTAAGCATTAGGGCAAAGCCATATATGTAATCCATTTTATGTAAAGAAATTTGTTTTCTAGAAAGGTTATTCTAATGAAATTGAATCAGAATCAATGCATTTTTCTTTTTTGCATTCATTGCATTCACACATTAGCATTGCATTGCATCGTGTGCATTAAAACTCACAAAGAGACTCTAAAATTGTGGCAGTTACCCTGGAATATCATTACGGTACACGAAGAAAGACTAAAGCCATGGACCAAAGGCTAGAAAGATTGGAACAAATATAAAGAGAGATGCAGGATCAACTGCAAATACAGATGCAAGAACAGTTGGCCAAAATCCAACAAGATATGAGGGATCAGATGCTAGAATCCCAGAGAAGCATGATGAACCAGTTAACGCAGTTGCTGACTGAGGGGCTAGAAAAAGGAAAGAGCCCTATGATCAATATCGGAGACGACAACGAGGACCCTACTTATCCTTCAGGCTTCACCCCAACAAACACCCAAGCACAACCTCAAAGGGTGTCCGTCAACATCAGACCTCAATATCAGATCGATACTTCGGCACCGATGAACTTCCCGATGGGTTCAGGCTCCAACCCCAGAGACAATCCAACAAATCCCGTTGTCCCCGACCTTGATGATATAGCGGAAATGGGAAAAACGATAATGGAGCTCCCAAAGCAATGGAAGATAGATGCAAATGGCTAGAGAAGAAATTCAAGGCGTTGGAAAGCGCTGATTACCACTGTGGAATTGACGAAAGGAATTGAGCCTGGTCCCAGATCTAGTGTTCCCTCCAAAGTTCAAAATGTCAAAATTTGAAAAATATAATGGGACCAGCTGCCCTGATGCTCACATTACAATGTTCTGCCGGAGGATGATTGGATATGTCAGTAATGATCAGTTATTGATTCACTATTTTCAAGACAGCTTGACTGGGGCTGCAGCCAAATGGTATAATTAGCTAAATCGTGCCCAAATTAGCTCGTGGAAGGACCTGGCATAGGCCTTCATGAAACAATATGGCCATGTGACAGATATGGCGCCTGACAGAATTACGTTACAGAATATGGAGAAAAAGCCAAGAGAAAGTTTCAAGTAATATGCTCAAAGGTGGAGGGAAGTCGCCACGTAAGTCCAACTGCCACTACTAGAAAAGGAAACTACCATGCTCTTCATTAATACCTTGAAGGCACATTTTATTAATCACATGCTGGGAAGCACAACTAAGAGCTTCTCAGACATAGTGGTGTTTGGCGAAATGATAGAAAATGTAATAAGGTGCAAAAAAATAGAGGATGAGGAAAGCACAAAGAGGTCCGGCCCAAGAAAAAGAGAAAATAAGGTAAATAACATGAGCACGTACAATAGGGGTTACTCGAAACAGTCACTGTGAACCAACCAAGAACGGTAACCACTGGCCATCAAGGCCCACCAAGACAAGAGTCTAACACAAGGAAAAATATAGAGAAACTCCAGTTTACTCCTATTCCAATGACGTATAGGGAGTTGTACTAAAGTTTATTCGATGCACATGTTGTATCCCCTTTCTACCTAAAACTAATGCAACCCCCATACCCGAAATGGTACGACGCAAACGTCCAATGCGAATACCATGGGGGGAATCACGAGATACTCGATAGAAAACTGCACCGCTTTCAAAAAGTTAGTAGAAAGGCTCATCAAAATGGGCATTGTAAAATTTGATGATCCATTTGGTGTAGAAAATCCGTTACCCAACCATGCTGATAATGGGGTAAATTTGATAATCGAGAACACGGGGAAGAAAATCAATGTGAATATTGCAGAAGTGAAAACCCCGTTCAAAGAAGTTTGGAAGAAAATGGTGGAAAGGGGGTTAATAACATAAGACTCAGGAAACAGGTCCCGAGAAGCAAGGAACTATTGTGAGTTCAATGATAAAGAAGACCATGAGATTCAGAAATGTAGTGAATTCAGGGCCTTAGTACAGGGTTTAATAAACAACAAAGAGCTCGAGTTCTTTGAGTATACTAAAGGAGAAGAGGTGTGCACCTTAGAGGGAGAGACCCGGTGGTAATCATCTCACGACCAAGAATCAATGAAGCCGGAGTAAGAATTGCACCAAGAGTTGTAATCCAGAAACTCGTTGCTTTTCCTTATAAAGATAGCAAAAGGGTACCTTGGAACTATGACTACAATGTGACAATCCCAGGAGAGGTAAGCCCAGTCAGCACGCCAGAGGAAGGTCAAGATGTGGGTTTCTATACACATAGCGGAAGACGTTATGATGCCCCAAATACAAAAGTCAAACCTGTAAAAGGGAAATCCTTGGTGATTGAGCAAAGGAAAGAGAAGCCAGAACTACCTGTTAATGAGCCGGTAAATGAGAAAGAAGCTAAGGAATTCTTAAAATTCTTAAAACACAGCGAGTATAGTGTCGTGGAACAACTACACAAGCAGCTAACTCGCATATTGGTACTAGCTTTACTCTTAAGCTCGGAGACACACCGTAACGCCCTCATGAAGGTGTTAAACGAAACCTACGTCAATGATGATATTTTCGTAAACAATCTAGACCGTCTTGTTTAATCTTTTTTCGTAAGCACCAATAATTTCATCTTTTTTAATGACGATGAAATACCATCGGGGGACATGGGATCCACCAAGGCTTTGCACATTACCACCTGCTACAAGATGTATACATTACCGGGGGTACTGATTGACAATGGATCGGCACTGATGTACTGCCCCTGTCCACATTAAACAGGTTGCCTGTAGACAGCTCTCACATAAAGACATGCCAAAATATAGTGAAAGCATTCGACGACACCGAAAGGAAGGTAATGGGAAGGATTGAGATACCTCTCTTGATTGGTCCAAACACATACGAAGTAGACTTCTTAGTGATGGACATCAAGCCTTCTTAAAATTGCCTATTAGGGAGGCCTTGGATTCACGCAGTAGGGGCGGTGTCATCATCACTGCACCAAAAGCTAAAGTTGGTAACAGAGGGCCAACATAATGATAAACGCAGAAGAAGATATTATTATGTCCGTTACCAGTAATGTGCTATACATAAAGGCTGATGGTGAAGTGGTAGAATGTTCCTTTCGGTCACTGGAATTTTTGAACGCAACCTTCATCGTCGAGGAAGCATGTAACATCCCGAAATAGGGCCTAAACGGAATAGTGGTCACGAAACCACAAATTCGAGCTATAAAAGTTTATTACGTTTAATTATTATGTTTTACAGAGTGATTAAATACATGTGTTAGAGTATTGATAAGAAATTTTATTGATTTCATGCTTAAATTGCCTATTAGGACTTGTTTGTAAAAGTTGCTAAATAGGGGTTCTAATTTATAAAGTACTTGATTGAAATGGGGGTTTGAAGTAAGAGTCTTTAAATGGTAATTAGAATATTATATTTCCATGGACAAAAATGGACATATATGGGTAGAAAGAACCAAAGTTTTTAATGAAGGGTAATTTAGTCATTTGGTAATAAAAAGAAATTAAAAGGGGAAAAGATGGCAAAATATGCTCATCTTCTTCATTAGGCCGAATTTTCCAGTGTTCACCATAGCTAGGGTTTGTTTCAAGCTTCCAAGCTCCATAGTAAGTGATTCCAAGCCCCGTTTTTAATGTTCTTTACGTTTTTGAAGCCCCGGTAGCTCGATTTAGCTTATTCTATTAATAATTCATGCTAGGGTTCATATTTGGAAAAATACCCATAGGTAAAATGTGTTTATTTTGATGTTTTATGATAGAATATGAAGTCTGAAATTGTGTTAAACAACTTTTGCTAAGTGATTTTAAGTGAAAACGATTAAAACGGCTTAATCGGTAAAAATACCTAATGTTCATAAGTACAAGTTAGAGTGAGAATTTGATGTTTCCATAGAAGGGAAAAATGATCAGCATGTCATAAAACATAAGAATAAGGGATAAAGTTTAATTTCCGAGCTTTGGGGCAAATGTGTAAATATGTAAAAGTTTAGGGGCAAAATTGTAATTTTGCTAAAGTTAAGAGTTAAGGACTGTTTTGATGAATGTGAGTATTAAATAAGCTAAATTTGCTATTATAGATCAAGAAGAACGAAATCCAGAGTTAGATCGAGGAAAGAAAAAGATAGAGGATTAAATCGATATAGTTGATCGTATTTTGTTTCGAGGTAAGTTTGCAGTAAATAAATGCAATATTCTATTATTTTACATTTATTGGTATCAGAGCAAGGTTTAATCAGTTCTCGGAATATTTAGTATGAGTAAGAGTCTATCTATACATGCCATACTTATATTTTGATAGTGTGACGACTCTTGACGATCAAAATTTTTTTTATATAGTTATGGATCCCGAACGAGCTGGTGCAGATGATGTAGAGAGTAGTGCACCCACTCCCGCTGAAGGGACAGTGCCACAAGATAGTCGTGAAAGGCCCGTTACAGTTAGTCAGGGAGGAGGGGCTCGAGAAGCCTTCTTCCAAGCTTTGAATGAATGGTTTGCTGAGTTCGTTCGTACGAACCCGGCCGTTAGACCTCCACCCCCTCATGATCCACAGACCACCCATGTAGCTTCCCCAGTCACAGATACAGTCAGAAGAGAGAAGCCACCTGTTGACAAGATTAGGAAACAAGGGGCTGAAGAGTTTCGAGCTACCAAAGATGATGGCGCAGATAGACAGTTTTAAACTGTTATGCCCCGAACTAGTAAGTTAAGTCTAGTAATGCCTCGTACTCGACTCCAGCAACGGTCTCGGGTAAGGGGTGTTACAAAGCAAGATCCTAATGCCCAAAATATCCAAAGCTACGAGGATGAGCTTACAACTGACAGTGGGAAAAGGAGCATTGCTTGGAAGGCGACTCGGGAAATACCTCCATGGACGGGTCAAAGTACCAATCTTGACTGACAAACGGGATCGCTTTGGCTTGGGGTATAAGCCAGACGCAAAGCAAAGGAAGAAAGAGTTGGAGAGGAAGCAAGAGAGAAGAAGAGCGCGATTGAGCGGGGTAAAGGTCAAATGGGAACCAATGACCTTCCCCCATATATCCAGAACATTCGTGTAAGGAGGAATTATTCATCCTGAACGGAAGATGATAAGGAAATAAATTGTTGAAGATATGATGGGAAATCTGAGCATCAACTCCATATCTGAAGAGGGAATGGTGGAAGAAAACTTATCGGGCATCCGCCCTTGTGAGCTTGGAAGTACTCTGAACAACTGAACAGCGGAAGAGATTCCTGTAGTTTTTAGAGCTAATTCAGAGTAATGTTCAAAACACGCTTGTTGCTTTAAGCCTAGAAGCAATAAGAATCCATTTGTGAAATAGGCTCATGTCCAACATCTTTATTTCAATAAAAAATGCATTTTTTTGTGTCACTCTGAGCAAATATTCTTTTATTCTTTCATTTTATTCATAATCACACCATACAAATAGCTATTCTTAGATTCATTTGTTCTTTGGATATTCATTCGTGCCTACAATAGGTATCTAGATATCAAAGACATGAGCGATGCTGCTACTGACCCAAAATCTCCTTTTGAGCGAGACATATGTCTAGAGGGATCTCGGGATTTTGAAGATGACAGAGACTGTAACTTATTCCGGATTTGTTAAGGATGGTAGAACAAGAAGAGAAACAGATCCTACCTTACAAAGAGACAGTAGAGATTGTGACCTTAGAAGAAGGAAAAAAGTGAAAATTAGAACTTGTATAGCCGAATAAACAAAACGAGACCTCATTGAGTTACTTCAAGAATTCAAAGATGTCTTCGCATGGTCGTACCAAGATATGCCCAAGTTAAGCACTGATATTGTGGTACACCGCCTCCCCATAAAAGAAGAGTGCAAGTCAATTTAGCAGAAGCTCCGAAGGATGAGGCTCGATGTTGTGATAAAAATAAAAGAAGAGGTCAAGAAGCAATTCGATGCTGGGTTCTTACAAGTGGTCAAATACTCAGAATGGGTAGCCAATATCACCTCCGTCCCTAAGAAAGATGGAAAGGTACGGATGTGTGTAGATTACAGAGACTTAAACAAGGTCAACCCAAAAGACAATTTCCCATTGCCTCACATTGACACCTTAGTGGATAATACGGCAGTCTACTCACTGTTCTCTTTCATGGATGACTTCTCTGGATACAATCAGATAAAGATGCATCCTGGAAACATAGAAAAGACCACATTCGTGACCCTGTGGGGAACATTCTGCTATAAGGTGATGCCATTTGGATTAAAAAATACGGGAGCAACATATCAAAGAGCCATGGTAACCTTGTTTCATGACATGATACACAAAGAAATTGAGGTTTACGTCGACGATATGATTACAAAATCCCGATCAGAAAAGGAGCATGTGCAAGTTTTGAGGAAATTGTTTTTGAGATTGAGAAAATTTTAACTAAAACTCAATCCAATAAAATGTACTTTCGGGGCTAAGTCAGGAAAACTACTAGGTTTCGTAGTCAGTGAAAAGGGAATTGAGATCGACCCAGACAAAGTCAAGGCTATACAAGAATTACCTCCGCCACGCACTCAAAAGGAAGTTCGAGGTTTCATAGGAAGACTAAATTACATTGCCTGGTTCATTTCACAACTAACTGAGAAATGTAACCCCATGTTCCGTCTTCTTAAGAAACACAATCCAGGTGTATGGGATGATGAATGCCAGAAAACTTTTGACAAGGTAAAACAGTACCTATCAAATACCCCAGTGTTGTCACCACCAAGTCTAGACAGGCCACTTATATTATATTTGACAGTATTTGACAAGTCTATGGGATGTGTGCTTGGCCAACACGATGAGACAGGAAAGAAAGAAAGGGCAATATACTACCTCAATAAGAAATTTACTAAGTGTGAAATGAGATATTCGCCAATTGAGAAATTATGTTGCGCCTTGATCTGGACAACTCGGAGATTGATGCAGTACATGTTGTACCATACGACTTGGCTAATCTCGAAACTAGACCCTCTAAAGTATATGATGGAGTTGACTGCTTTGAGTGTAAGGATGGTCAGATGGCAAATTCTGCTTTCCGAATTTGACATAGTCTATTTGAACTAGAAGGCTGTGAAAGGGAGTGTAATAGCAGATTTTCTAGCCAGTAGAGCTCTAGAAGATTACAAGTCTTTGAACTTTGATTTTCCTAATGAAGATCTAATGTATGTGGCAACTACCAAAGAAGACGTTCCAGAAGATCGTCCTTGGAAACTGAACTTTGACGGAGCATCAAACGTTGTTGGTAACAGTATTGTGGCTTTTCTCTATGTGGGGTATGAACGTCATTGGGCCAATTTCGCCAAAAGCCTCTAACAGGGACCGATTCATCTTTGTGGTCATTGATTACTTCACCAAGTGGGTAGAGGCTGCTTCATATGCCTGTAACACCCCTAACCCGTAACCGTCACCGGTCTAGGGTTAATGAGCATTACCGATCAATTCGAAACATTGACAATCATTTTACAACACAAAGTCTAACATCATCCAATCATAACAAAATATATGCATATAGTCCCTTAATGAGGTCTACGAGACCTTAAAAACGTGTTAGAAAGGGGTCAAGACTAAACCGAACACATACAAAATTTTTTGAAAAATTAAACATTTTTCAAATCTGCAAAGGTCACACGCCCGTGTGGGTAGGCCGTTTGCCTCACACGGCCTCGGACACGCCTGTGTGTTCAAGCCATGGCAAAATAGGGCATACATACTGACTTGTCCAGACGGCCTGAGACAAACCCGTGTGCCTTACCCATGGTCGATACTGACTTACACCACACGGCGAGTCACACGCCCTTGTGTCTAGCCCGTGTACGAGCCTGACTTGTCTCAATTTGCAAACTCGAAAGACACGGTCGAGCCACACGTCTGTGTGCTCAACCGTGTGGGTAATTATAGGCCATTTGCAAAGCCAAACTTGCCACCCACATTTAGGATCACCTACAAGCATCAACCACATGCATTTATACCTCAAATGGCAACCAAAAACAGACCAAAACATACTCAAATTGAATCTCTTAATATCATCATTCATCATCCTATACAAATCCATCTAGCATAACAATCAAAAATATAAATTACATATCAAAAACATATCAATCATGCACTACTTAATCTCAACCATATTATAGCTTGAACATACCATCTCCATTCTACCAAAACATATCATAAGATCATACACTTAAAACTCACATACATATCTTAACCAACCTTTACACAAATCCAAAGCACATACCAAATTCATTAACTTATCTAGCCATATCACACGGCAAGATCCAAACATCTCAAAATATGCCATATCTACTAGCCTATACATGCCATATTCAAATATATACATCTTTCCAAAAGTACCAAAATAGATAGCCGATAGTGTGATTTAGTCGCTGACGATCCCCAGATCCGAGCTAGCTTTAAAGACACTATAAAACAGAGAAACACTTCACAAGTAAGCTTAAGAGCTTAGTAAGTTCGTAATATAGTACATTTAACTCAATTATTCCAAAATCAATATACAAATTAAAACATCACATAGATTAATTTGCAAGAATGCACAATCTCATCTATATCTAAAACTCACATAAACATCCATTCATCTATTTCCAAATTCATCAACCACATAGGTTTCATACATACCTTTACCAATACTTAGTTAACAACCAATTTTGCTACTCAATGCTTGATACCACATTTTGATCAATCTTCATTACTCTTTCGATTCAATCGCACACTTAGTGCCCATTTCATAGCCGAAGCTTAAATATCATCGCACACTTAGTGCCTTTACATTAAACCTAATTTATCTTGGTATCGCACACAGTGCTATTCATCTCTGTCTCGATTCTAATTACGCACACTTAGTGCCACATTTATCAAATTCCACATATAAAATTTTTAATTCAGTAACCACATATTCATTCATTTCCTAACACATAGTTATAAATTTAACAATTCGTATTATACCCGAACTTACTTCAGACGTTGAAATAACAAAACGAGTCGTTCAATCAAGCACTTTGTCTTTGCCTCGATCTAAATCCAAATTTCTCTTTTCTTGATCTATACATAATCAAATTCAACTTATTCAATCACCAAATCATTCAATTTAGTCCAAACACACATATTTAGGGCATTTTACAAAATAGCCCTCACATTTTCACATTTCGACAATTTAGTCCCTATTTCATAAAATCACAAAATACACAAAATTTCCATTTACACATGCTTAGCCAAATTTTCCCCCAGCTCATACAAGCTCACATATTTCATTTATTTCACATTTTAGTCCTCTAATTTCTCATTTTTACAATTTAGCCCAAATTACTCAATTTCATCAAAAATTCAAATACAAACTTTGTTAATTTATCACATATCTTTCATATTTTTCCAACTATCAACACAAAGCTCAAGCATTCATCAATGGCATTTCTCAAAATCCTCATCAAATTCTAAAATTAAAACATGGGCTTGATAGAACACAAAGCAACGATCACAAAAACGTAGAAATCATCAAAAACCGAACAAATTTCATACCTCAATCAAGATCACAAGTGTGTCGAAACCTAGTGCTTTCCTTTGTCTTTATTTTCTTTTGTTATTCGGTTTAGATGAAGAGAATTAAAGATGATAATGCTTTTGTTTTATTTATTATACCTTAATACACATTTTACCATTTTACCCTTTTATTATAACATTAAAATCCCACTAACTTAGCCCATTTTTGTCCATTCAAGCCATTAATGGTCCATTTATAACATAAGGACCTCTCATTTAAAAAGCCATGCCAAATAGGCACTTTAATAATCAGCACACAGTTTTTACATTTTATGCGATTAAGTCCTTTTTCATAATTCGGCACACAAATGATTAAATTTTCACACATGCTCAATCACATATTGTAAACACCAAAAATAATATTAAAATATTTTTTCAACCTCGAAATTATGGTCCCGAAACCACTGTTTTGACTAGGGTCTAAACAGGGCTGTTACAATGCCAATGTCACCCAGTTGGCAGTCAGCAAGTTCTTAAAGAGGGAGATCATATGCCGGTATAGAATGCCAGAAAGAATCATATCAGAAAATGCATTGAACCTGAACAACAGCACGATAGCAGAGGTCTGTATTCAGTTCAAAATTAAACACCACAACTCGTCACCATATCGCCCAAAAATGAATGGTGCAGTTGAGGCGGCTAATAAGAATATCAAGAAGATTGTGGGAAAGATGACTAAGACTTATAAAGATTAGCATGAGAAGTTATCATTTGCTCTTTACACTTATCGAACATTAGTCAGGACCTCTACCGGGGCAACTCATTTCTCATTGGTCTATGAAATGGAGGCAGTGTTACCCATCGAAGTTGAAATTCCTTCCCTTCGAGTCTTGTCAGAGCTGAAGTTGGATGAAGCAAAATGGATCCAATCCTGATATGATTAGCTAAATTTGATTGAAGAGAAGAGGCTGAAAGCTATCCATTATGGTCAAATGTACTAGAAAAGAATGATGCGAGCTTACAACAAAAAGGTTCAGCCCAGAGAATTCCATGAGAGGGATTTGGTATTGAAGAAGATCCTACCCCTACAAAAGGACTTCAGAGGGAAGTGGATGCCAAACTGGGAAGGACCTTATGTGGTAAAGAAGGCATTTTCTAGAGGAGCGTTGATATTAACTAAAATGGATGGTAAGACTTTGCCTAATCTAGTGAATTCAGACTCGGTCAAGAAATATTTCACCTAAAAAAAAGGAGAGGCCAATGCGAAAACCTGCAAAGGGCGCCTTGAGACCAAAGGGGTTTTGAATTGAAAACCTGTGAAAAGGCAATTTAAATTTTGATCAAAGGTGGGGCATACGGTAGTCTTGCTATGCTTGAATTAACGAAGAGGAGGTATGCTACATCTTGGGGCATCGACAAAGTATTCTAGATCTCCTAAACATATGTTGAGCCCAAAGTGGTCCTTAGGAAGTTCGTACAGAGAAACTCAGGTTGCGATATCTGGGGCACCTATTTTTCCTCTCACCTGTTTTGTATTCCAGCAATGTTTGATTTCTTTAATTAATCTATTCTTTTCAGATTTTGTTCCTGATAAATTTTAGTTTTGTCTATCACTATGATCTTTTCAAACATTTTGCATTGAAATAACGATTAATGGACTAATAATTCTTTCATAAAAGGAGTTCTGCATATTACTCTGGAAGCTTCTAAATAGTACAAGAACCTGAAACAGGACTATTATTTAGAACTCACCAAGCCAAAGGGTTGGAAATATTTGAGAAAGAAGAGTCTAAATTGTGACTAACTCTTCGGATTTTTTGTATCAGCTGAACAAGAAGACAGGATATTACGTCAGTAATACAACCTTGATGAACAACGAGCAATGACAACCTAAGCATTAAAAAGGGATCATTCTTATGACATTCTACATTCAAACAAATATCATTCATAACACATCTAGTTAGGAGCATTTGATTCATTCTGATCATTGCATCCTAATTATTTGGCATAAGTGTAGGCCCATAAAATCGATTCTACAGGTTATGTCCCTCAGAGGACGGTGTAGCAACACCGGTGAATCCACAAATCTCATCTCCCTAAAGTAGCAGTGGAGCAGATTGAAGTCATAGATCTTATCTCCTTGAAGTTGCAATGGAGTAGATTGAAGATGGCGGATCTTATCTTCTTAAAGTGGTAATGAAGCAGATTGAAGCCACCAGCCTTATCTCCCTGAAGTTGCAGTGGAACAAATTGAAGCTACAAGTTGCAAACCTTATCTCCCTGAAGTTGCAGTGGAGCAGGTTGAAATTACCAATCCTTATCTCCCTGAAATTGTAGTGGAGCAGATTGAAAATAGCGAATCTTATTTCCCTGAAGTTGTAGTGGAACAAATTAAAGCTACAAGTCGCAAATCCTATACATCTGAAGTTGCAGTAGGCCGGATCAAATCTACCAAAACCAAACCTTATCTCCTTGAAGTTGCAGTGGAGCAGATTGAAAATAGCGAATCCTATCTCCCTGAAGTTGCAGTGGAGCAGACTGAGGATAGCAAATCTTATCTCCTTGAAGTTGCAGTGGAGCATATTGAAGCTACAAGTCTAATCTCCCTAAAGTGGATTGAAGCACTAATTCCTATGCCCCTAAAGATGCAGTGGGATGGAATGAGGCTACTTGAGGAAGAGAAGCACCAAAATAAGTCAAGACTCGGCAAGACCAGGCAAAATTGGCCCTTTTTAAAGTCTTTGCTTCATTCCTGTTACACGACAACGAGCAAAGAGGGGTAGCTGTAAGGCCTAATTTTAGCCGGGGCCCAATAAACAAAATAAATCCAAATAAAATTAAACAATCCAGTCTTTTTTACAAAGCCCAAATTACAAAACCAAACAGTAGGCCCAATATTAACAGCCCAAAATCAAAAAATAAAAAAAAATGCTAAAAACCCTAAGCTGCCGCCGCCGCTCCCTCCTTGCGCCGTACCTCAACGTCAACCACCAGCTGGCCTCCGTACTTGCAAAATAAACAGCACACAGAAGCAGGCAACAATAAAAAGCAAACAAATTGTAAAAAAAAAAATCAGCTATAAAGCCGATTAATAAACCCATTTGTAAAGGACTCGTTTTTGGAAATGCAAAAAAAAAACAGCAAAAAGCAGAGATACAAACGAATTAAGGTCATTGTCTTTATACGATTATTTGTTTATTTTTTTATTTTTTCCCTTTATTTTTCCCTTTTCGAAAATATACATATATATTTATATTTCTTTATTTTCCTCTAAAAGAACAGTTTATATACGAATATTTCAAAAGTATAAAAGAAAAGGAAAAAAAAATCACCTGGGAGGTTCGACCACCGTACACGGTGATCGCTGGTGGCGGACAACAGCGGTCTGATGATCAGACCTATGGCTGGGGTAGGAGCCCCAGCAGAGAAAACAAGAGGGCCTTTTGAGTTTTTTTTTTGGCAGAAATGAGTTTTTTTTTTTGCAAAAAAAGTTGGTTTATATAGGCAGAGAAAATGTCGTCGTTTCAATGGGGTTAGGGAGACCACAGAACGGCGCCGTTTGGTCCCTTGACCCGCGCCTTGACCTGACCCGCAAGCAGGATCCGCGTGTTTTCACTTTGATGGGCTAATTGCGCTGCGTGTCCTTCCGCTCTTTTGTTGTTTTGCAATCAAGTTTTTATATATTTTTTATTTTACCCCATAACTTACTGCGGTTTCAGTTTGGTCCCTACTCGTACGACGCCGTTTTGGAGGAGAAGGGAGAATTTCCCATTTAGTCCCTCCTTGTTATTCGCGCGTTCAGTTTAGTCCTTTTTTTTGTTTATTTTGGATTTGCCCCCAAATTTCTATTTTAAGTTCAAATTTGTCCTTTTTGTTATTTTTGCTATTTTATAAATTAATTAATTATCACTATTATTATTATTATTATTATTATTATTATTATTATTTTATTACTACTACTATTATTATTACTATTATACTATTCCTTTTTTATTTATTTACTTATTACTTTTTAAATACACTCATTTTATTTTTATCATCACTCTCATTATTATTATTATTATTATTATTATTATTATTATTATTATTATTATTATTATTATTATTATTATTATATCATTTCAAACTTCAAATTATTTATTATTTGTATTATTATCATTACCATTAATATTATTTTTTAAATAGTTTTACATAATATTTATTTGTTTGTTTACTACTAGTTTTTTAAATTTTAAATATTTTTAGCTTGCTTATTATTTTTCTTTTTTTGATTTATAATTAGCTTATTCGTTTTATTCATTTATTTTATTCTCGTCCTTCTCACTGTCATGTTACATTAATCTTTACCCGACACATAAAATTTTATTTTTTTAATCAGCAATCTTTCATATTTCAGAATTCAAAAGGTCGTTCCCTAACTTATAGGGTTTCGATTTTTTCGATAAATTTGAACAAACGAACGTTTTAAATTTTAAATAATCTTGGGAATTACGAAAAGATTGTGTTCTAACTTACGGAACATGGTTTCTTTCTAAAACTGAGATAATCAAACATCTTTCAAAATAAATAATTTTCAGTGTTTATTCTCGTTTCAGGGACTCAAGATATTGTGTCCTAACTTACGAGACATAATTTTTTTCTCGATTAACGTGGAATACGCCCTTTTCTCAAAATTTTTCAATTAAGCGGTATTTTAACGAATGATCGTATTTTTAAATTTCTTCAAATTTTCGATTTTCAACACTAAGACACTAATTAATCAACTAGGTACCAATTTTGGGCGTTACGAGGGTGTTAATCCTTCCTCGTGTATAACCGAATCCCGAGCCCTTTTTTTGAATTTCGTAGACCAAAATCGTCGTTTTAATAAATCAAATCTATTATTAAAATGACCGAATTACGAGATGACCCGATTACACCTCATCAAAAAAGGATTGGTGGCGACTCCCATTTTTCGTTTCCATTTTTAAAATCTTAAGTCGACCCCGTTTTTTCTTTCAAAAAAAATGGTTTCAACATATGTTATTGTATTTGTCGAGCGTATTGATCCACTGTATCGATCGTCGAACTATCGCTTAGAGCTTACTAGTTAGACTTTTAAAAAGAAAAAAACTTAATAATCTAGTGACTTGAATAAAATCTTCCAAATAGTTCAATGACTTAAACGAAAACTTTTAAAAAAATTTAATAATCATTTTTAGCCTTTTGAAGTTAAGTGACCAAAATGTAAAATCACTAATAGTTTAATGACCTTGGTAGTTTATAAAAAAAATGAGCTAAATTAATAAAAGAAGAAAAATATATTTGTAGGAGTAATAATTAAGAATGTAAAAAGAGACATTCCTAATTTTGTTCATGATCCCGAGTTTTTTACTGTACATATTTTTCTTATATTAATTTTAATAAAAATTGCATGAGAAGTAGAGAAAAATATACAAGGAATAAATAAAGTGAAAAAAAGTATTCTAATTACTTTTATATAAATAAAACAAACTTTTAATTTTTAACTTAGCCTTAAATAAGTTAATAATATAAAAAAAACAAGTTGAAAGGGCAGATGAAACAAAATAAATAAAGACTTGAACTTTTTAAAAAGTGAACTAATATAAGATTTTATTTTACTTTTAAAGTATTGAAACCCTTTTTGACATTTGGTTGATAGTTATAATGATATGATTGGATTAGATTGTGTGTGTCTTTAAAATACAAAAACCTTGCTCGATGCAACTACATTATTTTCCACTAACAATATATATAGAGTTAATTAATTAAATCATAAATGGTTGCCTGTGCTAGCTACAAGATGATATTTATATGAATTATGAGCAAACAACAATGTTCATCATCTACGCCCCACCCAAATGATGAAAAGAAGGCAATTATAAAGAAAACATAACATGCTGTGGCCGTTTCATGTTTTGTCTCCCTCGCTAGCTTTTGTTTTAAGGCAGTAATCCTGATTAAAATAAGCAATAATCCAAGAATTAGGGAATATATGCTGGGGCCTGCTTTTATTTCAAACTGATTCTATGGGTTAATTTTTTGGATCTGTGTCTATGGACAAATAAAATTAGCAGAAGAAGCGTGGAATGATGTTTGGTTGTAGGGTGGAGCAAAGGCAACTTGCAGTTTAATCTTTTCAGGTTAGCTTCCACTTTGTCTTTGCTGCACATCCCATTTTTCATCTAAGACCATCAACATATAGTTGAGATTTTATTATTATTATCTTTTTTTAAGTTCTAAACAGCTTTATTAGTAAATCAGATCTCAATTTTATAAAATTTTGAAGAATGATTTCAATCATAGTAAAGGAATCCCACTATCCATTAAAAAGGTAAAAAGAGCGAAAATTTTGGGAGGGATTAAGCACCAAGACTTTTGAATAGAGGGAAGATAAAAGACTTGGTCAAACAACTCAACTCAATCATTCTGAGTAACCATTGATATAAATTTACAGATATGGAGGAGTAGTGCAAATACATGGGATAATCTTTTTTCATGACGATGCTTCAGTACATGTTTGCTAACCTTATTAGCATCTCTAACTATATGGGATAATCCAGCTTGCCTTTCATTATTACACAGCTCCTTCATCCAGCTGATTAACATGCCGATTGCCAACATGTGGAAAGCCAGACTCCCAAGCAAATTTGACACCACCCATCACTTTGGCTTGTTCTAAAGTAGCCTTAAAAAAAGGATAAGATCATTTGCGAAAAAGAGACGAGAGATCTGAGGAGGGTACTTTAATGGCATAACACATGATTATGAAGTTTGATAATTTAGGGGTAGGGTTGGATCTTGATGTTAAGATCTGGGGGCTTAATTAAAATTTTTAAAATATTTGGAGGATTTAATGAGAATGTTTAAAAAATTTTGTAAGTCTAATTAAAATTTTCAAAATTTTAAAAGCTTAATGAGTGAATAAAATATTAAAAGGATCTAGTTAAATTTTTTAAAAAGTTTAATGAGAAATTCCAAATTTTAGGAAGTTAACTAAAATTTTTAAAGTTTTAAGGGTCTAAAGAAAATTTTTAATTTTTTTTGGGGGGGTCTTAGCCCACATTACCTATTGTGGGGAATGTAAGAACATATTATGTAGATGACTAATATTGGGATAAGGGTGCATAACTCTTTTTTAGTGCAATTCATTGTGTCCAAAGTTTGGATTATTTCAAATTAATTATAACACTATTTAAGATAATCAAATAGTTAGTAAATTTGCTTAGGATGAAACCAAAATTAAAGAGTCAAAGCAAGTAATTTCAATATTAACATTGTCGATTAAGGAGCTCTCAAATTACTTAAGACGAAAACCAACAAATTTAAATGTCACTTCTCTAAAAAAAGGATGGCTAAAAAAAAGATAATTTTTATATTTTTGTATATTCCAAATAAAATTTAATTGAAATTCCTATTTAATTCTGATGCAATATGATTCCGAATTATGACTTATTACTTAAAAACTATAATTTAAGATAGTAGGATTAAGGGCAAGGTGGAGACGTATGATCATAAGTGATGCCTTCCTTTCAGTTGCTTCGTTTGGTGTAATTGTAGGCAATAGTAGAGAGGAAGATGGGATGAATATTTGAAAGAAGAATTGCATCTCTTCTCATTACAACATGAAAAAATGTATTCTTACTTAGAGTTAAACTGCAAATCATTTGCATATATTCTTTCTTTTCTTTTTCTTCTCCACTTATTTCGTTGATTATATTATTTCTAGATTTTAAACATGTTACCTGCCCAATCAAATTTTCATTATAACAATTAAAATTTATCAAACCAATTTTATTCAAATACTAACAATTTTCAAATTTCAAAAAAAAAATTCAATTTTTAAAAATTATTTTTGAAATGTTTTTTTTTTTTTTTGAAACAAACAGACCATGGTAGATGTTCATTTAGTTACTTGATCAACATAATGAACTTAAAGTTGATCATTATAACCAACAAGTAGTTGGAAGAAGTGAGTGGATTTATTCCCCATGCATTTTATCCAAATTTGAGTCTTGGAATTGACATTGTTAAGAGAGCTTTGCCTGAATACCATCTCGACCCAAATAACACTTTACTCATATCATAAAACGAATGAGGACACATGTGGTCTATACAAAACAAAAATTTAGTTTTTATAAATTGATCCTCCCTCTACTTATTAACTAATTGGAAGTTTATAGCCTTTTAAAGGCTATGCAATAAAAAGGAAAAATATTAAATAATTTCTACATTTTTTAATTATATTATTCTAGAAGTATTAAAATAATTCTAGAATAATATAATTTGAGTTGAAATAATTCTTAACATTTGTTCTAAAAATATTAAAATTATTGTTTAAAGTAGTATGTTAACACTGTGCAATATAAAGAAATACTCTTTTATTTTATTTGTTAATATTTTATCATGTCAATTGAGTCTTAACTTAGTTCGTATCAGTATTAATGTCAATGTAGGAGGACATGAAATCAAATGTTTAAGCACGCTTTATTCTCCTATTTAAAGATTGAGAAGAGTTATAGATATCTCTACACATTATATAAGAAAAAAGTATAAACATTCCTTAACCAACAATGATAGAATTAATTGTTTTCGTTAATGCATGATAAGTGTCAATTTATTATTAGTTTATGTTTAAAAAATAAATGATAAAAAATTATATAATCTTCAAAAAATTATTTTATTATTTCTCGCAATTTCAGTATAATTTTCAAAGAATTAAAAACTAAAACTAAAAAACTTTAAATATTATTTAAAAATTCAAAAAATTAATAAATTTTCCAAAGTTAGAAAAAAAAAACAAAAATTCAACATAATATTCAAAAATAGAAAAAAAATAATTGTACAATCCCCAATAAATATTCTAAATCTAAAAAATAAAAAAATTGTAAAAAGTGCAAAAAGAAAAATCAACAACAAAATTTTATTTTTTACACTGTTTCGTAAAATGGTATTTTTTTATTTATTTATCTTCCATGTCCATCAATATTCCAAGGTGGCTAGAAGGCATCACTTTTAAATGTTAATCATTTTAATTTAAAAAATCATCAATTTATTTCTTTTATTGATTTTTTTACTTTTTTCAAAATTTTGGAATTTTTTAAATTTTTATTATTTATGATTTCTTAGAATTTTTTAATACTATATCATTTTTTATTTTTTTAAATTCTATTGAGTTTTATAAATACTTTTTATACATATTTGAAATTTCGTTTCTGAATTTTTTTTAATATTGTTTTCATTTTTAATTTTTTAAAAATTCTGTTAATATTTGTTTTTTAACTTTTTTTTAAATATTTTAAGTATTTATTTTTTATTTTTTAAAGAATTTTTTTTGAAATTTTAGAAATAATTATTGAACTTTTTTTTGGATTTTTAGATTTTTTTTAAATATGATATAATTTTCAATATTCAATTCAACCAATGGTTATTTATTCTTATTTATCCACTAATTTGTTGATTTTTAAAATTGATAGGAGCTAAAAGGTGTTTACACCTAAAAAAAACTCGTAATGTTCTATCTTCTTGGGTTATGAAATAAAAACTTTAATTGGCCCTAAAACCCTTCATATCTATATGAAAGGATATTTCCTTATTTCCTTCCCTTCTTTCTTCCCAAATCTCTCAAGAACCAGGAGACCCCCAAATATTCGGCTGCAGCAATGCCCCACCTACTCCTCCACTATCACGTTCCAATCACAACCGTCCATCTCAGATCATGTTCTTTCCCCTCCCCTAAACCAACGGCCCATATTCACCTACGCTCCAACCCAACAACAGGCGCGACCGTAAAGTGCATGGCCAATCCTAGGAGAGTTAAAATGGTATCGAAACAGATAAGGAGAGAGCTTTCGGACATGCTCTTAACTGACAAAGTGTTGCAATACGCTATATTGCCTGAAGCCGCCTTAGGAGCCGACCGCTACCTCTCTTCCCTTACTACCATAAGTGATGTTGAAGTTTCAGCTGATTTACAGGTACCCTTTTGGCATATATGTGAATTAGAAATGTTTTGTAGGGTTCTGAATTTGAAAAAGGGGGAAATGTCAAGAATGTAATAATATAGGATTGGCTTTAGTGGCTGATGTTTCTTTGAAAATTTTCTAAATGCGTGTAGGCCTTGATTGAAAGGAAATGTAATCACAACTTATTAGGGTTGTTAGAGCGTCATTGTCCTTTTGGGGGACAAAAGCAGGGAGCCTAGGATATAGAATTCATGAGTGCAAGGATGTACCACTTGAACTAGCCAATCCAAACACATCAAATTAGTATAAAACATTACCACCTAATAATTCATGTGTTTCTTTTTATTGGTCCATGGTAGTAGGTTGTTAAAGTGTATGTATCTGTTTTTGGTGATGAGAGAGGGAAGGAGATTGCGCTTGCCGGATTGAAGTCAAAAGCTAAATATGTTAGAAGTGAGCTGGGGAAGCGTATGAAGTTGCGGCTTACGCCAGAGATACGTTTTATCGAAGATGAATCTCTGGAGAGGGGAAGCAGGGTAAGTGCTTGCAGCCTTTTGTTTGTTGCTGTAAAAATGTGGGTTCAGCACATTTCTCTCCTCAGCTGATCGGATTTGATAACCTGTTTCAGGTAATTGCCATATTAGATAAAATAAAGGCGGAGAAAAAGACTTTGGCAGATGAAGATTATGAAGAAGAAGCTGAATCATCTGTTTCAGCTCAAGATGACACGGACTGGGAGAGTGATGAACCCGATGAAGATGTTATTTACGTAAAGTAGTCACCTTGCTTTCTCTCAGCATTTCTTCAGGGGCTGAATGAAGTAGTTGTAGTAACACTTTTACAGGTTTGTTTCTCCTTGTGAATTTAGTTATGCTTTGTTCAATGGTGTTAGGTTGATCTCTTTCCTTGAACCCAGGCTCTCTTACTTGATTCTTAGTTTACTAGTCTAAGGGTATATGGCATAAAACCTTATGACTGGAAGGTGAATGTACAATTCAAGTCATTTTCGGTCAAATATGGTTGGTTCATGATAGGATTTTGAAAACCTCATCCTTGTTATGCTGAAAGTTGGAAACTTAAAGTGCTTAGACTTGAGAATGGTGTCCCTGAGACATGGAGATTGGGGTGGGGTACATGATAAGATGATTACAGTCATCTCAGAATATCCACAGATTTTGAGATTGCACAAAATACTTTACATTCAACAGCATCTCTAAGACATGTTTTCCATTTTCCATGTTTTCCATTTATTAATGTATTGCACTGTAGAATTTCCAAACAAGTCTTCTCATTCGGTGCCTCCATGCTACCTGAATCTCTATCCAAAATTTGGCCTTGTTGGTTTCACTTTTTCATTCTTGTGCAATATACATCATATAATGATCAATTTATAAACGCTGAATGGTAGTCTAGATTGAGAATTCTGGATGCTAATTGCTAAGAGTACTTGAAACTGATCATTTTCATGAAGTTGCTATGTAAATATGTTTCTGCTCAACGATTAGTTCTTTCCATGCCTTTGTGATGGGCTAGGATTTATAGTAAAGCCGAAACACTTACTGCCTTAACATGAGATATTGATACAAGGAATTGCAAGCCAACCAATGTTGGAAGCCTATATGAATTTTGAAAGTAGACAATCTTTAAAAGTTTTAAGAATGGTGAGAAATACTGATTTACGCCATTGTTCTAACAGGAATTAGAAACTAGATTAAAAGAGTTACAACAACTCACAACAAACCAAACTGGTGACCTAACCCCGGACTCTTCATCCTTGACGCATTCTTGTCTAACACCTGAATACAGAGATAAATAATAAGTATCCATGTTTGACACGTGTGTATGACGATATGACCGCTAAATACATGGCAAAGCTTAGAATAGTCTAACCATGCCATATGATATAAGGTTGATATACAACATTCATACCCAGTCAGAGCAACACAACTTGTATCACTTCGATAAAGGAATTGGGTACCTCACCTAGCAAGAGATGCTTTATATACAAATCCAGACTAAAAAAGAATTGAACAAAATCTGGATCATTCGAGATAATTAATGAAATTATAATGCAGGAATGCTTTGATTGCTATGCCACTTTTGTTGGTAATAAACGCAGGATCAAGTAAGAACTACTGGTGCAGGAACACGATGCTTGGGAGCCAAAAAGTGAGAATTATTACATTGAACAGGGAAGCATATAATCATCCAACATCTTCTCCATTAACTAAAGACACTAAACATCAGTAGTGCCATTGCCAACTGAAAAACTAATACTTGAAGTGCCAAGTTCGTAATACTAAAAAAATTTGGGGACAAGAATGTCATTGTCCATATAAGCTTTAAGCCGAAATGAAAATCTGGTACAACACCATTGATATGCTTTATTCCTACACCAAACTCAACTCACTCATGCAAACCAACTATGAACAAAAACCACCCCTGCTTCAGTGGTGAGCCTTTGCTTCAGCTTTCCTTTGAGACCTTGCCTTGGCCTGAGAATATAAAGCAAAGCAATAAGTAAAAGCATGCCTCTGAAACAAAGGCAGAATATTATTCTCAAAATATCTCAGAAATAAAAACAGGAAACCACCATTCATGTAACACATTTTGGATCTGTAAGATCAAACCAATTCCCTATCAAATATCAAAATGTTGCCTAAAGTGAAATGTCCAAACTCGATAAAGCATCTTAAGTATCCAAGGGAAGGGATTAGAATGTAGACCAAATTCTCAAACACAAATGTTTTAGAAGCAATAGATGTTAGGATTTTAACACACCATTATGTAAATTCCTAATATCGCAATTTCAAAATACTCTATCCGTGATGTTTCAAAACAAGATTAAGAGCAGGAAACCCGATTCACAAATTGTTCCCAAAACAACAATTTCCATCAAACAACAATTGTTCCCAGCAGAGTTTATCTACTAAAAATTGTTCCTGATATTTCGAGTAAAGCAATACATGAGATTGCCATTATAATAATAGCCTTAAAACATCAAACAAACAAAAATGACAAGAATGCCTCTTATAAGCAGCTACAATGACCACCACCCTTTTTCCCATACGAGAAAAAAAGAACAGGTCAAAATTAACAATTTCCATCAAAAATTAAAATTTAAAATCAAACCAAGAGAAAACAAAATTGAATTTAAAAAAGAAAAGGAAATAAATCTAAACTAAAAGCAGTAAATTAAAAGACCTTGAGATACTTGAGCTTAATGCTACCATAAACGAGTCCAAAAGAGAAAGCAGATGCACGAGCCACCTATTACATAAATAATAACGAATCAACTAAAATATATATGATCTTTCTGGGAAAGAAGAAAACTGGGATATGTTATCTACAAATGCAATTAATTCTTTTTTGCTGCATTCGATCTAAGCAAATAAACAAAGAAAAGAAAAGAAAATACGAGAGCGAGAGTGCTGGTGCCGGAGTATGGTCCAGGAGGCGGCGCCATAGATTTGCTTTGTTTGGGGAATTGGGCGACGGAGTTTCAGATCAGATGAAACAATCTGCGGTTGCCCTAGATACTTTATTGGACCCTTGAGAGTTGGGTTTTAATTTAAGCGAGCGTGGGAATTTAACTGCAACGACAACGTTTCAGCTCGTTCTTCTCGGCCGAATCTTTTTTATTTTTTATTGGCTTAATGCTCAATTTGGCCCCAAACTATACATATTTTCTCATTTTGGTACCTAAATTTTTTTCATTTCAGTTTATTACTTAAATTATCATTCTATTACCCGGTTCAGTCCATTTTTTTGGAACGAAATTAAACCATGCCAATTAGAATGCGCAACATGGTATTCAAGATTATTTTAAAAACATTAAATTTAAATTAAAAGTAGAAAAAAATATTTAAATATTTTTAAAACTTTGACTTTGACCTATTATTGATTGATATTGACCATTGTTTGATTCGTGTTGACAAACATTGACCAAGCGTCGACCGCCCATTCCTTTAAATTTTAAATATTTTTCAAAAAAAAATATCAGTTTTTAAAAAAATAACAATTTTTAAATTTTTTAAATATCTATATGTTTTGATTTTTTAATTTTTTTTTTCAATTTTTAATGTTTAACTTTTTCAATTTCTATATTTTCGTTGAACCTTTTCTATTTTTGAAAATTTGATTTATTGTTTTGAATTTTTAAAAATTCCAATTTTTGAAAAAAAAATTAAAATTTATTACAAAATTTCTAGAATATATAAATTTTAGTTTTGTTTGAATTTTTTAAAAATATTTTTATAAAATTTTCAATTTTTATATATTATTTGACTTTTTAAAATTTACATTTTATATTTTAGAATTTTATAGATTTTTTATTTTTAAAAAATTTTGAATTATTATATATTATATATAATATCTTTTTTTTTTTTACTTTTTAATCAATATTGTAACACCCCCTAACCCTAAACCGTTATCGGACAGGGTTACGGAGCATTACCGGACCTTTCAGACATATTACGAACATTATACAAATAAATAATATACATATTGTAAAACATTCATAATGTCCCTTTTAAGGACCCTCGAGGCCCAAAATACGTGTTAGAAGTGATTCGGGACCAATTCGAATGCTCAATAAATTTTTCGTGAAATTCCAAAATTTTTCTCAAATACAGGGCTCACACGCCGGTGTGGACCAGGCCGTGTGGGCTCAATATAACCCCTTTTTAATCACCTAGCCAACCCTGCAAACTTAAAACATACCCAATTCAAACCAGTATCACAACTAATACAATTTTATATACAATTACACTTGAATCATATCAAAACATCAATCTATTAATTTACTCGAGGTATAATCATAAGAATTTTACATATAATATTCAAACTAATTTAGTTAATTTCATTAATTTCCATTTTTAAACTTTATATCAAAAGCACCATTTCATAGTCTTATCATTTCACATAACCATTCAAACACATCATTTACTACCAATTCCAAAATGACTCATACATAACCTAGGTACATGCCACTTTTACCAAAAGAAATATACATCACCAAAGTTTTCTAAGATCGGGATTGGCTTTGGATGCTGGACCAGAACGTTTGACTTCAACTAACCTGCGCACGGAAAACAACCATACGCTGAGTATGGATATACTCAGTGGTATTACTATAATTCAAATTACTTGATATAACATACAAATCATGCTTATTAAAATTTACAAATCAACAAAATATACTTATTCATTACATAACAACCATAACCATTCTAAATAGCTTTTCTTTACTCATTTCATTCATCAATACACTATTGTCTATTCGTGAACAATGATTCATTCTATGCATTTTCATAATCTCATTTCATTGATTCATCAATCATTCCCTGAACCTTTAGTTCATTCATTCATTCTCATTTCTCAATTTCAATTTCTTATTTCATTTCTCAATCAAGATCATTTACTTTCATTCAATTTTACCATTTCATTCGTTACCCCTATTAACAAGACTCGGACTTTGGTGGATACACGGATCCAACCAAACACTCTAGTATAGCACCCAGTGCCTCATCGGATAGTTCGAAGCAAATAATTGACACCCAGTGTCTCATCGGCCAAGCCGAAGTAAGTTGGTACCCAGTACCTCATCAAATCTATCAGAAGTAATATAGTGACACCTAGTGTCTCATCGACTCGAGTCGAAGTATCCTTGAACACTTCCAACCTTATGGCATGCCAACTATATCCGACTCAACCCGACTAGTTAATAGGGTATTTAAATCACATATAACCTCAATTCAATCACAATTTCTCACATTTTCAATTCAATCATTTTTTCCACCTTTAATCAATATTCAATCCATATATTCACACATTTTCACAATTCAATACATTTTCATTCAATTCAATATCAATACTCACCTTAATTTTTCTTACCATGCATATTAATCACTATCCACAATTAATAATAAATAAATTCGAATTATAGTAATACAAACTAGAATTTCTCCTGAGTTACTCTCCAGCAATCTTTTCCTTTCCCTTCTGAGCCGATATCTCTGGTTCAATGTTAGCTACAAAAATTAAAATAATTTACAAATTATTAATACAACAATTATTCACATCAAATACTTGAATTTCCTATTTAACTTCTACCTTAATTCCAATTTAATCCTTAACCAAAATCATCTATTTTTCCATCCCAAAGCTGGTTTTTCATATTTCTACTTCATGTGAGTTCAATTCTTGCTATTTTCTTATGATTTTCATGTTTTTAGAACTTTTACAATTAGGTCCAATTATATGTTTCATTTGTTTTTTATTTTATGGGTGAAATTTAAAGTTACCATGGTTGAGTTCTGGAAGCTTATGATGAATTATCATGGATTTGAAGCTTTAATTTCATTATAAGATGATTTTATTAAGTGGTTTTAATATAAATTGACTTTAGGACCTAATTGTGAAAAAGTTTAGAGTTAGGGTTAGATGTTGAAATTATGAATACCAAAGGGTATATAGTAGTTTACAATGATGGAATTGTAACACCCCTTACCCGAGTCTAACACCGAGACTGGATACGAGGCATTACCATGCTTAATCTTACTTAACGCTTCGAAACGGGCTATAAAATTTCATTTAAGCATATCTCTTACTCAAACTCGGCCTACGAGGACTTAAACATGCTTCTGGGAAATATCGAAATCTTTCCGGGAACTTTCACGAGTTCGAGAAACCTTTTTAACAAAGCAGGGGCCACACGCCCGTGTAGGCCTAGGGACACGCCCGTGTGCCCTTAAAGCATGCCCGTGTCTCCCTCCCGTGATCGACACTGACTAATTTCACATGGCCTTGACACGCCCGTGTGTAAATCCTTAGTATTCTGACTTATCCACATGGCCTATACACACGCCCGTGTACTTCAGCCGTGTTGTGATTCAAATCTCAAGTGCAAAGTGCAGACTTCACACGGCCTGGACACACGCCTATGTGCTAGCCGTGCCTCCCACATGGTTTAGACACACGCCCGTTTGTCTACTCATGTGGACAATTATCAGGCTATCTACCAAGCCCTTTTTCACCCTACATTGCATACATTCATATGCTATTTCAAAACATTCTCAAATCATCAATTAAAACACATGAATTAACACATTTGATTCATAAAAATGAAGTCTTCCTCCCATACATGGGGTAGAACTATTTCTAGTACAATTTCAATCGACTTTTGTCGTCATCTATGTCTATATACAACCGTCCCATAATTTATTTAGGCCAACACATTTGGCACATTAACAATGACTTAATCAACCTTAAGTACTAGCCCTATACATGCCATAACTCATAGGGACTTGATACCTCATACCAAGTGTCTGTTCGATAGTGTGAAAACATCTCTGGCGATCTCCAACCCGAGTTAGCTAAATTAACTTATAAGAGATGAGAAAGGGAGAGGAGTAAGCAATATTGCTTAGTAAGTTCATCTGCATAAACTGACAAATACTGATATTCATTAAATATAGATAACCACAAAGTATTATACTGAGTTTTTCCCCTTAACTCATGGTTAGTTACTCAATCACTCTTGAAGCTTGCTCATCCTATCTCTTACCACATTCTTACCATGCCACAAGCCAATTGCTCGTTTAATTAGTACACATTCCTGCACTGATCACCACAAGATCATATAAAACAACACATCACGTATTTTCAATAAGCCACTCATACTACTAATCTCTCGGTGGTCACGCACTTAGCTCACCAATCATTTATAAGTGATGGTATCGCACACAGCCCATCGATTACTAATTAATCAGGTGGTAACGCACATAGCCCACTGATAATAATATAATTGATGGTATCGCACACAACCCATCATTACCATCAATAAGGTGATGTCGCACATAGCTCACCGTTATTTTACATTCATGGATAATAATCCACATGTATATCTCTATTTCAAACATTCATCCGAGAACCCCCTCATACACTTCTATTCTTACTTAACTTTCTACAATACTTATTCGCATTCACACAATGCATTAATAAATCTATCTCATACAATTAAGGTGTATTGATTACACATAACCCACTAGAGGTTCATCATATACTGAATTCATTTCAATTTAGTTCTAATCACATACTTGTACTTCTCGTGGTACAACCACGTACTTTCTCTCTTTCAACATACCCGTTGAATCACTCAAATTGTTAAATAACTCTCTTGAGTCTCATACACATAGTGTCACAATGACATTGTACCCCAATAGGGTCTTACTTGCATTAACATATCGATGCCATGTCCCTGACATGGTCTTATACGAATTCTTACACCGAGGCCATATTCCAATATGGTCTTACTCGAGACCTTAACTATTATCATATCATGCTATATACATTTCCCATTACTCTTAAATTCAATTCTCTTGTCATTTCATCAAGAGATATTTCATACATTCATAAAGTGAATAGGCATTTCATACAACATTGGAATATTAACTCGTACGTAATTGCAACGTTTGCACATGAACTTACCTCGATGTCGAAAGGGCTGAAAGGGACCTTTTTGCCCACATTTCTCTTTTCACCCGTTCTAGGTTCAAAACTCGTTTTCTTTGATCCAGAACAATGGAATTTACTGATTTAATCACTTATAAATCATAATATACCATAATCTACACTTTAGGCAAAAATGACTATTTTGCCCCTACAATTTGGTAAAATTACGATTTTGCCCTTAGGCTCGTAAATAAATTTTATCACATTTTCTTGTTAAACAAGCCTAGCTAAGCATTTTAATCCTCTTATAACTATTCACAATTCCATCAATTCCATGCCTTAATGAACAAATTACAACTTTTGCATTTTAGTCCCAATTAGGTGTTTCCATGGCAACACCTTTCACAAAAGTTGTTTCTCATCATCCTATCATTCATTTTCTTCCATGAAAATTTATCAAACAACATAAACTCTCTCATGGAAAGTCCCTAGACTTTCAACCATGTTGCAATTTAGTCTCCACATTAGCTATCTTAAGCTTTGGGGACTCCAAAAATGCAATTTTTATCAAGAAAGATCATTCTAATCACTTACTTGTGAGGAGGAATGCTTACTGAAATTTTGAGCTTCAAAAACCCCCATTCTTGTTGGTATTTTCGGTGGAAGAAGAGAAGAAATAAAAAGATGATAGCTTTTTTGCTTATTTCATCTTATTTTATTTCTTTTTACTCACTTAACATGACAACATTTAATGCCCTTGTCCCCTTTGTCTTCCTTTGACCGGCCAAGCTAATTCCCATGGACTAATTGCACATTTGGGACCTCCAATTTATAAACCATAGCTATTTGGCGCCTCTAGCAAATAAAATCGAACTTTTGCACTTTATGCGATTTAGTCCTATTTCACAATTTAGCTAGAAATCGCTAAAATTAAGGCACCGAAATTTTCATGCATCCTTATAAACATGTTATAACACATAACATAATCATGAAAAGAATTTTATCTAACCTCGGATTAGTGATTTCGAGACCACTGTTTTGACTAGCCCCTAAATCGGACTGTTACATGAATAAATTGTTAATTGAGAAAAAAATTAGCTTAACTGATGGGTTAATTGAGTAAAGACTAAATTATAAAAATTGTAAATTTTAGGGGTAAAAGTGTAATTTTAAAAATTGAAGGGCATAGATTGTAAAGTGAATTAGAATTGAATTAGATGCTAATGAATGGAAATTTTATATTATAGATTAAGAAATCGAAGACAAACGTGGAAAAGAGAAAGTTCATGATTAGTCCCTGAATCTTTACAAATTCTACAAATTGGTTTAGGTAAGTTCATATGGTTGAATTTTCATAATTTAATTGTTAATTTAGAGATGATCAAATGTATTATTTCATATGTTGTTATTGAATTATGATTATTGTAATAAAGTGAAAATCGAATTGAAAGTCAAATGGTGTAGAACGCTGGAATGAGTACAATCGTACACTGACAAATGAAGTGATCAGTGATGAATTGATGGAAGTAATCATGGTATAACCATGAAATAGTGTGAATGTAAGACCATAGCTAGACTATGGCATTTCAGTGAAAAGTCTATAATTGAATTATGGCACAGTGAAACAGTGTACGTAAGACCATGGTTGAACCATGGCAGTAAATGAAAGTGTGCATGTATAAGACCATAACGGGGTTATGGCATCATGAGTGTAAAACCATGGCAAAGCCATGACAATGCTCGTGTAAGACCATAGTTAAACTATGGCATCAAATTAACGATGTACTCAATTCCGTAAGATATTCACTAATTTGACGAAAAGTGGTAAGTGATAAATGGACTAATGTGACAGAAATTAAGTGGTTTAAGATATTGAGCTCAATTATGTAAATTTCATTATTTGAAATTGTGATTGGCAGGAAGTGTTAGTGAATTACATGTTTTGTAATTTGATATAATATGTTCTGTAAGATTTATCTTTTTAAGCCTATGAACTTACTAAGCTTTCATAAGCATACTTTTGTGTGTTAAATGTTCTTGTAGATTAAAAAGAGTTTGAAGGATCGGATCATCACACCAAGCCACACTATCCAGATTTTCACCGATAAATCTTGTAATATAACTTAAGGTTTATATGGAACGTATAGGATGAAGTGATGAGAAAATGAATTTGAAATATGGTTATGAATGTCGTTCATACATATATAATAGTTTATGTATTTGCATTTATTAGTATATAATGATGGTTAATGAATGAAATAACATAGTAAGTTTGGGAAATAGGTGGTGTAGTTATAAATTTAGCTTACCATATGAGTTATTAACTTGATTTGGTTGTGGATTTGGAGTATATTGGTACATGAAAGTATTGTATGCAGATTGGTTGTGTAAAGGGTGAGAAAAGTGGCCTTAAAATGGCCTATTTTCGTCCACATGAGTAGACACACGGGTGTGTGTCTTGACCGTGTGTGACACATGGCCTGGCATATGGGCATGTGTTACAGTCGTGTGTCCCTTGGACCTAAAAATTGAGAAACAGAATGCTCAGAATTGAGCACACAAGCAGAGACACGGGCGTGTGTCTCAGCCGTGTGAGTGACACGGGCATGAACATGGGCGTGTTGCATGGCCGTGTGAAAACTGCACCTAATTTATAAAAATTAAATTAACCACACAGCCTATCACACGGGCGTGTGACTTGGCCGTGTAACTTCAATTTGTTCACGCCTTGAAAGTTAGAAAGTTACATGAGTGTGGGAGATGGGCGTGTGTGACCACACGACCTGCCCACAGGGGCGTGTCCCTAGACCATACGAGCATGTGGATACTCTTCATAGGGCAAAATCTTGAAATTTTGAGAAAAATTTTATGAGTTTTTGAATTAGTCTCGATTTGATTCTGCTGTTCAAATTGGACCTCGAGGATCCATTTAAGGGACAATGTGAATATTTTCGTATATAATTAATATTTTTACTCAATGTTATCTGTAATGATTCCATAAACTCTGATAATACTCCGTAACCCTATTCTAGCGACAGATACGGGTTAAAGGTGTTACATTTAGTGGTATTAGAGCTACGATTTAGTCGATTATCGGAATAACAATGATGTGTAAAGTGTTTAGAAATACATGCCATATTAATCTATGATAGTGTGATGTGTATGATCCAATCTAATCCTTAATTTTTCTTACGAATTGTAAAGATGTCAGATAGACCTAAACGTGTTGGACAGGAAGAAGAAGTTAATAGTAGAGTGCAGACCTCTGAATAGGGAACAAACAGTAATTTTCTAATTTCTTTAATGCGAGAACAAGAGCTTAAAAACATGATTTATGGGGTTATGAATCAATGGTATAGTTAAATGATACAAGGAATAAGTCAGGCTCAGCAACCTTCTCCTCCCCCCACTATACCACCAGTTGCACCCCCGATTGCTCCTTCACCTCCTCCGATAGATGAAACTAGTAAGCATACTCCAATAGAAACACTCAAAAATTTTGGGGCCGAAGAATTCCGGGGAAGATCAGATAATGATCCAGTCAAAGCTAAATACAGGTTACAGAACTTAGTAAGGGTTTTTAAACAGATGGCTTGTTCTACGGATGATTACTTGAGATGTGCTGTCTCTTTGTTAAAAGAAGTATAATTAGTGGGAAACTATAAGTAGTAGTACCTAAAAAGAAGCTTTATTGGGATTTTTTCTAAAGTGAGTTAAAAAAGAAATATGTCGATAAAAGACATATGGACAAGAAGAATAGGGAATTCCTCGATCTGTGACAAGGGAATCGATCAATGGCTGAATATGGAGGGAATTTGTGTACCTCAGTAAATATGCCCGAGATATTGTACCTACTGAAGAAGAAATGTGTATTCGATTCGAAGAGGGATTAAATGATGAGATTAAAATGATGCTTGGAGGCATAGAGATACGAGAATTTGTTGCTCTATCAGATTGAGCCCAAAAAATAGAAGAAGTGTATAACAGAAAGATGCAACGGGAAAGAAAAGGTAAATAATCTTATAAGAGAAGTTCCTCCAGATCATTTTCTGCAATTCTGGCCAAAAAGTTTAGAGAAGATTTTAGCCTATCCACTATGATGCCAGAACGATCAAATAGAAGCAGAGCAACTCAGCAAGAGTTTGGGGTAACTATTAAACCCATTGCTAGTGTTGGCAGTGTACAAAATGTTTCCAGGCCTAAATGCAAGTATTGTGAAAGATTTCATTTAGGTGAATGGAGAGTTAAAATGGGGGCTTGTTATAAATGTGGAGCCACTAATCATTTTATATGAGAATGTCCTCAACTATTATAAGAAGAAGGAGAGCAAAAAGAAAAGCAATCAACTATTTCTCAGAAAGGCAAATGCTCGGGTCAAAGTAGTGCTACAGGGCCTGCTCGATCAGGAATGAAAGATTTCGCGTCCCGGTCAGAAGCTAAGGCACCAGCATGTACATATACCATCTGAGCGAGAGAAGAAGCTTCTGCTCCAGATGTTATAGCTGGTACTTTCAATCTTTTTGATGATTTTGTGTATGCATTAATTGATCCTGGATCCACACATTCATATATTTGCACTGCATTAGCTTCAAAAAAGAAATTGCCTGTGGAGTCTACTGATTATGAAGTACATGTCACTAATCCATTAGGACAAAGTGTGTTAGTTAATCTAATATGTCGAAATCGTCCATTGAAATCACAAGGCTATGAATTCTTTGCTGATTTGATGTTGTTACCCTTTCGGGAATTTGAAATTATTTTGGGAATAGATTGGCTAACGAAACATGATGTTGTAGTGAATTGTCAAGATAAATGGATTGATTTGAAAAGTTAAGCAGGGGAAATAATATCAGCTAAGTTTGGAAATTCAAAAGATGTTGTCAGGGTTATTCAGCCTTTACAGCTAAGAAATTGATACGGAAAGGTAATGAAGCATTTCTAGCTTATATTTTTGATACCCGGGGTTCTAAATTGATGATGGAACAGTTACCAGTTGTTAATGAGTTTGTTGATGTATTTCCTGAAGAATTACCGGGTTTACCTCCAGACCGTGAAGTTGAATTTGTGATTGATGTGATTTCGAGAACAACTCCGATATCAATAACACCGTACAGAATGGCACCGGCCGAGTTAAAAGAGTTGAAGACACAGTTGCAAGAGTTATTGGATAAATGGTTTATCAGCCCGAGTACGTCACCTTGGGGTGCACCTGTATTATTTGTGAAAAAGAAATACGGTTCTTTGAGATTGTGTATTGATTATCGACAGTTGAACAAGGTCACAGTCAAGAATAAATATCTTTTACCTCGCATCGATAATTTGTTCGATCAATTGAAAGGTGCTGCAGTGTTCTCAAAGATAGATCTCAGATCCGGGTACTACCAGCTGAAAGTTAAAGAATGCGATGTGCCGAAGACTGCTTTCAGAACTCGGTATGATCATTATGAATTTCTGGTAATGTCTTTTGGTTTAACAAATGCTCCTGCTGCTTTTATGGATTTAATGAATAAGATTTTTCAGCCTTATTTGGATAGATTTGTAATAGTATTTATTGATGATATACTGGTCCATTCAAAGACAGAATCCGAGCATGCACAACTCTTAAGAATTATATTACAGACTTTGAGAGAAAAGCAGTTTGTATGCAAAGTTTAGCAAATGTGAATTTTGGCTACATGAGGTTGGATTGCTCACATCGTGTCAACTGAAGGGATTTGTGTGGATCCAAGCAAAATATCAACAGTGGTGAATTGGAAAGTTCCGAAGAATGTAATCAAAGTGAGAAGTTTCTTGGGTTTAGCTGGGTATTATCGCCGTTTTGTCAAGAATTTCTCAATGATTGCTTCACCAATGACCCAATTGTTACAGAAAAATGTTGAATTTGAGTGGTCTGATGAATGCCAACAGAGCTTTGATAAGTTGAAGAAAATGTTAACAGAAGCTCCAGTTTTGACTCAACCAGAGTCGGGTGTGCCATATATTTTATATAGTGATGCATCTGTAAATGGTTTGGGTTGCATATTGATGCAGTTAGGAAAAGTAGTGGCTTATGCTTCTCAACAATTAAAACCGTATGAATGGAATTATCTTACACATGATCTTGAGTTGGCTACAATTGTGTTTGCATTGAAAATTTGGAGGCATTATCTATATGGCGAGAAATGTTATGTGTATATAGATCATAAAATTCTGAAGTATTTGATGACTTAGAAAGAGCTGAATTTGAGACAGAGAAGATGGTTAGAGTTGCTGAAAGACTATAATTTGGTTATTGATTATTACCCAGGAAAAGCTAATGTAGTTGCTGATGCACTCAGTCGAAAGTCATCTTTTTTTGCACTTCGGGCAATGAATGCTCATTTGGCCCTTAATGAAAATGGTGCTGTATTAGCAGAACCAAAAGCAAAACCTTTGTTTCTCCAACGGATTCGTGAGTTACAAGATGATGATCCAAAGTTAGTGTTGAAACAAAAAATGGTGCAGGATAATCTAAGTTCAGAATATAGTATTGATGATAGTGGTATGTTATGTTATCGTAATAGAATTTGTGTTCTGAACAATTCTGATTTAAAGAATGATATTCTTTCTGAAGCTCATAGTAGCATGTATTCTATTCATCCGGGTAGTACGAACATGTATTGTAATTTGAAAGGAATGTATTGGTGGCCCGGTATGAAACGGGAAATTTGTGAGTTTGTTGCGAAATGTCTGATTTGTCAGCAGGTTAAAGCAGAACATCAAGTACCAACAGGTTTGTTACAACCTGTTATGATTCATGAATGGAAGTGGTAGCATGTTACGATGGATTTTGTTTCCGGATTGCCTGTGACTCCGAGAAAGAAAGATTCGATATGGGTTATCGTTGATAGATTGACAAAGTCAGCACACTTTATTCCGGTTAGAACAGATTTATCACTTGAAAAGCTAGCAGAGTTATATGTGTCTGAGATTGTACGATTACATGGAGTTCCAACTTCCATTATTTCAAAGCGAGATCCGAGATTCACTTCGAGGTTTTGGAAAAATTACAAGAAGCTCTGGGTACTAAGTTGAATTTCAGCACAACATTTCATCCTTAGACAGACGGGCAGTCAGAGTGAGTGATTCAGATTCTAGAAGATATGTTAAGGTGTTATATACTCGAGTTTGGAGATAGTTGGGAAAGGTATTTACCTTTGGATGAGTTTGCTTATAATAATAGTCATCAGTCTAGCATCAAAATGGCACTATTTGAGGCTATTTATGGTAGAAAATGCAAGACTCCTTTGTATTGGTTTGAATTGAGTGAATCCAAGTTAGTTGGAGTGGATTTGATTCGAGAACTTGAAGAAAAAGTTCAGATTATCCGAGATAGTCTGGAAGCTGCTTCAGGTCGTCAAAAGTCATATGCAGATTTAAAAAGAAGAGGCATTGAGTTTACAGTTGGCAGTCGAGTGTTCTTAAAGGTTTTACCATGGAAGAAAGTGCTACGATTTGGTAAAAAGGGGAAATTGAGTCCAAGATTTATTGGACCGTATGAAATAGTTGAAAGAATTGGCCCTGTAGCTTATCGATTGGCTTTACCTCTGGAACTTAATAAGATTTATAATGTGTTTCACGTGTCTATGTTGAGACGGTATAAGTCAGATCCTTCACATGTGGTTCCTCAAACTGAAATTGAGTTTCAACCGGATATGACATATTTAGAGGAACTAGCGAAAATTTTAGCTCAAGAAGTTAAAGAACTACGGAATAAATGAGTACCGCTAGTTAAAGTGTTGTGGCATTGACATGGTATGGAGAAGGCAACCTGGGAATCGGAGGAATCAATGAGAGCACTATATCCAAATCTATTTCCAAGTAACAAATTTCGAGGACAAAATTTCCTAAAGGGGGGAGAGTTGTAACAGCCTAAATTTCAGTGGTGTCGGGAACAGTGATTCGAGACCACTAAATCCAACAAGTAGGTTTGAAAATTTAGTAAATTGATATTAATGAGTCAAGTGCGAATTTAGAAATATTTTTGAATTAGAGAATTATGTGAATTAAAAGAATTGGTTAGGTCAAATGGGTCAAACACGAGGTATTCGAGACCTTGAATCTATAGATCGAGCCATAAATATGTTTAGAAATATTTATGGAGTGTTATTGAGTTAGTATTAAAGTTTTGTTAGAAAATTTTAACGTTTTGATAGTCAATTAACTAAAAAGGACTAAATTGTAAAAGGTGTAAAATTTGCTAAATAGTGATTAAATAGCTTAAGTGCATAATAAGGAGGGATTTAAAAGGCAATTAGACACAAATTATATGGACTGGACGGTTTGGGCAAGAAAATTAGCAAGAAAGTAGGGTGAAATAAGGGTAAAATTGGAAATTTTGCAAATTAAATATATAAAACAAAGACAATTAAAAAATCTAGAGATTTCTTCATATTTTCATCAGCCAAAATGCCATAGGAGGTCTTCAAAGCTGATTTTTCATATTTCTACTTCATGTGAGTTCAATTCTTACTATTTTCTTATAATTTTTGTGTTTTTATGACTTTTACAATTAGGTCCAATTATATGTTTCAATTGTTTTTGATTTTATGGTGAAATTGAAAGTTACCAAGGTTTAGTGCTGGAAGTTTATGATGAATTATCATGGATTTGAAGCTTTAATTTCATTATAAGATGATTTTATTAAGTGATTTTAATAGAAATTGACTTTAGGACCTAATTGTGAAAAAGTTTAGAGTTAGGGTTTGATATTGAAATCATGAATACCAAAGGGTATATAGTAGTTTAGAATGATGGAATAAACTGTTAATTGAGAAAAAATAGCTTAATTGATGGGTTAATTGAGTAGGGACTAAATTGTAAAAATTGTAAATTTTGGGGGTAAAAGTGTAATTTTAAAAATTGAAGGGCATAGATTGTAAAGTGAATTAGAATTGAATTAGATGCTAATGAATGGAAAATTTATATTATAGATCAAGAAATCGAAGACAAACGTGGAAAAGAGAAAGTCTCGATTAGTCCCTGAATATTTACAAATTCTACAAATTGGTTCAGGTAAATTCATATGGTTGAATTTTTATAATTTAATTGTTAATTTAGAGATGATCAAATGTATTATTTCATATGTTGTTATTGAATTATGATTATTGTAATAAAGTGAAAATCGAATTGAAAGTCAAATGGAGTAGAACGCTAGAATGAGTACAATCGTACAGTGACAAATGAAGTGACCAGTGATGAACTGATGGATGTAATCATGGTATAACCATTAAATAGTGTGAATGTAAGACCATTGCTGGACTATGGCAGTTCTGTGAAAAGTCCATAATTGAATTATGGCACAGTGAAACAGTGTACGTAAGACCATGGTTGATGGCAGCAAGTGAAAGTGTGCATGTATAAGACCATAACAGGGTTATGGCATCATGAGTATAAAACCATGGCAAAGCCATGACAGTGCTCGTGTAAGACCATAGTTAAACTATGGCATCAAATTAACGATGTACTCAATTCCGTAAGACGTTCACTAATTTGACGAAAAGTGGTAAGTGATAAATGGACTAATGTGACAGAAATTAAGTGGTTTAAGATATTGAGCTCAATTATGTGAATTTCATAATTTGAAATTGTGATTGGCAAGAAGTATTAGTGAATTGCATGTTTTGTAATTTAATATAATATGTTCGGTAAGATTTATCTTTTTAAGCCTATGAACTTACTAAGCTTTCATAAGCATACTTTTGTGTGTTAAACGTTCTTGTAGATTAATAAGAGTTCGAAGGATCAGATCATCACACCAGGCCACACTATCCAGATTTTCACCGGTAGATCTTGTAATATAACTTAAGGTTTATATGGCATGTATAGGATGAAGTAATGAATGAAATAACATAGTAAGTTTTGGAAAATAGGTAGTGTAGTTATAAATTTGGCTTACATATGAGTTATTGAATTGATTTGGTTGTGGATTTGGAGTATATTGGTACATGAAAGTATTGTATGCAGGTTGGTTGTGTAAAGGGTGAGAAAAGTGGCCTTAAAATGGCCTATTTTGTCCACACGGGCGTGTGTCTTGACCGCGTGTGACACACGGTGTAATAGCCCAAATTTCAGCGATGTAGGAAATAGTGATTCGAGACCACCAAATCTGACAAATGAACTCGTAAATTATATTATTTAATATTTACGAGCCAAATGTAGCTTTTAAAAGATTTTTGAAATAGTAAATTGTGTTTTATAAAGATTTATTTGGTTAAGAAATTGAGAAAAAGAGGTATTGAGATCTCAGTGTTATAAATCGAGCCATAAATATTTTTATGAATATTTACGGAGTGTCAATAAGGTAGTATTAAAATTTATTCAAAAAATTTTAACGTTTCGGTAAATTAGATAAAAAGGACTAAGTTGAAAAGGTACAAAACTTGCTAAAGTGAATAAATAGCTTAACCATTAAATAAGGAAGGAATAAAAGGGCAAATGGACCATTTTAAAATGGCTGATGCGGCATAGCGTGAAAAAAATCAAAGATTTTTATGTGAAAAGGACAAATTTGGAATTTTAACAAAAGTTACATTGCCAAAGTTGATTTTAATGATTCCAACTTAGTATTCTATTAGTTTTTGATTTTGTTGATAATTTTGGAAGTTACCATTGATAAGTTCATATGATTTTTGTTATTTGATGATGAAATTGAGATGTTAATGGATGTTTAAAGGTGTTTTATTAAAGAATTTTGGATGCAAACATGTTTTAGGGGTTAAATAGAAAAGTGTTGAATTTATGGAAAATTTTAAAATTTCATGGAATTCATGGGCTGTGATTGGTATGTATGAGAATAATTAGGCTTGGAATAAGGATTAAATTGCAAGAATTTCATTTTCCAAGCCTAGGGGTGAAATTGTCATGTATTAAAAGTTTAGGGGAAAACTGGTAATCAACATTTTGCACTAAAACAGTTTTGGACAGCAGCAGTTATTTTAAATCATGAGAAACTGAGTTAGTGCAAAATGGTAATCTTATTGAGTCTAGTTTCTCATAGAAGAAATTGTGTAAGCAATGGAATTGTAAATAATGAGATATAATAACTTTTGTGAGACACGGTCAGAATGATTTCGGGTTCCCCTGTTATGACTTTGGAAAATCATCAAAAATTGGAGAAAAATAATTAGGGGCTTAAATTTATATATTTAAATTATTAATGAGTCTATTTCAATAGAAACAAACAGGAATGTCATCCAAATTCTGTGTTAAGAGATAATTAATTTTTAGAAGCAAAGGTCAAAGCTGTCAAACAGCAGAATAGGGATAAATTTGAAGATTTTACTGTACTTGTAGTCAGCCCATTTTGCCCGGGCCCATTTTATTCAGGAAATAAAAAATAAATACAAATAAAATATCTATTTTTTTTACAGTCCAGTACAAGACCCAATTACACCCATGGCCCAAACTTAACCTGACCCATACCTAAAGAGACCCAGACCCATTACCCAAAACTAAAACTAGACCCGTAACCCATTTACACCAAGACCCTGACCCAAACAGACTACCCTAGACCCAAAACTCACACACGGCCCAAGTGGCTCAAAAGCTTGCGGACGCAGGAAACCCTAGGTTTCCATTGCGCCGCAAGCGCCTCAGCAAAAGCCCAGTCGTCGCGCCGCAATGCCCCAACAGCCCTTCGGTCACGCCACCATTATTCGCGCCGCGATCAACATGCCTCATCTCCGTCGCGAGATCTTCGTCCACCTGCAAAAGAAAGGAAAAAAAACAGCAACAAGAATGGCAGCAACAACGTTTTCCTTTTTTATTTTTATTTTCAAGGCTATGAAAGCATGATTATTCTGTAACTACGGACAGGAACACACAAATAGAGACACAAAAAGATAGAAACACATCTACTAAAATAAACAAAGAAAAGAATCAGCAGTAGAGGTGATTTTCTCGGATATTCCACTCTTTTATTTTTATTTTCGTCTATGTATTTTTTTTACATGATTACTATTTTTTAAAAAAAACGGAGGGTGCGAGTTTACCTCTTAAATGGCGGCAAAAAGCTGAGCTTTAGCCTCCGGCCACCATATACAATGGCGTGTGAGGTGCGTGGGGTGGTGGCCTGAAGGGCTAATAATTGAAACCCAGATGAGCATTGAGAGAATCCTTAAATTTTTTTTTTAAAATCGGATGCCAAATGAATTTTTGGTCCGAAAATTAACATATATAGTATTTAAAAAATGACACCGTTTTCGCTTAAGCAAATAAGCGTTAAAACGACGTCGTTTAGAAGGCCAAAATCTGCGCGTTGACCCGACCCGGGGATGATCCGCGCATTTTCATTGAATGGTCTAATTCCCATTTTAGTCCTCCAGCATTTTTATTATTTTTAATTTCGTTTAATTTAATTTTAATTTTATTTTTTAATTCGGCCCAAAACGCTTGTTTACATTTTATTTTAGTCCCTTGGGCTATTTAATGGTTGGTAACAGAATGACGTCGTTTTGGAAATAAAGGCATAATTGCCCAATTGGTCCTTGCATTCTCGGCGCGCATTTCAATATCGTCCCTTTTTGTATTTTGAATTCAATTTTTTTATTATTTTAATTTAATTCTCATTCATTTTTTTTGTTTTATTCTTTTTATTTTGCTTTTATTTTATTATTATTAATATAATGTATATATTAAATTATTATTTATTATTTGTATCTCTCATTGTTATGCATATACTGTATTTTTTTATTAGTTATTATATCAAATTTTATTTTATATATCATATTATTATATTATATTTTATATAAAATTTAAATTATTTTATTATTAATAATTTCTATATATTATATAACATATATTATTTATGCTGTTTATATCACATAAGTACCTTTTTTATAATTATTATATTAATAGATAAATTTTATTTAAAGTTTGTATATTCTTTATAATTATTTTTATGAAATATTATTGTTTAGATGTAGGTATGTATTATTTTATAACTTATATATTAGTTATACATTATGCATTTTTAAGATTTTTGTATTTATTATATTGTATTATATATTACTTCTAAAATATTATGTAGTATAAATTTATTTTTATTATATGATGTATATGTATTGTTTATATTATATATATTTAGTTTTATGATTACGGTATCATATGTACCTCTATTTTTAAAATTTTAATCGTTCTTTATTATATATTATTATTTATATTTTACATACCAAATTATTAAATTATAAGTATTCTTATATTTCTCATATACTCTAAGCTTTATGTGTATTATTTAAAATATATTATTTATACATATTAAAGATTATTTTTTTATTAAGTATATATTTTTCATTTTGTGATTCTTGTTTGTAGTATTTCACATTTATTTCTTAATTCTTATCTTCCATATAGATTTATTTTTAAATTTGTATTGCAGATCTTATAACTTATATTTGTTTAATACTTTTTTAGTATAGTATTTTTATTGTATATATCATTTGTCATTTTACTCCTTTGTTAATCGACTATAATTTTTGGTATGATTTGTAATAGTGAATAATTGTTATTTGAAATTGATGTTTGTAATATATATGCCACATTTTATTCAAAACACTGCTTTATAAAAACATTTTTTTATGTATAAAAAAAAAAGCGATACGTGATACTTGAGGACTACGAAGAAATTATGCCTTAACTTACTAGGCTTTAATTTTTCTCATGGAACTTAAGGTATTAAGTATCCTTCCTTTTTAAACCTCATAAATTTCCAAATCAAAACTTTTTTTCTCGGAAATTCAAAACGTTATATCCTAACTTACTAGATATGATGTTTTGTGTTTCGAGATAAGAATTTTCTACAAATAAAGGCGAGCCTAACTTCGAAGTCATGAGATGTTATATCCTAACTTATTGGATATAACATTTTATTTCTTTGAAATAGGTAAGTTTTGGTTTTTTTTTTCTAATAAAAGGATCATATTTTAAAATTTTGCAATTTTTCAACATTCGGACATGATTTTTATCGATTAGGTACCAATTTTTGGGCGCTATGAGGGTGCTAACCCTTCCTCATACGTAACCGACTCCCGAACCCGTTTTCTTGTATTTCGTGGACCAAAATAAATGTTTTGAAATAAAATGTTTTACAAGGTGATCCAATCACACCTAAGTAAAAAGGGATTTGTGGCGACTCCATTTCTGTTTTTTAAAGTCGATCCCTTTTTTTTTTACTAAAACCTTAAAAAATGGTTTCGACAGTACTAATTGGCTAAATTATAAATTCTGAAATTTTTATGGTAGAATGATATATGAATTTAGTTTCAAAAACATCAAGCGGATATTAATTTGGAGTTTTGTAGCTCAAGATAAAAATAATTTAGTGACTATGACATGGATGGACAGCTTTGAATATACATATAAGTAAATAGTGAAATTATAGATAATGTTACTTATAAGTGTGATATATACATTAAGGGTGTGGAATGGAGAGGAGGAGGAAAATATATGAATGAATTGTGTATAAATTGATCACATGCCCAACTATAATCGATAAACGTTAAATTAGAAATGATATAATGTTTTATTTCAAATATTTATTATGAAATTAAGATTATTGTTATGGTATAAAAATCGAATTGTAAGTTTGTGTAACTTGAATTGTATTCTTAAATGTTTGAAATGTATGTTTATGTGATGAAAATGTGATTTGAATGCTCAATGTATGATTATTGATGAAATGTTGATAATATTCAATAAAAAGGGAAATAAATCCCGGTTGAATGGAATGGAATTCGATGGATCCCTGAAAAGGATTTGACGGTAAAAAGGTTCTAGCCCTGACGGGTGATCCTGATATAAGTCTTCCTGAAGAATATGTGTGAAAACGATCTAGTGTGGACAGGTGATCTTGATATTAGCCCTCCCGAAGAATATGTGTGAAATGGATTTAGCCAGGATGGGTAATCCAAAGTAAATGTGAGTCTGGATTTAGCCTGGACTAGTAATCCAGACAAAGCTCTATAGAGTATTTGTCATTGCAGGGGATTTAGCCTGAACTGGTAATCCCGCTCTAAGAAATGAGGTTTTCGGGAGTGTGCTATCTTACAGGGGAATTAGCTTGGATTGGTAATCTTGCTCTAAGAAATGAGGTTCGCGGGAGTGTGTTCTCTGAAAAGGACTTATGTATATATGTGTACGAATTGACAGTTAATGAGATTGTACACCATGAGTGTACTACAAGAAATCCATCGAAATTCTTAGAAATTCAACGGGATAAATATAGAAAACAGTAAATACATGGAATTATGAAATTGGTGAGTGTATTCCCAAGAATTTGTCATTTGAAATTGTGATTGACAGGAAGAAATAGCGAATTGCATACTTATGTATGGTTACAAGTATTTATCTGAAATACAAGAAAATGATGGTTATTGATATATGGAGACATGAGACTATGATATATGAACATGGAATATGTTTGATAAATATGTTCATTCATAATCATGGAATTATGTACCTGATGTGTACTATTTGCATAAAGATGATATTTCAAATACTTTGATGAGTAAAGCTCAAATATAAAATAGTATGAAATCAAGACAACTTGTTATGAAAATGTATTTAAAATACAGAGATATGGTTGCTATTTGTTATATGATTACATAATGTGAAATTGTCTATATATATGAGAAATTTAATGAGAATTGAGCCCATATATGTTTCTTGGTATTTATATGAAGTGTACGACTAACAAGGGTGATGAGGTTATGTGTTAGGGCTCGTGATCAAGATGATTGAATATGCCTTGTATGTTTATATTAAATTTAAATGAGTGAGTTTTCGAAAGCTCGTCAGTTAGGAAGCTCAACGGATATCACTCACACCATCCATCGGCCTATTTTGGTATGTATGGTAAATAAATTATGGTTATAATGGCATGTATAGGTTAATTAGTTAATGTTGGCTTATAAATTATCTAACTGTAACTAGCCATTGGTGTGGCTTGTATTTAGTAAGTTTTGGGTTACATATAATTATGATTTTATCATGTTTGATATGGGTTTAAAATGAACAAATGATGAGATTGTATGAGTATAGGGATGAAGATGATGGTTAAGAATGCTATAAAAATTTATGAATATATCTAGATATATATATATATATATATGAATAGTTGATTGATAAATTTAGATATTTAACCATATAAATTGAATCTTGAACATATTTAAATGTTGATGTAAGTAAAAGACCAATTGGGTGAGAAATGAGGCTTGGATATAGCCTTGTTTTTGTCCACACGGGTACACACACGGGTGTGTGTCTAGGCCGCGTGTCCTCTGTATCCAGAAATTGCAAAACAGAATGCCTAAGACCAAGCACATGGGCTCCCACACGGGCGTGTGCCTTGCCCGTGTAAGGTACACGGTCTGAACCACACGGGCGTGTGACCCCTGTAATAGAGAAAAAAAATTTGGGATTATGCGAAAAATTCCTTATGATCCCAATTCAGTCCCGAATCGTTTCTAATGTATGTTTTGGGCTTCGAGAGCCCAATAGAGGGACATTATAATTACGTTTGGAATATGAATAGTAAATTGACTCAGTTTAATGAAAAATGGTTCTGTAAACTCCGGTAATGCCTCGTACCTTATTCCGGCAAAGGATACGGGTAGGGGGTGTTACACACGGCCTGACATATGGGCATGTGTTACGGCCGTGTGTCCCCTGCACCTAAAAATTGAGAAACAGAATGCTCAGAATTGAGCACACGGGCAGAGACACGGGCGTGTGTCTCAGCCGTGTGAGTGACACGGCCATGAACATGGGCGTGTTGCATGGCTGTGTGAAAACTGCACCTAATTTATGAAAATTAAATTAACCAGTGGGCCTAGCACACGAGCGTGTGACTTGGCAGTGTGACTTCAGTTTGTTCATGCCTTGCAAGTCAGAGAGTTACACGGGTGCAGGACACGGACGTGTGTGACCACACGGCTTGCCCACACGGGCGTGTCCCTAGACCACACGGACATGTGGGTACTGTTCATAGGGCAAAATCTTGAAATTTTGAGAAAAATTTTATGAGTTTCCGAATTAGTCTTGATTTGATTCTCCTGTTCAAACTGGGCCTCGAGAGTCCATTTAAAGGACAATATGAATGTTTTCGTATATAATTAATATTTTTAGTCAATGTTATCTATAATGATTCTGAAAATTCTGGTAATACTCCGTAACCCTATTCTGGCGACGGATACAGGTTAGGGGTGTTACATTCCCATGCTTCCAATTATAATGGTTTGATGATGAGTTCGCCATATTAATGCTACCTAACACAAGACATTGCCTATAAATAGCCCCCAAAATGATGAAGAAATGATCGACTCTTCAGCATATTAGCCTACAGCCCTACACTTTGCCACTTCACTCCTAGCTTTCTCCTTCACCACTCTCATTCTCTCTACTCTTCGGCTCTCCGCCTAGATAAAGTGAACTAACCTCCATCAACATCACCACTTCCTCTTCCATGATTCCTCCTTGTTGATTCCATACATCAACAAATTGAATGTGATTGATTGAATTTCACGATGATAATGATTACATTATCGAATAACAATAAAACAAATTCACATTCTCACTCTAATGATACCATTTTAATGTTTGTAATTATATAACCAAAAATACTTATGTCTTTTTTAAAAAAAAAAGAATAAAAAAATTAATATTTTCTATTTTGAAAAATAATATCTTGATTGTTTATTTAGTCACCCATATTTTATCTACTACGTATTTAACTAAATTACATAGTATTTATTATAAAATTTATTTGTATTGGTTTTAACTAAATTACATAGTATTTATTGTTAGTATGTTTAATGTTAGAAACAAAATAGCCCAACAAATATAGATTTTTAGAGTAATTAGATAAATTGCATAAAATGTTTATTTTCCTTGTAAATTTTATTGGTAATCATATCGAAAAAATTTTGTCTAACATGTTACATAAGGTGATTTGGTTTTAAGTTTTGTTTCTTTTTTAGAGAAATTTGTTTCCCTAAAGTATTATTGATAATTTTTATAATAATTAATATTTTTTTTTCAAATTTAAATTTTTATAGTTGTGTAATTACAATTTACAGTACCCACATGACATACGTAATTATAATGTAATTACACACTATCAACAAAATGCATCTAAATAATTAGAACTTCTTGTAATTACTAGAGGGTATAATTACTACCTTAATACTTACACTTTCATTCAATTAGTTTATAATTACACTTTCATGCATTAACACATGGAAAAGCTTAATTATAACATAAATATTAAAATAGCTTGTCATAACATAAAGAATGTAACACCCCAAACCCGGCCCATGCATTACGACCTGATCTGACATGTCACATGAAGAAAACGTATAAAGAACTTGTGATTTGTATTAAAATAGGTGTTATTTGGTTATAGTTAAGAAAACAAGTTTGATTAGAAATATTCGATAAAAATACTACTAATCTTGAGAGGTTAATTGAAGAATCGGTATTCAATTTCGTGATATTTTAAAACCGTGACTTTTGAAAATATTGTTGATAATTTGAAAGAGAATCCGAGTTAAATTATTTGTGCATATTTATTATGAAAACTATTTCTTAATCAATTTTTGGAAAACCGTTATTTATGATTTTAGAAAATCCCCATTTAAAACAATTCAAGAAAAATAATAAGTATGACCAAACATAAAACAAAATAAAAATATCCCAGAGGCCTTATTACAATTTTAAAACCCAAAATAATAAAAGTAACGAAATAAAACGGAAAAGAAGTTTACAAATGTTCGAAAACATTATTTCCAAAGTATGGCCTCCATCGAGTCATCCATGGCCCAAGTCCACATCACTGAGCATTACCTGCAAGGGTTAAGAAAAAGGGGTGAGTTACTAAAACTCAGTGTATAATCCCCTTACCGTCATCCACTGGGCCTTAACCCGTATAGTATCATCTTGGACCAAAGCCCATTTACAGAGCAATATTTAAATGAAATGTATGCAACCCAACCCATCCATCCATCACACTCCCGACCAGCCAATCACACCTGTGGGGATCAAGTCAACCCACCCCGCCGCTCACACCAAATTTGCAGTCAAACTGCTATCATATAGTATTTTTATGGTCAAGCCACCGAAATCATATTTAAGCACAATAATATACAAATTGTGGCAATGCCACCAGGCTACACTACTCTCCATACAATTTTTTTCCCATCCCATGCAATATGTAAAAATGCCACATACATAATAAATTAACATAAAACATCCACATATAGATATCAACCATTAATCAAGTACTTTATTAAGGCGAATCGACCCATTATGGTTCTTTGGTAATTCGGCCCACTAAGGCATTCCAGCAAATCGGCCCATAGGGCATTTTGGTAAATCGGCCCATAGGGGCATTTTCGTAAATCGGCCCATAGGGGCATTTTCGTAAATCGACACTTTAAAGGCATTTAAGCAATTCAGCCCGTTAAGACATTTTGATAAAACGGCCCATTGAGGGTATATTCGTAATTCGGCCTATAAGGGCATTTTCGTAATTTAACAAAATATATACCGATTTTAACAGATTTTAGAAATAATAATGTTTAAGCCAATTATTTGATTCATTCTATATTATGGATATTAGACTTGTAAAACAATAACGATCTATTTGTCCAATCATAACGGTGAATCATGAATCAACGAGATTTCGGTGTGAGATTACACACCTAATTACGGTAAGGACTAAAACTTCTTGATCGTCGGCACCTAAATCACCATTACACTCGATTAACCAACAAACGAGATTTTATTAATCCAAATCTAAATCAGACGATCTAATGAAATACTTACCCTTAGTATCGTGAACGACCACGATTTGTCTATTCTCACCGGATGATGGTCCACAACCTGGTGGGAAATCCCGAACCGCCGATACCGCCCTACGCTTGAACTTAGGAGTAGGAATTGCAAATCCACTTCTTTTGTGTCCTCCTATCGCTTTTCCTTTCAAATCGTTACCACTTGCCTCCATTGAAAAAGTCTTGGTCAGTAAAATACTACTATGAGAGAAAGTTATTGTTTAGGGATAGGATTCGGCTTACCACTATTTCCGAAGGATCAACGAGTGAATAAGAACGAGTGATTTACTCCCTATAATATCCGATTAGTCAAATCCATCGATCCATTTTAACAGAATAACCAAGCAATGAAAGATGTCGAAATAAACCATAACGAAACTCTTTACCTTAACGATGAGGAATCTGATTCCCACTGATTGGGCTTATGGCTACGGATAAGTCAACAAGGATATGATATACGGCCACCCACTAGAACACTACGAAAGAGATATAATCAAGATATGAGGGAGTAGGAGAGAGAGTGATGCTTTCAGTTTAGAGAACCAACCAAAGATAAGGGAACATATTCGGCCATGAAGAAAAGAAATTGAAAAGAAGAGAAAAAAAAGATCACTTACCAATTCGGTCAAGAAGAGAGTGCCCAACACGAAAGAAAAAGAAATAGTGAAGAGGTAGGGTGTTAATAGGTTCGATTATGGAGAGAAATAAACAAAGGAGATTCGGCCATCAAAATATTGATTAAAGAAGAGGAAAGGGTTGAAGCAATGGTGAAAAAGAAAAGAAAAGATGGAAAAAGAGTGCTAGATAGTTTCGGCTAACAAAAGGAAAAATAAGCAAAATGAGGTGAGTGTTTCGGCAACAAAGAAAGAATGAACAAAGATGGATGGAGGGTTACGACAAAACAAGGGAAAAATGAACAAATGGCTAGAGTGTTTCGGCCAAAGCAAGGGAAAAAGAAGTTGGAAAAGAAAGCACCAAAATTGTTCAAAAAGAATGAAGACCTCTCATGCACGAATTTGCAAAATGGCTATAGCAAATTGGCTCCCAGAATCCCCCTACCAAAACCGTGTATCCTAAGCACCAAAAAGGTCATGGTTAACCAAAAACTCTTTCCAAAACACCTTCCACAAAATCGGCTAACATGTTCCCCCTCCTTATCCCTTTCCTTTATTTCTTTCCTTATTCTTCTCCTTACCTTATTTTCTTAGTCTTCTTTCCAACATTAGAAAAGTCTTCCTTTCCGACTTTGACGCGATGGCCGACACTTACCATACAACACTTGAGAAGTTCAAAAAATTTAAATCCCAAAAGTTGCAATAGATGGGATTCGAACCCCTTCCCTCCATGCTCTCCACTTGATGCCACACCACTCCACCATGTGCTCCACTTATGCTAGCAAAATACACTCTTATTTCCTTAAGCATTGATGCCACTTACCTTCTCTCCTTAAAGTGCTTAAACACAAAATTTTTACTAAGGCCCAACTTAATCCCCAAGCCTTTTTAGGACCCTTAAACATACACAATTATCATTTTTAACTAGCTTATCGCATGGTATAATGCAAAACATAAAATTCTGAATTTCAGAATGTTACAATTCTACCCCTTAAAGAAATTTTGGCCTCGAAATTTACCTAATTAAAAGAGATGAGGGTGCTGTTGTCAAATCGTGTCCTCTGGTCCTATGTAGCATCCTCTGACCTGTGATTACGCCATAATACTTTGACTAACGGAACCGACTTTCTTCTCAACACCTTAATATCCTGATCTAAAATCTGCACTGGCTTTTCTTCAAAAGACAAGTCAGGTCTTATTTCAACTTCCTCCACTGGCACAACATGAGACGTGTAACAGCCCAATTTTGACCCTAATCGGAACAGTGGTTTCAGAACCATGAATCCGAGTCAGTAGAATATTTTAATATTTTATGTTGAGTCTATGATCTATGAATGAGCATGTGTTAAAATTTCGTGAAGTAATTTGCCCGTTTGCGTGTTTAATTTAAGGAAAATGACTGAATTTGCTTAAGTGGTAAAAGTAGTTTTTATTAAATTGCAATGGTTAAATTGATTTGTCTTCTTATATATTTGGACTTAAGTTGTAAATTAACCAATTAGCATATAGGTGGACGGCATTTGGCTTTAATATTATATTGATATGTTTTTATATACATAATATTATACGTTAAAATGTTATATTATAAAATAAGTTAATAATATAATAAAGAAACATGTTATTCATCATCATTTTTCACCCTTAAAAGCCGAAACTAAAGAAAAGAAGAAAAGAAGAAACCTAAGCAACATTCAGCCATTGTTGAGCTTAATCAAGGTATGAGTCTAGCTCGGTTTTTGATAATTTTTACGTTTTTGAGATCGTTGCTTAGAAATCTTCAAGACCCATGCTTTAATTTTTGAGTTTGATGAATATTTTGAGTTGAGCCATTGATGATAGTTGGTTGTTTAGGTTACTTAAGGATGAATTATGAAATATATGTGTTAAATTAATATGTTTTGTCTTTAGATTTTAGATGAATTTGAGTATTTTGGATTAAATTGTGAAAATAAATTTTAGGGGGACTAAATTGTGAAATAAATGAAATGCAAGGACTTGTATGAACACTATGAACATTCGGCCCTTGAGGTGTGTGGCCAAATTTTGTGTGATTTGTGTTTTGTGCAAATAGGACTAAATTGTAAAAGTATGAAATAATAGGGGCGAAATGGTAATTTTCCCAATTATGTGTTTTAGGACTAAATTGAATGTAAATGTGTTTGAATAAGCTTAATTTGAATATGTTTAGATCAAGAACAAAAGGAGGTGGGATTGGATCGGGGAAAAACCAAATTGAACGATTAACCGGAAGTTGAACTCGTTGAATTCCGAGGTATGATTTAAGCAGTTGGATTAAATTGAATTTTATACTTTATTATATGCTAAATTCGAATGGTGGTAAGTGTATTAAATATGCATAGCCGAATGTATAAATCGTCTTAGTATAATTTAGCCGAATGTATGATTACTTGGATGTTAAGACATTTGCATGAATTGTTTATTTACATGATTTGGATACTTTTAGATATGTGAAATATTGAAATGGAATGATCGATATATATTAAAAAGGTTTGTCGGTGATTGGATATTGTTTAAGCCGAATGTAATATAGAATTGGATTGCTAAATCATAAATGTTGTCCATATAGGCATGTACTTCCATGTGAAGATGTGGATTGGATTTTTATATGAAATTTTATATTCAATTGAATGACAGGTTATAATAAGCACTATGTGTGCGAATTGTTGAGTAACGGCTCTATGTAAGCGGTACGTTACAAGATGTATAAGTAACGGCTCTATGTGAGCGATACGTTACGAGATGTATAAGTAACGGCTCTATGTGAGCGATACGTTACGAAATGATTTAAGTAACGGCTCTATGTGAGTGATACGTTACTAAATCATATTAACAAGTGTGCAGGTATGAGATTTGATAAAAGATTTCTATTAATAATGATATTGAGTATATGGAAATGTACGAGTATATTGTCACTTGTTATGTCCGAACGGTTAAGTCCGGGGAGGAAATTGAATTAGAGGTATGTGTTATATCTATTGCCTTGAGACTTTTAGTGGCTTGGAATGTAAGTAGAAGATTTGGTAATTATATGACAGGTGTGGTAGTTATTTCATATGTGATGATGGTTTATGGAAGTTATTATAAGCATACAATGTGGATATGTATTTAATTTTTAATTGTTGGTGATGTTTGGTATGGATATTATCAATAAGTCAAATTCGAAACCTAGAATAAGTTCATATATACATGTATATGTGTGTGTAATTTGCTTAATCATACTAAGCTGTGGAAGCTTACTTTGTTCTCGGTTGTTTTGTATTTGTAGTTTTCTTTTTGGAGCTTGGCCACGCTCGGGGATCATTTTGGAAGTTCATCATACTATCACCTACCTTGGTATTTTAGTATATGTTTCCCTTTCGAATCTTATAGCATGTATAGATTTAATCTTTTGAGATATGTTTGAAAGACTTGTAAATATATATATATATATATATATATACATGTGCCATGCAAAAATGGCTATGTTTTGTTATGCTTTAGTATGATTTGATAAAGTGGTTATGGTGCTAATGTTATTAATATTCGGCCTTGCTATAAGTTTAATTTGAAATGTTTATTTCATGGTATATATGTATGTGAGTGATGTACTTGATGTAATTAGCCTTTTATTTAGATAAAGGTTGAAAAATAATGATCTTGGTGCCTTGTGAAAATGACATGACCTTTTTGGTTTAAACTTGATTTTTAAAATGTTCTTTATTAAATATTTGAATGTTAGTCATGATAATTCGGTGATGGTATATGCGCATATGGCATAATTTATTGTTACACAAAGTCGTGGTTATGCTATAGTTTAAATGTGATAAATTAGTTGAGTAAAGACATATTTGAAAAGCTATTATACATGCTAGTATGCCAATGACTTAGGTATGCTTTGAGTTGATCGATCATAACCGTAAATGATGTTTTGCTAGATAGAAGGAATACATGGTTACTTATGAATGAGCTTGTAATTGAAATAAGTATGATTGGCTTTAATAAATACGATAGGTAAGTGTGTTCATAATATCCATTTTTGTGCCGCATATAGTCTTGATTGATAAACTCATGATTTTATACACATATAGGTATTATATGGTATTCGGGTAGCTTGAGACATGTACACTGGCTAGTAAACATGATACACGTTCGAAATGAAATTTGATTGAGCTATGAAATATGATTCATATGTTTAGCTAGAAAAAGTTTAAAATATAAATGTTTGCGAATGAGATTTCTGTGATTTCGTGGTTATACTAAAGTTGAATTCTTCTAGTAATACCTCGTAACCCTAATCCAACGACGGATACGGGTTAGGGGTGTTACATTTTATTGGTACCAGAGCTACAGTTTAGTCTGTTCTCGGACAAACGTACCGCTTATGAGTATATCTATACATGCCATAATTTATAAATGATAGTATGATGACTTTTGACAGTGTAATGTTTTTGCTCTGTTATATAGTAATGGATTCCGATCCCGAGCGAGCTGTAGCCGAAGATGTCGAGAGTGTAGCGGCCGCTCCCGCGCCAGGGACCGTGCCAGAAGAATCTCGACCGGCTACGAGTAATCCTGATGAGGGGGCCAAACAAGCCTTCTATAATATGATGAATGATTGGTTCAGTCAATATATACGAACCAATCTGGTTGTTCAACACCCCTAAATTCGAGTATTCCCCCTGTTGTACCGGTGGTACCCCCGATTGTGAATCCTGAAAGAGTAAGCAAGCCTCCAGTTGATCGTATTAGAAAACATGGAGCTTAAGAATTTAGAGCCAAAGATGACGATGATGCAGAACGAGTAGAATTTTGGCTCGATAATACCGTACGTGTTTTTGACGAGCTGTCTTGCACACCCGATAAGTGTCTGAAGTGTGCCGTATTATTATTGCGGGATTCCGCCTATTATTGGTGGAATACACTCGTGTCAGTTGTCCCGAAAGAGCGAGTTACTTGGGAATTCTTTCAGGCCAAATTTTGTAAGAAGTATATAAGTCAACACTTCATCAACTTTAAGCGTAAAGAATTCCTCGAGCTCAAACAGGGTCGTATGACCGTATCTGAATATGAGCGCAAGTTTGTGCGACTAAGTCGCTACGCTCGTGAGTGTGTTTCGTCAGAGGCTGCTATGTGCCGAAGATTTGAAGATGGTTTAAATGAAGATATAAAGCTTCTGGTTGGCATTCTTGAAATTAACGAGTTCGTAGTGCTAGTTGAACGAGCTTGTAAAGTAGAAGAACTAGGAAAAGAAAAACAGAAAGCTGAGCTTGATTTAAAAGATGTTCGGAAAAGATCTGCGAGTAAATTTTCGCAGATGGTAATGAAGAAGTTCAAGAATGATGGTAGCCGATCCAAACTTAATACCGGGATTTCTATACGAGAGCGACCACCAGTAAGTTCTTGGGCTAAATCAGTGGCTAGTGTTGGCAATGCTCGATCGAGCAAACCTAAGTGTCAGCAGTGCGGCAGACGACATTTCGGAGAGTTTTGGGGTAAATCCATTTCTCGCACTTGTTACAAATATGGCTCGCAGGACCATTTCATTCGGGATTGCCCGGAGACTACTGGAAAGGGCACTGTTCAGAGTGCGAAACCGAGTGGCACTACAGCTACAGGCAGATCGTCTTGTTATGGGAGAGGTAGGAGTAGTGCACAGAGAGGGACTGCAGATGCTATTGTTCGATCAGATACTCGTGTACCGGCTAGAGCTTACGCCATCCGTGCTAGAGAAGAGGCCTCATCCCCAGATGTCATTACCGATACTTTCACCCTCTTTGATACTAGTGTAATTGCTTTGATTGATCCCAGCTCAACCCATTCGTATGTGTATGAAACATTAGTATCCAGTAAGACTCTACCTGTTGAGTCTACTGAATTTGTGATTAGGGTTTCAAACCCCCTGGGTCGATGAGTATTAGTGGATAAAGTGTGCAGGAACTGCCCGTTGATGATTCGAGACATGTGTTTTCTGGCAGATCTGATGCTATTACCTTTCGACATTATTCTCGATATGGATTGGTTGACAGTTCATGATGTGGTAGTAAATTGCAGACGAAAGACTATTGATTTAAGATGCCAGAATGACGAGAAAATCCGAATTGAGTCTGCGGACTTGAATGGACTACCTACCGTGATATCTTCGATGTTAGTTCGACGGTATTTGAGGAAGGGTTGCGAAGCCTACCTTGCATATGTGATAGACGACAAGGTAACTGAAAAGAGAATTGAATCTATACCGGTTGTTAGAGAGTATCCAGATGTGTTTCCGAAGGAATTACCGGGATTGCCGCCCGTCCATGAGGTAGAGTTTGAGATTGAGCTAGTACCAGAGACCACCCCTATTTCAATAGCTCTGTATAGAATGGCACCGATGGAATTAAAAGAATTGAAAGCTCAACTGCAAGAAATGACAGATCGAGGGTTTGCTAGGCCGAGCTTCTCTCCCTGGGGTGCGTCCGTTCTATTTGTTAAGAAGAAAGACGGAACTCTGAGAATGTGTATTGACTATCGGTAGCTCAATAAGGTGACCATAAAGAACAAATACCCGTTGCCACGCATCGACGATTTATTCGATCAGCTTAAGGGAGCCTCGGTATTCTCGAAAATTGATTTGAGGTCAGGATATTATTAGTTGCGAGTTAGGGAATCAGACATACTGAAGACTACTTTTCGGACAAGATACGATCATTATGAGTTTTTGGTGATGCCATTTGGGCTCACTAATGCCCCTGCAGTTTTTATGGATTTGATGAATCGGGTATTCAGGCTGTATCTAGATCAGTTTGTGGTTGTATTCATAGACGATATCTTCATATACTCACGTGGTGAAGCCGAACATGCTGAGCATTTGAGGCTAGTGTTACAGATTTTGCGAGACAAACAATTGTACGGAAAATTTAGTAAATGTGAGTTTTGGTTGAAAGAAGTCAGCTTTTTGGGACATGTCATTTCAGCATCAGGTATCTGGGTTGACCCTAGTAAAGTTTCGGCCATACTTGATTGGAAACCCCCGCAGAATATTTCTGAGATTCGTAGCTTTCTGGGACTTGCCGAATATTATAGACGCTTCGTGAAAGGGTTTTCTATGATAGCAGCTCCGATGACAAAACTGTTGCAAAAAGACGTTAAATTCGAGTGGTCCGAAAGGTCTCAGAAGAGTTTTGATTAGCTGAAAACTTTGTTAATGGAAGCTCCGGTACTTGTTCAGCCAGAGTCGAGTAAAGAATTTGTTATTTTCAGCGATGCATCCTTAAATGGGCTGGGTTGTGTTTTGATGCAGGAGGGTAAAGTTGTAGCCTATGCTTCGAGACAGTTGAAACCGCATGAGAGGAATTATCCGACTCACGACCTCGAGTTGGCCGCTATAGTCTTTGCTTTGAAGATATGGCGTCAATATCTTTTCGGTGAGAAATGCCACGTCTATTCAGATCATAAGAGTCTAAAGTACTTAATGACTCAAAAGGATCTAAATTTGAGACAGCGACGATAGTTGGAATTGTTGAAAGATTACGAGCTCGTGATTGATTATCACCCAGGAAAGGCTAATGTGGTTGCGGATGCACTTAGCCGAAAGTCGCTATTTGCTCTTCGTGCAATGAATGCGAATTTAGCTATAACTGAGGAAGGTGTGATCATTGCTGAATTAAAAGTGAGACCATTGTTTGAGCAACAGATTTGAGAAGCCCAAGAGGTTGATGCTGAATTAAAAATAAAGAAAAATCATTGTAGCTCGTGTAAGGATTCAGACTTTCAGGCAGATGCTGAAGGATGTTTATGGTTCAAGAATCAGATCTGTGTACCGAAGAACCCTGAATTGATTCGAATGATTTGTGATAAAGCTCATAGTAGTAGATTGTCGATTCATCCGGGTAGCACAAAAATGTATAATGATCTAAAACAATTTTATTGGTGGCCTGGTATGAAACGAGACATCTCAGACTATGTGTCGAAGTGCTTAATATGCCAACAAGTAAAAGCCGAGCATCAAGTGCCATCGGGACTACTTTAGCCAATTATGATACCTGAGTGGAAGTGGGATCGAGTCACTATGGATTTCGTATCGGGTTTGCCTTTGACGCCGAGTAAGAAAGATTCAATCTGGGTTATTGTTGATAGATTGACGAAATCGGCTCATTTTATTCCGTACGTACTGATTTTTCACTTGATAAGTTAGCTGAGTTGTACATATCACAGATCGTACGATTCCACGGGGTACCTGTTTCTATTGTTTCAGATAGGGATCCAAGGTTCGCGTCACGGTTTTGGAAGAAATAACAGGATGCTTTAGGTACTAAACTACACTTTAGCACAGCGTTTCATCCGCAGACAGATGGTCAGTCTGAACAAACCATTCAGATACTTGAGGATATGTTGAGGTGTTGCGTCCTCGAGTTTGAAAGTACGTGGGAGCGATACTTACCTTTGGTTGAATTTGCTTACAATAATAGCTTTCAATCTAGTATCAAAATGGCACCCTACGAAGCTTTGTACGGTCGTAAGTGTCGTACACCACTGTATTGGAGCGAGCTCAGTGAAAACAAGATACACGGGGTTGATTTGATTAAAAAGACTGAACAGAAGGTGGCAGTGATCCGTGATAGTTTAAAGGCTGCATCAGACTGACAAAAGTCTATGCGGATTTGAAACGTAAAGACATTGAGTTCCAGATTGGAGATCAAGTATTTTTGAAAGTTTCACCGTGGAAGAAAGTACTCAGATTCGGTCGTAAAGGCAAGTTGAGTCCAAGATTCATTGGACCGTATGAAATCACAGAACGTATCAGGCCGGTTGCTTATAGATTACAATTACCAACTGAGTTAGAAAAGATTCATAATGTCTTCCATGTTTCGATGCTTCGTAAATATCGATCTGATCCATCACATGTGATTTACCCGACAGAAGTTGAGATTCAATCTGAGATAACCTACGAAGAGGAACCGATTCGTATTCTAAACCGTGAGATAAAAGAATTGAGAAATAAGAAAATTCCCTTAGTTAAAGTACTATGGTAAAAGCACGGAGTTGAAGAAGCAACTTGGGAATCTGAGGATACAATGAAAGAGTGCTATCCGAACCTTTTTACCGGTAAGATTTTCAGGGACGAAAATCCCTAAAGGGGGGAGAGTTGTAACAGCCCAATTTTGACCCTAATCGGAACAGTGGTTTTGGAACCATGAATTTGAGTCAATAGAATATTTTAATATTTTATATTGAGTTTATGATCTATGAATGAGCATGTGTTAAAATTTCGTGAATTAATTTGCCCGTTTGTGTGTTTAATTTAAGGAAAATGACTGAATTTGCTTAAGTGGTAAAAGTAGTTTTTATTAAATTGCAATGGCTAAATTGATTTTTCTTCTTATATATGAGGACTTAAGTTGTAAATTAACCAATTAGCATATAGGTGGACGTCATTTGGCTTTAATATTATATTGATATGTTTTATATACATAATATTATATGTTAAAATGTTATATTATAAAATAAGTTAATAATATAATAAAGAAACATGTTATTCATCGTCATTTTTCACCCTTAAAAGCCGAAACTAAAGAAAAGAAGAAAAGAAGAAACCTAAGCAACATTCGGCCATTGTTGAGCTTAATCAAGGTATGAGTCTAGCTCGGTTTTTGATAATTTTTACGTTTTTGAGATCGTTGCTTAGAAATCTTCAAGACCCATGCTTTAATTTTTGAGTTTGATGAATATTTTGAGCTGAGCCATTGATGATAGTTGGTTGTTTAGGTTATTTAAGGATGAATTATGAAATATATGTGTTAAATTAATATGTTTTGTCTTTAGATTTTAGATGAATTTGAGTATTTTGGATTAAATTGTAAAAATAAATTTTAGGGGGACTAAATTGTGAAATAAATCAAATGCAAGGACTTGTATGAACACTATAAACATTCGGCCCTTGAGGTGTGTGGCCAAATTTTGTATGATTTGTGTTTTGTGCAAATAGGACTAAATTGTAAAAGTATGCAATAATAGGGGCGAAATGGTACTTTTTCCATTTATGTGTTTTAGGACTAAATTGAATGTAAATGTGTTTGAATAAGCTTAATTTGAATATGTTTAGATCAAGAACAAAAGGAGGTGGGATTGGATCGGGGAAAAACCAAATTGAACGATTAACCGAAAGTTGAACTCGTTGAATTCCGAGGTATGATTTAAGCAATTGGATTAAATTGAATTTTATACTTTATTATATGCTAAATTCGAATGGTGGTAAGTGTATTAAATATGCATAGCCGAATGTATAAATCGTCTTAGTACAATTTAGCCGAATGTATTATTATTTGGATGTTAAGACATTTGTATGAAATGTTTATTTACATGATGTGGATACTTTTAGATATGTGAAATATTGAAATGGAATGATCAATATATATTAAAAAGGTTTGTCGGTGATTGGATATTGTTTAAGCCGAATGTAATATAGAATTGGATTGCTAAATCATAAATGTTGTCCATATAGGCATGTGCTTACATGTGAAGATGTGGATTGGATTTTTATATGAAATTTTATATTCAATTGAATGACAGGTTATAATAAGCACTATGTGTGCGAATTGTTGAGTAACGAATCTATGTGAGCGATACATTACAACATGTATAAGTAACGGCTCTATGTGAGCGATACATTACGAGATGTATAAGTAACGACTCTATGTGAGCGATACGTTACGAGATGTATAAGTAACGGCTCTATGTGAGCGATACGTTACGAAATGAGTTAAGTAACGGCTCTATGTGAGCGATATGTTACTAAATCGTATTAACAAGTGTGCAGGTATGAGATTTGATAAAAGATTTCTATTAACAATGATATTGAGTATATGGATATGTACGAGTATATTGTCACTTGTTATGTCCGAACGATTATGTCCGGGGAGGAAATTGAATTAGAGGTATGTGTTATATCTATTGCCTTGAGACTTTTAGTGGCTTGGAATGTAAGTAGAAGATTTGGTAATTATATGATAGGTGTGGTAGTTATTTCATATGCGATGATGGTTTATGGAAGTTATTATAAGCATACAATGTGGATATGTATTTAATTTTTAATTGTTGGTGATGTTTGGTATGGATATTATCAATAAGTCAAATTCGAAACCTTGAATAAGTTCATATATACATGTATATGTGTGTGTAATTTGCTTAATCATACTAAGCTGTGGAAGCTTACTTTGTTCTCGGTTGTTTTGTATTTGTAGTTTTCTTTTTGGAGCTTGGCCGCGCTCGGGGATCATTTTGGAAGTTCATCATACTATCACCTACCTTGGTATTTTAGTATATGTTTCCCTTTCGAATCTTATGGCATGTATAGATTTAATCTTTTGAGATATGTTTGAAAGACTTGTAAATATATATATATACATGTGCCATGCGAAAATGGCTATGTTTTGTTATGCTTTAGTATGATTTGATAAAGTGGTTATGGTGCTAATGTTATTAATATTTGGCCTTGCTATAAGTTTAATTTGAAATGTTTATTTCATGGTATATATGTATGTGAGTGATGTACTTGATGTAATTAGCCTTTTATTTAGATAAAGGTTGAAAAATAATGATCTTGGTGCCTTGTGAAAATGGCTTGACCTCTTTGGTTTAAACTTGATTTTTAAAATGTTCTTTATTAAATATTTGAATGTTAGTCATGATAATTCGGTGATGGTATATGCGCATATGGCATAATTTATTGTTACACGAAGTCGTGGTTATGCTATAGTTTAAATGTGATAAATTAGTTGAGTAAAGACATATTTGAAAAGCTATTATACATGCTAGTATGCCAATGACTTAGGTATGCTTTGAGTTGATCGATCATAACCGTAAATGATGTTTTGCTGGATAGAATGAATACATGGTTACTTATGAATGATCTTGTAATCGAACTAAGTATGATTGGCTTTAATAAATACGATAGGTAAGTGTGTTCATAATATCCATTTTAGTGCCGCATATAGTCTTGATTGATAAACTCATGATTTTATACACATATAGGTATTATATGGTATTCGGGTAGCTTGAGACATGTACATTGGCTAGTAAACATGATACACGTTCGAAATGAAATTTGATTGAGCTATGAAATATGATTCATATGTTTAGCTAGAAAAATTTTAAAATATAAATGTTTGCGAATGAGATTTCTGTGATTTCGTGGTTATACTAAAGTTGAATTCTTCTGGTAATACCTCATAACCCTAATCCGGCAACGAATACGGGTTAGGGATGTTACAAGACGGATTTGAACGGTATCGTCTTAACATCGAGACATGGAATACTCTATGTATCTGACTTAACTCCAGAGGTAACTCAAGCTGATAAGCTACTGACCCAACACGCTTCAGTACACGGTAAGGTCCGATAAATCTAGGGCTCAACTTGCCCTTCCGTCCAAATCTTAAGATCCTCTTCCAATGTGAGACCTTCAAAAAGATCTGATCACCCATAGAGAACTCTATCTCCTTTCGCTTCAGATCCGCGTACGATTTCTATCTATCTGAAGCTTCTTTTAACCGAGCCTGAATTACCTTTACTTTCTCCCCCGTCTCCGAGATCAACTCAGGACCCAGTAACTGACGCTCCCCTATCTCAGTCCAACAAGTAGGAGTACGACACCTACGACCATACAACGCCTCGTAGGGTGCCATCTGGATGCTGGATTGATAGCTGTTGTTGTATGCAAACTCTGCCAATGGTAGAAAATCTTCCCAACTACCCTTGAAGTCGATCACACAGCCCCTTAACATGTCTTCTAAAATCTGGGTTACTCTCTCCGACTGACCATCAGTCTGTGATGAAACGCCGTGCTAAAATTTAGTCTTGTACCCAAAGCTTCATGTAAAGCCTTCCAAAACCGTGATGTAAATCTAGGATCCCTGTCCGATATAATAGACATCAGTACCCCATGCAACCTCACAATCTCTGCTACATACAACTTGGCCAACTTCTGCAACGAATAATCCGTACGAACAGGTAGGAAATGAGCAGACTTCGTTAACCAATCTACTATCACCCATACTGAATCTTTCTTAGTAGGTGTTAAAGGTAACCCACTAACAAAATCCATTGTTATCCTTTCCCATTTCCATAGTGGGATTTTTACCGGTTGTAGCAACCCTGAAGGCAATTGATGTTCTGCCTTCACCTGCTGACACGTCAAACACTTGCTCACGAAGTCGGTAACCTCCCTTTTCAACCTTGGCCACCAATACTGCTCACGAAGGTCTTGGTATATTTTGTTTCCCCTGGGATGCATAGCATATGGGCTACTATGAACCTCACACAGAATCATTTGCCTCAATACCGAATCCCTGGACATACAAACTCTTCCGCGGAAACACAATACTCCATCACTATTCAATCCAAAATCCCCTATCTTACCACCTTCCCTTGCTGAAGCCGAGAACCCAACCTTTTATCTAACAATTGCTTTTCCTTAATCTGATTTACCCATGCAGGCTTCACCTGAAGTTCAGCTAATAGGCTACCATCTTCATAAAGACTGAGATGAGCGAACATCGCTCTCAAATCTGATATCACCTTACGACTCAACGTATCTGCCACTACGTTAACTTTACCTGGGTGATACTCGATTAAGCAGTCATAACCTTTCAACAGTTCTATCCACCTCCGCTGTCTTAAGTTCAACTCCTTCTGGGTAAGGAGGTACTTCAGACTCTTATGGTCCCTGTAGATAGTCGACTTCTCCCCGTACAGATAGTGTCTCCAAATCTTCAGAGCAAATACCATAGCAGCTAACTCCAAATCATGTGTGGAAAAGTTTACCTCATGCGGCCTTAATTGACGGGATACATAAGCCACCACTTTTCTCGCTTGCATCAACACACATCCCAAGCCCGTGTGCGACGCATCACAATAAACAATAAACTCCTTACTAGCCTCATGCTGAATCAATACCAGCGCTTCTGTCAGAATTTTCTTCAATTTCTCAAAGCTCTCTTGCTGCTTATCTGACCACACAAACGATACTCCCTTACGCAACAGCTTAGTTAAGGGTGCAGCAATCAACGAAAACCCCTCAACGAATCGCCTGTAATACCCAACCAAACCTAGAAAACTTCAGATTTCTGCCACTGAATTCGGTGGCTTCCAGTCCAACACAGCCTCGACCTTCCGGGGATCAACTCTAATTCCTTCGGCAGACACGACACAACATACCCCAAAAAGGTCACATTCTTCAGCCAAAATTCACACTTACTGAATTTGGCATACATCTGCTTCTCCCTTAGTATCTGTAATACAACCCATAGATGTGAATCATGCTCTTCTTCAGTCTTTGAGTACACCAAGATGTCATCTATGAACACAACCACAAACTGGTCTAGATAGGGTTGGAAGACTCAGTTCATCATGTCCATAAATGCAGCTGGTGCATTTGTCAACCCGAACGACATCACTAAGAACTCGTAATGCCCATAACGAGTTCGGAACGCAGTCTTGTGAATATCCACCTCCTTGACTTTAAGCTGGTGATAACTCGATCTCAAATCTATCTTTGAGAAAACCGAAGCTCTTCACAGCTGATCGAACAGATCATCGATCCTTGGTAACGGGTACTTGTTCTTGATCGCCAACTTATTCAATTGTCTATAGTCGATGCACATTAGCATCGACCCATCCTTTTTCTTAACAAAAGAAACCAGCGCTCCCCACGGTGACACACTTGGTCAAATAAATCCACGATCCAAAAATTCTTGAATTTGAGCTTTAAGTTTCACGAGCCCTTTCGATGCCATTCTGTAAGGAGCAATGGACACTGGAGCCGTTCCTGGCAACAGCTCAATACCAAATTCTACCTCCCGATCTGGAGGTAATCCTGGAAGCTCCTCAGGAAAGACGTCTAAAAACTCTTTCACCGTTCTAACACTCTCAACCGACAACTCTTTGGCATCCAAAGCACTGATAAAGGCTAAGAACACTCTACACCCCTTTCGCACCAACTTTTCTGCCTTTAAAGCAGATACCGCATTAGACAGATAGTTTCTTCTTTCACCTATTCATCATCACTTCCTTATCCTCTGAAGCTCTTAATACCATCTACTTTGCAGCACAATCCAAGTTCGCACGATGCTTAACCAGCCAGTCCATGCCCAAAATAAGATCGAACTCGCCGAATGGCAGTTCCATCAAATCCACCAGAAATACTTCTCCCTGAACTTCTAAAGGCACATACCTAAACAACTTATTTACTACTACCGACTGTCCTAAAGGGCTAATCACAGTTGTTTCTCTAGCAGTAATCTCAGATCTAATATTCAAAGTTCCAGACACAGCACACGCAACATACGAATGAGTGGATCCAATATCTATCAAAGCGGTAACAGGTACATCAGATATGAAGAATGTACCAGTTATGACGTTAGGTGCATCACCATCCTCTCGACGTCTGACCGCATAGACCAACCCTAGTTGTCTCGCCTCCATGTTACCCCTGTTACCGGTACCTCTACCCAGTGTACCCTAACCTCGTCCTATGCCATTACCACCTCGACCTGGCCCACGGCCTCTCGGCGGCTGCTGAACGCCTCTAACTGGCTGCGCAAATCTGTTACGAACTACCTGAGTCTGAGCAGGCTCTCGAGGACAATCCTTAAACCGATGGTCCTTGGATCCACACTTGAAACAACCACCAGTTCTCTTCCAGCATTCTCCCGAGTGAAGTTTCCCACAATCCGTACAAGGCTGTAACTGATTAGTAGTAGCTTGAACTCTTACTCGAGCTGGCTCCTCATTCCTGGGCCTTTTTTGAAACCCTCTAGCAGGACCTGAGTACCCAGAGTCCCTCTTGTTCCTACCCCTATCCTTGTCTCGGTTTTGCCGCTCCGTGTGTTTAACCTCCTCAGCTATTTTAGTTTTTTCCACAAGTGTGGCAAAATTCCTCTCCTTCTGTGGGGCTATCAGTACTCGTAATTCATCATGCAATCCGTCCTCAAAATGCACACAGCGTTCATAATCAGTCGACACTATTCCCCAGGCATACCGACTCAGACGCAGAAACTCCGCCTCATATGCTGCCACAGGTTTACCTTATTGGACCAGATTCAGAAATTCCTTCCTTCGGGCATCCACATAGCTAGTCCCGACATATTTCCCTTGGAATGTTGTCTTAAAGAATTCCCAGGTAATACGATCAGCCTGAATGCCTTCCCGAACAATGAGCCACCACTAATACGCCTCGTCTCTCAGCAATGACACAACCCCTTTTAGTTTCTGCTCATCTGTGCAATCCAGGTTGTCCATAATCCGCTCCACCGACTCAAGCCAGTACTCCACTACATTAGGGGCTACACCCGAAATTCCCCTAAAAACTTTAGCCCCATTAGATCTGAGTCGTTCAGATACCGACCCACGAGTTGCCGACCCAGTTCTTACCCCAGCAACCCTTTCTAGGACTCGCAACATCGCTTGGGACAGAGCGTCATCCTCTCTCATTCGATCATGTGACCCAGCTTCAGCTACTGGTGACATAGGTGCGTCCATTTCCGGTATATGTCCCGGTGCCTCAGATACAACTCTAGCACCTTGGCCTCTACCACGTCCACGTCTACCGTGCCCACATCTTCTAGCACTCATGTTTGCTAAATCGATTTAATCTGATTAAGAGTCTTATGAATCAATATGCTATACAATGTTTATTAAACAATGTTTTATGAAGTATAGGAAGTAAAGTTGTTTTCGCAAAACATATCCTCAAGTCTCAATCTCTATAGTTTCAGCTCCTAAAGCTAAAAGTTCTAGAGTATTTCTACAGTCATACCTCAATAATTATAAAATGAAAACAAAACTTACTGACTTGGTGCCAGATTCCCCGTGGTGCCATACTTCCTCTAAAACATGTGTTTATAAAACGAATTTCAAGCAAATTTAGAAAATATTTTTGAACCCAAATCACAGCTGAGTTTTGCAACCGGGCTCTGATACCATAAAATGAAACACCCCAAACCCGGCCCATGCATTACGACAGGATCTGACATGTGACATGAAGAAAACGTATAAAGAACTTGTGATTTGTATTAAAATAGGTGTTATTTGGTTATAGTAAAGAAAACAAGTTTGATTAGAAATATTCGATAAAAATACAACTAATCTCGAAAGGTTAATTGAAGAATCGATATTCAAATTCGTGATATTTTAAAACCGTGACTTTTGAAAATATTGTTGATAATTTGAAAGAGAATCCGAGTTAAATTATTTGTGCATATTTATTATGAAAACTATTTATTAATCAATTTTTGGAAAACCATTATTTATGATTTTAGAAAATCCCCATTTAAAACAATTTAAGAAAAATAATAAGTATGACCAAACATAAAACAAAATAAAAATATCCCAGAGGCCTTATTACAACTTTAAAACCCAAAATAATAAAAGTAACGAAATAAAATGGAAAAGAAGTTTACTAATGTTCGAAAACATTATTTCCAAAGTATGGCCTCCATCGAGTCATCCATGGCCCAAGTCCACATCACTGAGCATTACCTGCAAGGGTTAAGAACAAGGAGTGAGTTACTAGAACTCAGTGTATAATCCCCTTACTGTCATCCACTGGGCCTGAACCCGTATAGTATCATCTTGGACCGAAGCCCATTTACATAGCAATATTTAAATGAAATGTATGCAACCCAACCCATCCATCCATCACACCCCAACCAGCCAATCACACCTGTGGGGATCAAGTCAACCCACCCCGCCGCTCACACCAAATTTGCAGTCAAACTGCTATCATATAGTATTTTTGTGGTCAAGCCACCAAAATCATATTTAAGCACAATAATATACAAATTGTGGCAATGCCACCAGGCTACACTGCTCTCCATACAAATTTTTTCCCATCCCATGCAATATGTAAAAATGCCACATACATAATAAATTAACATAAAACATCCACATATAAATATCAACCATTAATCAAGTACTTTATTAAGTTGAATCGACCCATTATGGTTCTTTGGTAATTCGGCTCACTAAGGCATTCCAACAAATCAGCCCGTAGGGGCATTTTGGTAAATCGGCCCATAGAGGCATTTTTGTAAATCGGCCTATAGGGGTATTTTTGTAAATCGACACTTTAAAGGCATTTAAGCAATCCGGCCCGTTAAGGCATTTTGATAAAACGACTCATTGAGGGTATATTCGTAATTCGGCCTATAAAAGCATTTTCATAATTTAACAAAATATATACCGATTTTAACAGATTTTAGAAATAATAATGTTTAAGCCAATTATTCGATTCATGCTATATTACAGATATTAGACTTGTAAAACAACAACGATCTATTTGTCCAATCATAACGGTGAATCATGAATCAAGGAGATTTCTGTGTGAGATTACACACCTGATTACAGTAAGGACTAAACCTTCTTGATCGTCGGCACCTAAATCACCATTACACTCGATTAACCAACAAACGAGATTTTATTAATCCAAATCTAAATCAGACGATCTAATGAAATGCTTACCTTTAGTATCGTGAACGACCACGATTTGTCTATTCTCACCGGATGATGGTCCACAACCCGGTGGGAAATCCCGAACCACCGATACCACCCTACGCTTGAACTTAGGAGTAGGAATTGCAAATCCACTCCTTTTGTGTCCTCCTATCGCTTTTCCTTTCAAATCGTTACCACTTGCCTCCATTGAAAAAGTCTTAGTCAGTAAAATACTACTATGAGAGAAAGTAGTTGTTTAGGGATAGGATTCGGCTTACCACTATTTCCGAAGGATCAACGAGTGAATAAGAACGAGTGATTTAGTCCCTATAATATTCGATTAGTCAAATCCATCGATCTGTTTTAACAGAATAACCAAGCAATAAAAGATGTCGAAATAAAACCATAATGAAACTCTTTACCTTAACGATAATGAATCTGATTCCCACCGATTGGGCTTATGGCTACGGATAAGTCGACAAGGATATGATATACGGCCACCCACTAGAACACTACGAAAGAGATATAATCAAGATATGAGGGAGTAGGAGAGAGAGTGATGCTTTTGGTTTAGAGAACCAACCAAAGATAATGGCACATATTCGGCCATGAAGAAAAGAAATTGAAAAGAAGAGAAAAAAAAGATCACTTATCAATTCGGTCAAGAAGAGAGTGCCCAACACGAAAGAAAAAGAAATAGTGAAGAGGTAGGGTGTTAATAGGTTCGGCTATGGAGAGAAATAAACAAAGGAGATTCGGCCATCAAAATATTGATTAAAGAAGAAGAGGAAATGGTTGAAGCAATGGTGAAAAAGAAAAGAAAAGATGAAAAAAGAGTGCTAGATAGTTTCGACTAACAAAAGGAAAAATAAGCAAAATGAGGTGAGTGTTTCAGCAACAAAGGAAGAATGAACAAAGATGGATGGAGGGTTACGGCAAAACAAAGGAAAAATGAACAAATGGCTAGAGTGTTTCGGCCAAAGCAAGGGAAAAAGAAGTTGGAAAAGAAAGCACCAAAATTGTTCAAAAAGAATGAAGACCTCTCATGCACGAATTTGCAAAAAGGCTATAGCAAATTGGCTCCCAAAATCCCCTACCAAAATCGTGTATCCTAAGCACCAAAAAGGTCATGGTTGACCAAAAACTCTTTCCAAAACACCTTCCACAAAATTGGCCAACATGTTCCCCCTCCTTATCCCTTTCCTTTATTTCTTTCCTTATTCTCCTCCTTACCTTATTTTCTTAGTCTTCTTTCCAACATTAGAAAAGTCTTCCTTTCCTACTTCGATGCCATGGCCAACACTTACCATACAACACTTGAGAAGTTCAAAAAATTTAAATCCCAAAAGTTGCAATAGATGAGATTCGAACCCCTTCCCTCCATGCTCTCCACTTGACGCCACACCACTCCACCATATGCTCTACTTATGCTAGCGAAATACACTCTTATTTCCTTAAGCATTGATGCCACTTGCCTTCTCTCCTTAAAGTGCTTAAACACAAAATTTTTACTAAGGCCCAACTTAATCCCCAAGCCTTCTTAGGACCCTTAAACATACACAATTAACATTTTTAACTAGCCTATCGCATGGTATAATGCAAAACATAAAATTCTGAATTTTAGGATGTTACAAAGAATATTTAGTAAAATTCAAACTTGAAATTAGAAGAATGAGTCAAACTCTAATAAAAATAAACATCTTCAAAATAAGTAAAATAATTTCTTTTTAGTAGCTAAAATTACCAAATGGAAAAAAAATATTGTTAATTTATGTATTAAAATGTGTTAAAAAAATAATACTCCTATCAAATGAAGCATTATAATGTTGTCAATTTAGACCTACTAATAATATCATAAAAGCAAAAAAAAATCAAATTATAGCCAATTAAGAAGGATTAAGTACAAATTTCAACATAATAGAGTATTAGATTCAACTACATTAAATAAAGGTAGAAAGATCTCTTAGGTCCTTCTCGATTTCAAAATCAATCAATTTGGTCCCTCTAAAAATGAGTAATTTAATTTCTACTAGATTGCGAGAATGAATTAATAAGGACAATTACTTACACCGTTAATGTCCAATTTAATAAGCACTCTATGTCAACCTCCTCGTCTGATATGCCGATATTTTCTGTGACTTGTTCCATTTCTAGATTAGCATCAGTTGCTTCCATAATGCAAAGTATTGGCTCAGCAATGAAGTCCATATATTCTCTAATTGAGACCAAGTTTCCATCGCCCTTCCCTAATTGTAGCTTCTTCCACTTAAACATTTTTTGAGCAAGCTTTCATTTAACTTTTGCAACCTCTGATAGCATCAAGAAAGATGAGCCACTTGGGTGTCTTTCGACATGATCGCACATAACTTCTTATAATGACCATACTTTCCACAATAGAAAAACACATTAAGTAGAGGTTCATATTCAATGATTTGAGTTCTATCATTGATTTCACTTTTGAAACCAAAAGTTGTTCAAATTCCCCTCTCATCTCACTATCAATATTATAATCTATTTTGATAACTTTCCCAATTGCATTACCTATAGCCATAAGAAGATTCCTTTTGTACATTTCTTTAGAAAGACCTAGTAATCGGATCCATTCTAAGGAAATGGTTAAGATATAGAGAAAGATGATGTCCAAGGTTGTATTGTAAAATATTAACCATAGGCCACCCATGGAGATTCAGATAGAACCTTCATACAGTACTCCATTAAGGGAAACTTGACCATAAAATAGTCATTTTTCAAATTCATAAGGTGCATAGCTTGTTCAAGTTTCCAAAGGGTATGATTTTTTTTTCAAAAGAGTAATGAAACCAATTCTCCTTCTCAAGAGTTTCAAAATAATAGTTTTGAACATTGTTTTTTCAACCAGTTATTACACTCACTCTGAGAATGTAATAGTAACAAAATCTATTATCTTATCTTTTTCCATTAGATTGAGGTCCTCATCTTTCATATCCACTTGTTGATTTAAGTGCCTTTAAAATATAATTCTCTTTCCTATGAGTTGGGAATAATATTTTTGGGCATTTTTTTAACTAGTTTTGCACTCTCTCTGAAAAAAATAATGGTAAGATGCTATCAACATCATTTGTGATCCCATCACCTTCCATTAGATTAAGATTTGCATTCCTAAATCTATTTTTGACTTTGAATGCCTTTAAAAGAATGCACTATTTTAATATTTCTCTTTCCCAAGAGTTTGGACATGCTTTTTTCTACCAATGATTACACTTTTCGAAAATGTAATGGTAGGAAAGTCGTCAATAACATCTATTATCACATCTCCTTCCATCTAATTAGGATCTTTATCCTCAAAATCCACTTGCTGACTTTTAAAAGAATGCATTAGCTTATCGTAAAAGGACATATTGTGAATCAACCACCATATCCCCCATATCGAGAGGGGCATTTTCTCGTAATCAAATCTTCTTGGTTTCTTTTCTACTCGTTGCCAATTGACTTGGCTTCCCTATCTCACCCATAATAAAATCATTTATTGTGTTTTTTCTATTGATTCATGGAACAATTCCATCTTACACCAAAATTCATTTATTTAGAGTTAACCTCTCCACTAAATTATCATTACTTTACGAAGAAAGCAATGGGTTTTGAACCAGATTCACTTCAATGGTGGGTGGGCTTTTATTACTTGTTTCATTAGCTTGGTAATTAGGAATAAAAAGAGGTTTTTCTTTAGATTGTGAATGGTCACTTAGATATATAACAAATTTTGCAATTGTAAATATATACTATGAGTTATGGGTTTACATTATAAATATATACAATTGTTCTTATTTTTTATGTTTTATTTTATTTTATTTTCTAGTTATGGGTTTAAATTTCAGGATAGGGATGGGAATTTCTTTTTTTTCTTAAATGAAAATTGAGAGTAAAAAATTAATGATGCAGGAAAGAGGTTGGATACATTTGAAAAAATTTCTAAAGCTATTGAGTTTCACAAGAAAATTATTGGTACACCTAATACTAAAGTTATCAGTTGTCATCCTAATATCTTGAATGAATTATTAAATGTTACTTTTTCAACTACGGCTCTGATAATACTCTAGAATGACATATTTTTATGTGCTAATTGCATGTTTATTTTGAGTATGACCCTACTAATTTGAGCTATATATAGTCTTTTATCTTTCAGGGACTAAATTGGAGGCAAAAGGAAATTTAAGGGCAAAAAGCGCGAATTTGAAGATAAAATGGGCCAACATGCGACATAGGGAAAAGGTGTTGCCGAAAATGCAAGTGGAAGATATGAGGGCAAAAATGCAAAATAAGAGATTTTATGAATAAAAGACTCTATTTTATTTTTAATTGTATGAGGATAATTATTAAGGGCTATTATTTAGATTTTATTTTAGCTTTTATCTCCATTTATCTTTATTTATCTTTAAATATCTTTATTTATCTGTATTTATCTTTTAGAATTTAAGTAGGACTAGACTAGGTTTCCTAGTACTATAAATAATGGAGTGTCACAAATTGGACTCATCTTTCTGTAAACACTCTCTCCCTAAAAAAGTTTAGCCTTTTGTTCTTTTCATATTTTTCCAATAAAAATTCCATTTCTATTATATTTATTTATTTTTCCCTAAAAAGCGTAGCCACTAAATTATCTAGCCGAAGGTTGTCAAAATTATCTAGCCGAATTTAAGTAAGACTAGACTAGGTTTCCTAGTACTATAAATAAGGGATGGAGTGACACAAATTGGACTCATCTTTCTGTAAACACTCTCTCCTCCAAAAAGTTTAGCCTTTTGTTCTTTTCATATTTTTCTAATAAAAATTCCATTTCTATTATATTTATTTCTTTTTCCTCAAAAAGCATGAGCCACTAAATCTATCTAGTCGAAGGTTGTCAAAGTTCCCCAAAAAGGGTTCATGAGGCTTAGAATCTGTGCTTAGCCTTGTCAAACGAGTATTCATCGTTTCTCCGCATTACGGGGCTGACACTTCCATCCATGTCCATTAAAAAGTGATCTTTTCAATGTGTGCAAGGAACGACCGCTTTGTATATTTTGGAAAGGTTGCATAGTCGGTTTGTTAGCTTACTGCGTCAGAGGTTGGCGAGCCCAAGAGACAAAGTGGCGTGGTATTCGCCATTGAAAAGTGATGATCTAGCATAAGATGATCCCACAAAAGCGATTATTGGCTAGAGTCAGGTTCCTATAAATCGTAAGTCTAAAATCTTAGAGCTGGTGGTCGTAGGCGTCCTCTTCCACTATAACTGGCTTACTCTGTTTGAGAAGGATCACCTAAAAGCCGAGGATTGAACCTAAGGCGGATCGAGGCAACCGGAGGCTGAAATCTCTCCAAAAGAGCTCTTTTTCCTCAAACTCTATTTATTTCTATTATTTTAATTTTAATTTTTGGAATTTCAATCAAAACTTTTAATTCTATTTTTATTTTTTATGTTTCCAGATCAAAACTTTTAATTCTATTTTTTTCCAGGAACGTAGGTTTTCTTCGGCAAAATTCTGTCCAGGATCTCGTGAAACAAGACATTGTGAAATCCAGTCCTTGAGGATTTGACCCTACTTCTCTTATACTATTCTTTTCGTTATTTTTATAGGGATAGGATATATTTGGTGCTCTCAACGATGCATCAAATTTTGGCGCTGTTGCTGGGGACTAACAACGTACTAATCTTGTTTTTTTTATTTCTTATGACTAGATCTGCTCTAGGTACTCTTGCGTTTGATTTAGAAATAGAGAAGACTGCGAGAGCTAATCGTAAGGAAACAAAACTAAAGAAAATTAGTCAGCGGTGGTTGGAACTAAAAGTAACCCACCGCCAGAAATTGAAGTCGACGACGAAGTTGAGTCTAGGGTTAACGAAAATCCTACTCAAACACTTGAAAGCTAAAAATTAGAAGTCGACTCACCAAAATAAGTGTTTAACACTAGGGTTAACGAAAACCCAAATCTAGCACATCAACCAATGGCTCCAACAATTCAGCAACTAGCCAAAGCTCCGACAGAACAACCGCCATTGTGCATTGCGTATCCTACTATGGATACTAATTTTGAACTGAAGTCAGATTTAATCCTGTAACAGCCCGGTTTAGACCTTAGTCGGAACAGTGGTTTTGAGACCACAAATCTAAGGTCGTAAGAATATTTTAATAATATTTTCTGTGTAAATAGTATATGATTTAGCCTATGTGAAATTTCTGTGTGATAATTTTATTGACTGTGTGTCAAATTGTGAGAAAGGACTTAATTGCATAAAGTGTAAAAATGTTGAGTGCTGATTGTTATATACTTATCTGTTGTTGGCTTTTTAAGGAGGAGGCCTTATGTTGTTAATAACCCATTTTTAAGATAGTGGGGGGTTAAATGACATGATAACCATGATGATAATTTGTTTTATATGTGTAATGGAAGGCTATTTTTGTAAATGGATTAATAATATAATTTTTATACAAACAAATGGTTAAAATAAGATGAACATATTCATCTTTGTTAACCGAAAAACACAAAAAAAGGAAGGAAGAAAAGCTTTGAAAATTTTGGCTAGGGTTAAGCTTGATTCAAGGTATGTTTGAGCTCGGTTTTTGATATTTTTTTACGTTTTTGTAACCGTTGCTTTGTGCTCTACAAAACCCATGCTCAAATTTTGTGAATTGATGATGTTTATGAAATGTGCCATTGATGAAATGGTGAGCTTTGTGATGAGTATTGGTGTTAAATGAAATATATGTATTTAATGAACATGTGTTGTTCTTGAATTTTTGATGAATTTAGCTAATTAGGGCTAAATTGTGAAAATAGCATTTTGAAGGACTAGAATGTGAAATAAATGAAAGGGGTGGGCTTGTATGAGTATAGTGAGAATTCGGCTAGGCTTGAGCACAAGCAAATTATGTGTATTTAGTGATTTAATGAATTAAGGACTAAAGTGTCGAAATGTGAAAATGTGAGGGTTATTGTGTAAAATGCTTTAAATATGTGTGTTTGGACTAAAATGAATGATTTGGTGATTGAATGGACTAAATTTGAATGTGTATAGACCAAGAGAGGAGAGGTTCGGATCGAGATCGAGGCAAAAGATAAAATGCTCGATTAATCGACCGTATCGATAATTTGACGTCCGAGGTAAGTTTGGATATAATACAGGTTATTAAGATATGTTTTTGTATTATGAAATGAATGTGTATATGTGTATGAAATCGAGATGCTATATGCAAGATTTAGTTAATGGCATTAAGTGTGCGATATTGAAATCAAAACAGAAATGAATAGCACTGTGTGTGCGATGTTATGAAAGCTTTGGCTTATAGATTTGGCACTGTGTTTGCATTACCGAGATAAATCGATTGAAAGATTAGGCACTAAGTGTGCGATGACTAATATGAACCGATCATGTATATGGCACTGAGTGTGCGATTAAATTCAAAGAATATCAGAAGATGTCGACATGTGATATCGAGCATTGAGTAGCTTAGAAATTAAATAACTATGTGTTAGCTAAGGTATGTATGGAAACTTTGTGGTTGATGAGTTATAAACGAGTTATGATTGAGTGAATGAGTATTTTAGCTATGGATGAGGAGGCATGAATATGAGATAATTGATCTATGTGATTGTTTATTATATACATTGGTTTGATTTGATGAGATAATTGTATTGCATGTCGACTTACTAAGCTTTGGAAAGCTTACTGTGTGATTTGTTTCTCTGCTTTGCAGTGTCAGTAAAGCTAGTTCGGATCTGGGGATTGTCACATCTCAGTCACACTATCGACAATCTATTTTGGGGTATTTTGGAAAGATGTACATAGTTAAAATATGGCATGTATAGGCTAGTTAATGAATCATGTTTGAGATTTGTAAGTAGCCATGAGATGTGGCTAGATATGGGCTAGTTTTTAGCATGAATGACTTTGGTATATATGATGCATCTTTTGGTATGGATTGTGAGTTGATAAATTGACTTGTGAATGGTAACTTTGTGTTGATAAAATGCTAGTATGATTTAGTGAAATTGAGAAGGAATAATGTTTAGTATTGAATGTGTTCAAGTTGTATATGTTAGCTTATAAGTTGATATGTTTAAAAGTGAGTTTGTATGAGTTGATAAATTGATCATATGATAGGAAATGGTTGCCAAAATGTGTGCATAAACATGCTTAAGTGTGCTTGTAGTGATTGACCCATGTGGGTGGCATGTTGGTGTAGCAAACGGCCTATTTTTGCCACACGGTTGTGGCACACGGGCGTGCCTAGTGACCGTGGGCGTAAGTCAGTATATGGCCTAAGAGCACACGGCCGTGGCACACGGACGTGCCTAGTAGCTGTGTTGGTTTTGGCAGGATCGATCATGGTCAGGGTACACGGGCGTGCTTTGTGACCGTGGGGACCAAGTCAGGATAGTCCACGGCCAAAGCACACGGGCGTGCTTGGTGGCCATGGGAGTATAGTCAGGATAGACCATGGGAAGGACACAAGGGTTTGTCTATTAGTCGTGAAAGGCACACGGCCTGCCCACACAGGCGTGTAAGCCCTGTAACTTAGAAAAGTTTTAATTTTCCATGAAATTTTGTATATGTTTCGGTTTAGTCCCGACCCCTCTTTAGCATGAGATAAGGGCCTCATAGACCTTGATAAGGGACAACATGATTGTAAATGAATGTGATTGAAGATGTTTGACTTTGTGTCGTAAATTTTAGATGTTAAATGTTCTGGTTCATCGGTAATACCTCTTAACCCTATTCCAGCAATGGATTCGGGTTAGGGGTGTTACAAATCCAATTTGCCAACTTTTCGTGGGTTGCAAAACCAAAATCCCCACAAACATCTGAAAGAGTTTCATATGGTTTATCTTAGCATGATGATATAACCATACACGGGGCAACCAAGGATTCGAATTTCGATGCTCTCGAGCTTCCCAAAGGCCCTATGACTCGAGCTCGGGCTAAGCTATTGCATGAGACCGTGGCAACTTTGTCGAGTCAATTGTGGCATGAATTTCAATCCGAAGACAAAGGACCAGCTCAGGCCCAAACTTTGAGCCATCCGTGCACGTTGGTGCAAACCGAATTTAGCTCGGTTCAGCTCACATGAGCTCACTTCAGCTCATGGAGCTCATTTAATTAATTCAGCTCATTTCTTTAATATTTGAATAAATTTCCTACAGCTTGTAAATATGTTTATTTGTTTCTAGTATGCTTTGTCGTAGCTGAATTAATTATGTCATTAGCTTAATTAAATTTGTCCTAGTTTACTACAAGTTTTTATTATGTCCAGGCCTTAGCCGAATTTTAATGTGTCATGTATAGCTTTTTATTTAATTTGTCTAAGTGTCATTTACTATGTCCTAATTATGTTTTAATTGTGTTCAGCTAAAATTAGTATGAATTAATATGGGTTTTTATCTTTAATAGGTTCAGCCGAATATTGGAAGACCATTTATGAAGATGCATGCATGTAGATTCAATGTACTTGGAAGGTGCATGTTCGGCTGGTGCTAAGCTTTAAAGCTGATCACTTTTGGCTCTCCAAGGCACCCATTCGGCCAAAAGTGTCCAGCCATTAACTCCCCAAGGCTTGGCCGTTCCTATCCCCAAAGCAGCACAATTCTTTTCACACTTGCTGTTCACACCATGTCCATTCGGTTCAGCCATGTTCACACTATGAAGACCTTTCAAAAACGGCCATTCACACTCCAAATGGCTGCTCAAATCTTCCTTTAATGCTGGTAATTTTTCAGAAAAAGTTGCACATTAATTAACCTCCATTAAAGCCATTGGTCGAACCTAGCTGCTGCCATGCACCAAGCAAAGTTCTTCAAGTTCATTTGCCCTTCTAGAAAATGTCCATTGAGCTTCAAATCGGCTGAATTTAGCTACAGCAAATTAAAGCTTTATTCCAGAATTTTCTAGCCTATTCTAGCTTAATTTTTGCTTAGCTATTAAGCTTTTAATTAAGCCATTCGGTTACCTAGCTAAGTACTATAAATACTTTGTTAATTCCTTTGTAAAAAGACTTTTGCCAAATTATTGAATGAACATTTTGTTCTTGAGTGAGTTAAACTACTCTCCTATTTGCGTACAAGTCTCATTGACTTATCTAGCGAGCTAGTGGTGTCTTTTGACTTGTTTCCGAACTTATCATCGTAACCCGGTGTGGCGTTCAACCAACCTACTAAACCGCAAATCTACCTTAAACAATATAGAAATCGGGGTGACACTTTTTAGTGTTGAATCATTTCTGACGTTTAAGTTCGTTTTCCATCCCCACCAAATTATCCCAAATTTCCTATCTTATTGTTCTTGTTAAACCAAGCTATCCTCATAGCCAAATTTCCTTAATCCTTTCTTAGCCAAACCTACCACCACCTTTAGCCAACTGCATAACCATTGAAAGCCTCTGCATCCTTAACCAAATTTATCCTTTTTCCAACAACTCAACTACTCCTCGTCGACGATCGGGCAATCTCGTGAAACGACTCGAATCACCCCGGGCAGTCTTACATCATTTGGTAGCAGAGCTAGAAAACGAGGAGCTCCGAAGATCGAGATAATCCCGAAATAGGTTCGTAGAAAAAAATTGAAATTTTTTAAAAAAAAGTTGTATTTATTTTCTTTGTAAATCAGCATATTGTATTGAATAAATTAAAAAAAAAAGAATTACGAAATTATAAAAAAAATAAGTGAAAGTTTTTGCAAGTTTATTTCGTTTCTCTTCTTTCCCGATCTTCAAATCCATTCTCCAATTATTTCTTTTGTAACGACCCGAATTTGGGCCTAGTAGAATTAGGCTTATTGGGCCTTGACCAGTGGAGCGTTTAAAATTTTTTAGAACAAGAGAATGGCATTAATGCAAGTTGGACCTATTAGGTGAGTGATTTTGGAAGGTTAGGGGGCTTTCATGAAGTCCCGGGATCAAACTTGGGCTTTAGGAAAATTTTGGTTTTAGGTGAATAAAACCCTGGGAGTTAGTAGGTAGGCTTTGAGAATAAAATGTGGAGAAAAATGACACAAAAGGAGTTGTGGTCTAGTGGCAAATGGTGCCACATAGGAGACAAGGTGGTGATGTTACACAAGGAAGCAAGGGGTCCAAGGTTCAAGTCTTAGCGCTTGCATTTCATTTTGATTTATTTTTTAAGTGAACTTAGACTTTGACCCATAGACTTATATTTAGTTGCGCATGATTTTAGACACAAGAGGAGCTTGTGGCCTAGTGGCTAGTGGCATGGATTAAGTTAGAGGGGAGCCTGAGTTCGAATCCCATCGCAAGCAAAAAGGGATATTTACTTTTGCTAAGTTGGGACGGCCAGAGTTTGTGTTGGAATTAAACTTTGCTGAAGGAGGGATCCCACATCGGGAAGCTAGCAAGAGGGAAGGTGAGAAACTGGCTTTAAATAGAGCAATCTATGAGGACAGTAAGCATACCCTGGTTGGCGTTGGGCATAGGAGGGGTTGGAGCGCGGATCAACTCCAGATTCCTATCAGGTGTGTATTTCGCCCTACTCTAGCTGTAGAGCGGCTAATACCGAAATGCCGGTTGCACAGCAATCGTAACCACACGAGCGTGCGAGCGCATGTGTGGGGGCTTCGACGCGATAGTTGAGGCCATCATGAGTATTCTTGTGGGTTGATGTTGTTTGGGCCACGATGGGCCAAAAGGGGTTGAGTGGGCCTGTGGGCCCATATGAATAAATTGTATGATTGTGTGGTAGATAGCGAACTAGTCTATGTGAATCTCATATCTGTGGCTAGATTTGGGCTAAATGGGTCATACGAACGTACGGGTCCATTTGGGCCGAGAATGGGCCATAGGCCTATTTGCATCGTTATCTCTGCTTAGAATACCTCGATTTACAAAATTACTGAACTACCTTTGGTTCACAAAATTACCGAAAAACCCTCAGTTTACGAAATTACCGAAGTACCCCCAGTTTGTAAAATTACTGACATACCCCTGATTTGTGAAATTATCAAAATACCTCTGATTTGCAAAATTATCGAAATACCCCAGTTTATGAAATTACTGAAATACCCCTGGTTTCCAAAATTACTGAAATACCCCCAGTTTATGAAATTACCGAAATACCCCTGGTTTGCAAAATTATCGAAATACCCCTGATTTGTAAAATTATCAAAATACCCTCGAATTACAAAATTACCAAAGTACCCCCGGTTTGTAAAATTACTAAAATACCCTTGATTTGTGAAATTACCGAAATACCCTCAGATTGGAAAATTATTGAAATACCCTTAGTTTGCAAAATTACTGAAATACCCTTGGAGGGTAAAATTGCCGAAATACCCCTGGAGGGTAAAATTACCGAAATACCCCTAGAAGGTAAAATTATCGAAATACCCTTAGTGGGTAAATTACCTAAGTACCCTCGATGAGTAAAATATCGAAATACCCCAAAAGGGTGGAAATTACCGTTGTACCCTTACATGAGAAAATGACAGTTATACCCTCGCTTGTGGTTAAATGTTGTGTATGTGATTTTAGTTATACTGTTTAAATTTGTGATACATTGCATTCATAACATGTTGCATGGGTTGGGTTGATGATTGGAGGAAGTGTAGCCTAGTGGCTCTGCCACATACTGTTTTAGTGGTTATGCCACATATATTATTTTGGTGGCTCAGCCACATATACTGTTATTAGCAGCAAGGCTGCATTATTGGAGAGCTTGGCTCTGTGCCATCTTGATTATGGCTTTGTGCCAATCGTATTTACCCGTGGCTATGTGCCTAACAGATATCGATGACTCTGTGTCAATCATATTTACCCAAGGCTATGTGCCGATTATATTACCGTCGCTGACGGCTATGTGCCAAACATAATACAGTTACTGATGGCTCTGTGCCAATTATAATACCGCTATTGAAGGCTTAAGAGCCATATATATACCGTGATTAGCAGCTTGTCTACAATATTGGTGTGTTTGGCGGGGTGGGTTGACTTGATCCCCACACGGTGTGATTGGTTGGTACGGGGGTGTGATTGGTTGGATTGGGTTGGGCTGCATTTTATTGTTTGCATTATCATGATTATAGGGCTTAGGCCCAGATTGATGCCGTAAAGGCTCGGGCCCAGATAGTGACCATTTAGGGGATTACACACTGAGTTCTCGTAACTCACCCCCTTCCTCTTAACCTTGCAGGTAATCCCCGGCGTTAGAGGATTTTGAGCTACGGAGGACTTGGTGGTGGCCATACATCGGAGTTATTTCTCACGAAACTTAGTAAATCCAGTTTTTACTTTATTTTAAGATTATTTATTTTGGGATTAATATTTTGTATAAGGCTATTGGATTTTATTTTCCTTTTAAACTTTCTTTCCGGCTAATATTAAATTATTAAACGTTTAAATACTGGGTTTTCCTAAAATGCTAATAACCATTTTTTCAAAATATCACGTTTCCGCAACTATTCAAGTTTGATTTTCACTACAAAAATAGTTTTCCAAAATAATAACAACTTTACAAAAACAGACATTAAGCAAATCACGTTTCTACAAACAAACAATGGAACTCGGAGTTTCAAAAAGAGATGCAACATTTTTAACGGTCGCTTAGCTTTTTAATTACCTTTTGATGTGACATGTTAGATCCGGCCATAACGTCTAGGCCAGGTTTGGGATGTTACATTTAATGGTATCAGAGCCAGGGTTACAAAACTCGGCTGTGGAATGGGTTTTGAAATTTTTCCTTAAGTGTTTAAATTTTTAACTTGGAAAGTGATAGTGTTACTGAAAGTGTGGCACACCGAGTCTCCGGTACCAAATTCATAAGTTTCTTGATATTAGACTTTGTTATATGCTGGAAATGACTGTATATTTTGTATTTATTTTGTGTGCGTTTTGTTTGGATATGATGTTTGAATATAGAAATTGTATGCATGTGTGATAAATATCTGTTTGTTTCTGTGGTTAGATGGTTGATTGTGTGTAAGAGGTTTCAAGATTAAGTTAGAAGTGTTGTAGTGTTATTGAGATGAGAGTGCGCAACGACAGCGTAGTAGGGTAGTCTGTGTTAAAAGACTGTTAGATAGTTGGAAATTTCGAGGACGAAATTACTTTAAGGGGGTAGATTTGTAACGACCCGAATTTGGGCCTAGTAGAATTGGGCTTATTGGGCCTTGACTAGGAGAGCGTTTAAAATTTTTGAGAACAAGAGAACGGCACTAATGCAAGTTGAACCTATTAGGTGAGTGATTTTGGAAGGTTAGGGGGCTTCCATGAAGTCTCGGGATCAAACTTGGGCTTTAGGAAAATTTTGGTTTTAGGTGAATAAAACCCTAAGAGTTAGTAGGTAGGCTTTAAGAATAAAATGTGGAGAAAAATGACACGAAAGAAGTTGTGGTCTAGTGGCAAATGGTGCCACATAGGAGACAAGGTGGTGACGTCACACAAGGAAGCAAGGGGTCCAAGGTTCAAGTCTTGGCGCTTGCATTTCATTTTGATTTATTTTTTAAGTGAACTTAGACTTTGGCCCATAGACTTATATTTAGTTGCGCATGATTTTAGACACAAGAGGAGCTTGTGGCCTAGTGGCTAGTGGCATGGATTAAGTTATAGGGGAGCCTGAGTTCGAATCCCATCGCAAGCAAAAAGGGATATTTATTTTGCTAAGTTGGGACGGCCAGAGTTTGTGTTGGAATTAAACTCTGCTGAAGGAGGGATTCGACATTGGGAAGCTAGCAAGAGGGAAGGAGAGAAGTTGGCTTTAAATAGAGCAATCTATGAGGAGACTAAGCATACCCTGGTTGGCGTTGGGCATAGGAGTGGTCGGAGCGCGGATCAACTCCAGATTCCTATCAGGTGTGTATTTAGCCCTACTCTAGCTGTAGAGCGGCTAATACCGAAATGCCAGTCACACGGCAATGGTAACCACACGAGCGTGCGAGCGCACGTGTGGGAGCTTTGACGCGATAGTTGAGGCCATCATGAGTATTCTTGTGGATTGATGTTGTTTGGGCCACGATGGGTCGAAAGGGGCCTAGTGGGCCCTGGGCCCATATGAATAATTTGTATGATTGTGTGGTAGATAGCGAACTGGTCTATGTGAATCTCATATCTGTGGCTAGATTTGGGCTAAATGGGCTACACGAACGTATGGGTCCATTTGCGCCGAGAATGGGCCATAGGCACATTCGCATCGTTATCTCTGCTTAGAATACCTCGATTTACAAAATTACTGGAATACCCTTGGTTCACAAAATTACCGAAAAACCCTCAGTTTATGAAATTATTGAAGTACCCCTGGTTTGTAAAATTACCGACATACCCCTGATTTGTGGAATTATCAAAATACCCCTGATTTGTGAAATTACCGAAAGACCCCTAATTTACAAAATTACCAAAATACCCCAATTTATGAAATTACCGAAATACCTCGGTTTGCAAAATTTCTAAAATACCCCTAGTTTATGAAATTACTGAAATACCCCTGGTTTTCAAAAGTACCGAAATACCCCTAGTTTATGAAATTACCAAAATACCCCTGATTTGTGAAATTATCGAAATACCCTCGGATTGCAAAATTATCGAACCACCTCCGGTTTGTAAAATTACTGAAACACCCCTGATTTGTAAAATTACCAAAATACCCTTAATTTGTGAAATTATCAAAATACCCTCAGATTGCAAAATTACCGAAATACCCTTGGTTTGCAAAATTACTGAAATACCCTTGATTTGTGAAATTACTGAAATACCCCTAGATGGTAAAATTATCAAAATACCCCTAGAGGGTAAAATTACCGAAATACCTCTGGAGGGTAAAATTATCGAAATACCCCTAGAGGGTAAAATTATCGAAATACCCCTAGAGGGTAAAATTACCGAAATACTCCTAGAGGGTAAAATTACTGAAATACCCTTAGTGGGTAAATTACCCAACTACCCTCGATGGGTAAAATATCGAAATACCCCCAAATGGGTGGAAATTACCGTTGTACCTTTCCATGAGAAAATGATCGTTATACCCTCGCTTGTGGTTAAATGTTGTGTATGTGATTTTAGTTATACTGTTTATATTTGTAATACATTGCATTCACGGCATGTTGCATGGGTTGGGTTGATGATTGGAGGAAGTGTAGCCTGATGGCTCTGCCACATACTGTTTTAGTGGTTATGGCACATATATTATTTTGGCGGCTCAGACACATATACCGTTATTAGCAGCAAGGCCGTATTATTGGAGAGCTTGGCTCTGTGCCATCTTGATTATGGCTTTGTGCCAATTGTATTTACCTGTGGCTATGTGCCTAACAGATATCGATGACTCTATGTCAATCATATTTACCCAAGGCTATGTGTTGATTATATTACCGTCACTGATGGCTATGTGCCAAACATAATACAGTTACTGATGGCTCTGTGCCAATTATAATACCGCTATTGAAGGCTTAAAAGCCATATATATACCTGATTACCAGCTTGTCTACAATATTGGTGTGTTTGGCGGGGTGGGCTGACTTGATCCCCACACGATGTGATTGGTTGGTACGGGGGTGTGATTGGTTGAATTGGGTTGGGCTGCATTTTATTGTTTGCATTATCATGATTATAGGGCTTAGGCCCAGATTGATGCCGTAAAGGCTCGGGCCCAGATAGTGACCATTTAGGGGATTACACACTGAGTTCTCGTAACTCACCCCCTTTCTCTTAACCTTGCAGGTAATCCCCGGCGTTAGAGGATTTGGAGCTGAGGAGGACTCGGTGGTGGCCATACATCGGAGTTATTTCTCTTGAAACTTAGTAAATCCAATTTTTACTTTATTTTAAGATTATTTATTTTGGGATTAATATTTTGTTTAAGGCCATTGGATTTTATTTTCCTTTTAAACTTTCTTTTCGGCTAATATTAAATTGTTAAACGTTTAAATACTGGGTTTTCCTAAAATGTTAATAACCTTTTTTTTCAAAATATCACGTTTCCGCAACTATTCAAGTTCGATTTTCACTACAAAAACAGTTTTTCAAAATAATAACAACTTTACAAAAACGGACATTAAGCAAATCACGTTTCTACAAACAAACAACGAAACTCGGAGTTTCAAAAAGAGATGCAACATTTTTAACGGTCGCTTAGCTTTTCAACTACCTTTTGATGTGACATGCTAGATTCAGCCATAACGTCTAGGCCAGGTTTGGGGTGTTACATCTTTTCTCCCCAACACCACACTTAACCGATTTTCTTTTTTTCAGCCTACCCTACACCTTAAAACATCTATTCCTTGCAACCATTCTTGAAGCCGACCCCAAAGCCGCAATAGGTTTATACGAGACAAAATACTAAATCATGAGAGCGAGAAGAGCGGTAAAAGGTAAGAGAGTGTGAGATCATTCGAGATAAAAAAAAGCCTTAAAAATGAGTGTAAACACGAGTGAGAGTGAAAAAATCTGTTCTTTCTTTCCGAGTGACTTTGTGAGGTTGTGGTGAGGTATTTAATCTTCTATTTTTGGTTCTTTTTAACATTTCTTCTTTTCAGTAAAAAACATGTCTCAAGAAGAATTCTCAGCCAATGAATTTCAATACTTGGTGAAAGAGATGGGACGAATGTTTGAAAAAAAGCTAGGTCCATTACAAAGACGTTTCGACCAAGTGGAGGAAAAGGCCTGACGGAAGCAAACTCCACCAAGTCGAGAAACGGAGTTAAGATCATCACGACGACACTACTCGAGAAGAGACTCATATCAAGACTCCTATTCAACAAGGCTTCCGAGACAACGTGAAGCAAACTTCGAGTCAGAAATTTTTCGAGGTGCCGAACGAGAAAGTACGAGTTATTCGTCGTATGCTTTAAAGGCATCACGCATGGAGAATCGCTCCCGAAGAGTTGATCGAGATATTTATGAGAATACGTTCTCTTTCTTTGAGCAAAACACTCATCTTTTCGATTTCTTTGTATCATCCCCATATTGTAGTAAAATTGAAAAAGAAGAAAATGAAAAAGCAAGTAAAAAAGAAAAAGAAATCAAAAAAGAGATTGAAAAGGAAGAAAAAGAAAAAGCAATTGAAAAAGAAAAAGAAATCGAAAAAGTGAGAGAAAAAGAAAAAGAAGAAAAGAAAATTGACAAAGAAATTGAGATTGAGAAAGAATGTGAAAAAGAAACGAAAGAAAATGAAGATAGTGAGTGAGAACAAGAAAAAGAGAGTGATATTTTAACTAACCCACACGAAAGTTGCTCTTGTTCTATTCCTTCTTTTCAGGTTTTTGAAAAGCCAAGTGACGAGTATCAACTTCAATATCTTCCTGATGAAAGATGTTTTCGTATGATCGACAAAGGTAAGGTTGAAGGTGAGAACAAACCACACAAGATCGAGGGTAAATGCGGTAAGAATCACATAGCACTTGAATTTCCACTATCCTCCTTGAATGTTGGAAAGATTATTATCGATGACTTCATCTTGGAAAAAGCTATGTACCTTGATTTGGTTAATTTTCCTTCCTTGATTAAAATTGATGTTTTAAATAATGGTAAGGAAAAATTTGTTAATAAAAATTTTTTTGACAAGTTTGGAGGTGAAGTCGTGTCAATTCGACAAATGCGAAACTCGATTGTGTGTAACAATGAATTTCATATAAGCATCTCAATTTATTCGATTCTGGTGATTATGTGAATCATTTACTGCCTTGTTTGAAATCCTTGAGTTTTTGCAAATCTATTTTGAAGACTGTAATGAGGTTTGGTTGTTTGTTCTTGTGATGCACAAATCTTGTTGATTTAGCATGTTTGATTTAATGAAATCTTTGCTATGTTTCGGCATAAGTAATCAAACTCGCGTGTTTAAACCCGGAATTTGTTTTGGTTCGTTTTGTAGTATAAACCAACATCTTGAATTTCGTACAAATAATCCATTTTTGATTGATTCCTGGTCATTGACTAAAGGAACGAAACTTAACAGTTGTGATCATGAATTGAAATCGCTCCTTGAATATTTTATGTGGATGTACATGAGATACATATTCCTGCCCGAAAAGGTAGGGTCGACTTATGTTTTTGAGCCTAGAATCGATTCATATGTGAATAACATTTCGAGAAGTTCCTTAAAGTCCATTATCCATGGTATTCCTAACTTCTTTCATTTTTGTGAATGCACAAGCGCAAGTCGTCTTTGTGCTTCATCATTATTTCAGGTTAAGCCAACCTCGAAGCTTCGATTACATTACCTTGGTGAGGAAAGGAAGTTTGTGTTAAACGAACAAGGTAAAACCTATCCTCATCTTTTCAACAAGAATGGTAAGTAAGGTGAAATCCTTCAAGTTCCTAAACAGCTCCATTGGGTTTCAAGTGAAGATCTTGTTCGTAAATTGAATGTTGAAAGGTTTTGCACTTTGTTGAACATAACTACCATTCTTTGACTAATAATTGTTTGTCTGTTTTGGAAGGTGAAATTGTTGATGCACTCGTTGATAAGCCAATCATCCAACATCCATTGCAAGGTTTTATTGTGCGAAATCATGAACCAAAAGGAATTTTCCATTTATCTATTTGTAATGAAAATTTGTGTTCATTAAGCTGCGGTAAGGGGTTTGTTTGCTTGGATAATGATCGGAAGAAGTTAAGTGTGTCTACATTTCTTTTGAAACTTTTGGGTAAGTTTTTCGTGATGTTGTTGTGTCAAATCCACTTGGTTTTCTGCGGTATACATGTTCGGATCAATTAGATGATATGTTCTCCAAACTTTTTGGTTTGATTTATATGCCTAACTCATTGCCGATTTTGGAGAATCCATGTGGACAGGTTTATGAAAGGCCATTCGCTTCCTCATATAAGAATGTACGTTTCGGAGAGAACAAGCGACTCGACTTGAGGACAAGTCACTTTAAAGAGGGGGGATGATGTAAGCATATTCGGGGCAACCAAGGATTCGAATTTCGATGCTCTCGAGCTTTCCAAAGGCCCTATGACTCGAGCTCAGACTAAGAAATTGCATGAGGTCGTGGCAGCTTTGTCCAGTCAATTGTGGCATGAACTTCAATCCGAAGACAAAGGACCAGCTCGGGCCCAAACTTTGATCCATTCGTGCACGTTGGTGCAAACCGAATTTAGCTTGATTCAGCTCACATGAGCTCACTCCAGCTCATTGAGCTCATTTAATTAATTTAGCTCATTTCTTTAATATTTGAATAAATTTCCTACAGCTTATAAATATGTTTATTTTTTTTAATATGCTTTGTCCTAGCTGAATTAATTGTGTCATTAGCTTAATTAAATTTTTCCTAGTTTATTACAAGTTTTTATTATGTCCAGGCCTTAGCTGAATTTTAATGTGTCATGTATAGCTTTTTATTTAATTTTTCTAAGTGTTATTTACTATGTCCTAATTATGTTTTAATTGTGTTCAACTAAAATTAGTATGAATTAATATGGGTTTTTATCTTTAATAGGTGCAGCTAAATATTGGAGGACCATTTATGAAGATGCATGCATGTAAATTCAATGTACTTGGAAGGTGCATGTTCGACTGGTGCTAAGCTTTAAAGCTGATCACTTTTGGCTCCCCAAGGCACCCATTCGATCAAAGGTGTCCAGCCATTATGCTCCCCAACACTTGGCCGTTCCTATCCCCAAAGCAGCACAATTCTTTTCACACTTGCTGTTCACACCATGTCCATTCGGTTCAGCCATGTTCACACTATGAAGACCTTTCAAAACCGGCCATTCACCCTCTAAATGGCTGCTCAAATCTTCCTTTAATGCTGGTAATTTTTCAACAATTGAGCTCCATTAAAGCCATTGGCTGAACCTAGCTGCTGCCATGCACCAAGCAAAGTTCTTCAAGTTCAATTGCCCTTCTAGAAAACGTCCATTGAGCTTCAAATCAGCTGAATTTAGCTACAGCAAATTAAAGCTTTGTTCCAGAATTTTCTAGCCTATTCTAGCTTAATATTTGCTTAGCTATTAAGATTTTAATTAGGCCATTCGGCTACCTAGCTAAGTACCATAAATAGTTTGTTATTTCCATTGTAAAAGGACTTTTTCCAAATTATTGAATGAACATTTTGATCTTGAGTGAGTTAAACTCCTCTCCTATTTTCGTACAAGTCTCGTAGACTTATCTAGTGAGATAGTGGCATCTTCCGACTTGTTTTCAAACTTATCACTGTAACCCGGTGTTGCGTTCAACCAACTTACTAAACCGCAAATCCACCTTAAACAATATAGGAACCGAGGTGACACTTTTTAGTGTTGAATCATTTTTGAAGTTTAATGTAACATCCCGAAATTGGGCCTAATAGGATTGGGCCCAACGGGCCTTGAGTGTAGTAGCGTTTAAATTTTTGGAGAACAAGAGATCGGCTTAAATGCAAGTTGGACCTATTAGATAAGTGATTTTGGAAGGTTAGGGGGCTTCTATGAAGTCCCGGGATCAAACTTTGGCTTTAGGGAAATTTTGGTTTTAGGCGAAAAAAAACCCTGGGAGTTAGTTGGTAGGCCTTAAGAATAAAGTATGGAGGAAAATGACACAAGTGGAGTGTGTGGTGTAGTGGCAAAGTGACGCCACATAAGAGACAAGGGGGTGACGCCACAAGAAAGGAAGGAGGTCCAAGGTTCAAGTCTTGGCTCTTGCATTTTAGTTTTCTTTTTACTTGGACCTTAGAATTTGGCTATAGATTTATATTTAGTTGCGCATGGTTTAAGACACAGGAGGAGCTTGTGGCCAAATGGTTAGCTGCATGGGTTATGTTGCAAGGGAGCCTGGGTTCGAATCTTATGAGAAGCAATGGAGTATTTATTTTGCGGATTGGACGGTAAGAGTTTCAGTTGAATTTAAACTCTACTGACGAAGGGATCCCACATCAGAAAGATACAAAGAATGAAGGTGATGAGCTAGCTATATAAAGAGCATTCCAGGAGGAGAGTTAACATACCTTGGAGGGCGTTTGGGCACAGGAGTGGTCGGAGCGCAGATTAGCACCAGATTCCTATCAGGTGTGTAACTCTCTCTACTCTAGCTGTAGAGCGGCAAATGCTGAAGTGCCGATGCGAGCGCACGTGTGGGGCTTCGACGCGATAGTTGAGGCCAACAGTAGTATTCTTGTGGGTTAGAGCCGCTTGGGCCGCGATGGGCCGAAGTAGGCCCAATGGGCCCGTGGGCCCTTATGAGTAAATTGTGCGATTGTGTAGTATATAGTGAACTAGACTAGGTGGAACTTATATACATGGCTAGATTTGTGCTAGGTGGGCCACACGAGCGTGTGGGCTCGAATGGGCCGAAATCGGCTTTTAGGCCCAATCGTCTAGTACGACTGGAAATGGTAGCTGAGTCGCTCGGGGCGACATTAGGCCTTCGGAAAGGCCATTGCAGGTGCAAAATTACTGATATACCCTTAGAAGGGCAAATTACCAAAATACCCCTAAAAGGTAAATTACGAAAATGCCTTGGTGGGTAAATTACGAAAATGCCCTTGGTGGGTAAAATTACTGTTATACCCTTAGAGGTTGATTAGCTTGATTATGTTGTATTTTATTATTCTGATTATGATGGTAAATCGTTTCATACTTATATTTGACATATGTTTTGCATACATAACATACTGCATACACGAACTATTATGCCATCTTGCATGGGCTTGGGATATGATGATAAAGGGGAAGTGATAAGGTCACGTAGTGATCGGTGGCTCTGCCACATTTGATTATAAGGTCACGTAGTGATTTGTGGCTCTGCCACATTTGATTATAAGGTCACATAGTGATAGGTGGCTCTGCCACATTTGGTTATAAGGTCACATAGTGATCGGTGGCTCTGCCACAAATGATTTATGAGGTCACATGGTGATCGATGGCTAAGCCACAGTGGATTTCAAGGTCACATAGTGATCGGTATTATAACTGGCAGCATGACTGTCGAGATGGCATGTAGCGGATGGAGGGTCGATTGTAGAAATCCCCACGGTGTGATAGGCTGGTACGGGTTGGTGTGTAGAGGATGGAAAAACTAGGTTTGGGCTGGGACATGATGCATTCATTTATTTTTGTATCATTTGAGTGGGCTAAGGCCGATATGCGATTGTGGGCCTCGAGCTGTTTATGTGTTACGGGGAATTTACACACTGAGTCTCGATGACTCACCCCTTTGTTAATTTTACAGGTAATCATTAGATCACGGATTGGGGAGCTGAGGTAGACTCGTGGAGGCCATGCATTGTTTTTCTCGTAAACTTGTTCTCTTATTTCAAACTTATTTTTAATTCGAGATTTTAAGTTGTAATAAGGCCGCTTAAACTTTATTTTTTGGTATTTTATTTGGTTTAGCTTTTAATTTGATTACTGCCTATTATTATCAAATGTTCAATACGGGAATTTCCTAAACCTTTAATAATCGTTTTCCAAAATGTTAACAAAAGGATAACAAGCGAATAAATATTTAAACTCGAAATTTTTAATAAACGCGTAGTTTTTTTTAAACAACCCTTTTATGTGACATGCCAGATCCAGTCGTAACATTTAGGCCGGGTTTGGGGTGTTACAATTATGGTATCAAAGCCTAGGTTCAAAAACTCGGCTGTGGGTTTGGGTTCAAAAATGTTTTCAAAGGATGGTAAATGGTTTAAAAATATATATATATGTTTTCTGGAAGTATGGCACCCGAGTCTCCGGCACCAATCCGCACTGTAAGTTTCCTGATACTTTTCTTTGTTATATGTTGTATTTCTAGTATCTATTCTGTGTGTTTGGTTTGGATGTGATGTTCAAATATAGAGTTGGTTGCGTATGAAATATTCGTCTGTTTTAATGGCTAGGTGTTTTTGAGTATGTGTAGGAGTTCTAAATTCTAGTTAAAAGTATATTAGTTTTATTAAGATCAGAGTGCGCAGCAAGAGCGTAGTGTGGTAGGTTAGGATGTGTGACTGTTAGTTAGTTGGAAATTTTGAGGACGAAATTTCTTTAAGGAGGGTAGATTTGTAACATCCCGAAATTGGGCCTTGTAGGATTGGGCCCAATGGGCCTTGAGGCTAGTAGCGTTTAAATTTTTGGAGAACAAGAGATCGGCTTAAATGCAAGTTGGACCTATTAGATAAGTGATTTTGGAAGGTTAGGGGGCTTCTATGAAGTCCCGGGATCAAACTTTGGCTTTAGGGAAATTTTGGTTTTAGGCGAAAAAAAACCCTGGGAGTTAGTGGGTAGGCCTTAAGAATAAAATATGGAGGAAAATGACACAGGTGGAGTGTGTGGTGTAGTGGCAAAGTGACTCCACATAAGAGACAAGGGGGTGACGTCACAAGGAAGGAAGGAGGTCCAAGGCTCAAGTCTTGGCTCTTGCATTTTGGTTTTCTTTTTACTTGGACCTTAGAATTTGGCTATAGATTTATATTTAGTTGCGCATGGTTTCAGACACAAGAGGAGCTTGTGGCCAAATGGTTAGCAGCGTGGGTTATGTTGCAAGGGAGCCTGGGTTCGAAACTTATGAGAAGCAATGGAGTATTTATTTTGCGGATTGGATGTGTGGGGCTTCGACGCGATAGTTGAGGCCAACAGAAGTATTCTTGTGGGTTGGGGCTGCTTGGGCCGCGATGGGCCGAAGTGGGCCCAATGGGCCCGTGGGCCCTTATGAGTAAATTGTGCGATTGTGTAGTATATAGTGAACTAGACTAGGTGGAACTTATATACATGGCTAGATTTGTGCTAGGTGGGCCACACGAGCGTGTGGGCCCGAATGGGCCGAAATCGAGTTTTAGGCCCAATCGTCTGGTACGACCAGAAATGGTAGCTGAGTCGCTCGGGGCGACATTAGGCCTTCAGAAAGGCCATTGCAGGTGCGAAATTACTGATATACCCTTGGAAGAGTGAATTACCAAAATACCCCTGAAAGGTAAATTACGAAAATGCCTTGGTGGGTAAATTACGAAAATACCCTTGGTGGGTAAAATTACTGTTATACCCTTAAAGGTTGATTAGCTTGATTATGTTGTATTTTATTATTCTAATTATGATGGTAAATTGTTTCATACTTATATTTGACATATGTTTTGCATACATAACATACTGCACGAACTATTATGCCATCTTGCATGGGCTTGGGATATGATGATAAAGGGGAAGTGATAAGGTTACGTAGTGATCGGTGGCTCTACCACATTTGATTATAAGGTCAAATAGTGATCGGTGGCTCTGCCACATTTGATTATAAGGTCACATAGTGATCGGTGGCTCTGCCACATTTGGTTATAAGGTCATATAGTGATCGGTGGCTCTGCCACAAATGATTTATGAGGTCACATGGTGATTGGTGGCTAAGCCACAGTGGATTTCAAGGTCACATAGTGATCGGTATTATCACTGGCAGCATGACTGTCGAGATGGCGTGTAGCGGATGGATAGTCGATTGTAGAAATCCCCATGGTGTGATAGGCTGGTACGGGTTGGCGTGTAGAGGATGGAAAAACTAGGTTTGGGCTGGGACATGATGCATTCATTTATTTTTGTATCATTTTGAGTGGGCTAAGGCCGATATGCAATTGCGGGCCTCGAGCCGTTTATGTGTTACGGGGAATTTACACACTGAGTCTCGATGACTCACCCCTTTGTTAATTTTGTAGGTAATCATTAGATCGCGGATGTGGGAGCTGAGGCAGACTCGTGGAGGCCATGCATTGTTTTTCTCGTAAACTTGTTCTCTTATTTCGAACTTATTTTTAATTCGGGATTTTAAGTTGTAATAAGGCCGCTTAAACTTTAGTTTTTGGTATTTTATTTGGTTTAGCTTTTAATCTGATTACTGCCTATTATTATCAAATGTTCAACATGGGAATTTCCTAAACCCTTAATAATCATTTTCCAAAATGTTAACAAAAGGATAACAAGCGAATAAATATTTAAACTCAAAATTTTTAACAAACGCGTAGTTTTTTTAAACAACCCTTTTATGTGACATGCCAGATCCGGTCGTAACGTTTAGGCCGGGTTTGGGGTGTTACATTTAAGTTCATTTTCCATCCCCAACAAATTATCCCAAATTTCCTATCTTATTATTCTTGTTAAACCGAGCTATCCTCATAGCCAAATTTCCTTAATCCTTTCTTAGCCGAACCTACCACCACCTTTAGCCAACTTCATAACCATTGAAAGCTTCTGCATCCTTAACCAAATTTATCATTTTTCTGACAACTCAACTACTCCTCGTTGATGATCGGGCAATCTCGTGAAACGACTCGATCACCCCGGGCCGTCTAACATCACATGAACCCTCAGGGGGTAACTGAGGGTCAAATCAAATTGTGTATTTTCCCTTTTTCCCTAGCAGATTCTGCTAGTGAATGGTTATTTTATTTACCCCCTGGATCTATTACAACTTGGGCTGATCTATCTCGCTTATTTCTCAACAGGTTTTTCCTAGCATCACAAGCAGCTGAGTTAAGAAGGGAGATCGTGGGAATAAGGCAAAAAGAAGCAGAGTTTCTGTACGACTATTAGGAGCGATTTAAGAAGTTGTGTGCAAGTTGCCCACAACATGGTATAACGGAACAATCTTTTCTCCAGTACTTTTATGAAGGCTTGACACCCATGGAGATGAATATGGTAGACGCCGCTAGTGGAGGAGCGTTGGTCAACATGAATCCTTAACAAGTAAGAGACTTGATCTCCACGATGGCTGCAAATACTCAGCAATTCTGAGCCAACTATGAACCCCCTAGGAGGGTTCACCAGCTAAGTAATTCGACCTTAGAAGATAAGGTTGATAGAATTGCTAATATTCTGAATTCTCTTGTTGTAGAAAAAGCAAAACCAGCCCGGCTGTGCGGAATATGTGCTACACCTGAACATACGACTGATGCGTTCCCTAGTTTGTGTGATGATACTATGCCTATTTAGATGCTATTGGGAACTTTCCTGGGCCACCACAAACGCAATACGACCCTTACGCTAATACCTACAACCCAGGATAGAGGGACCACCCTAACTTAAGTTATGGGGCCAACCCAAGATATAACCAGCCATACCAAAATCGATCTCCATAACAACCATGAGATTTAGGTAATTCTCTAGAAACTTTGGTCAATAAATTAGCAGCTAATGTCCTTGATTTCCAATAGAAAATGAAGGATTTTCAACAGAAAATCGAGGCATCTATAAGAGAGTTAACCACATCAATTGAGAAATTGAACTCTCAAGGGAAGCTTCCGTCACAAACGGAACCCAACCCGAGACAAAACGCGAATACAATGATGTTGTGAAGAGGAAAAGTACTGGAACCAATTCCTGGAAAAAATCTTGGCCAAGAAATCTCCCAAGAAAAGCCCAAAAACGATGAACAGGTCCGAGCAAAACCTCCACTGCCTAAAATTCAACCTCCATTTCCAAGAAGGTTTTACCAGTGTCGAAAAGGTAAAGAGGACAAGGAAATCCTCGAAACATTCAGAAATATCGAGATCAACATACCACTATTAGATGCCATCAAATAGATTTCGCGATATGCTAAGTTTCTTAAAGAGCTCTGCACCAACAAACAAAAGTTAACAAGTAACGAAAAAGTAAGAGTTGGTGAGAATGTATTCGCAGTGTTACAGCAAAAGATGCTGACAAAATGCAAAGATAGGGGCATGTTGGCAATACCATGCAAAATAGGCCACTTGGGAATAAAAAAAGCTATGTATAATTTGGGGGCCTCCATAAATGTAATGCCTTTTTCTATTTATGAATCACTTAACGCAGGTCTTTTGACGAAAATAGATGTTATTATACAGTTGGCGGACAGGTCTGTTGTGCATCCTGAAGGAGTCATCGAAGATGTTTTAGTAAAAGTTAACGAGCTTATTTTCCCTACAGATTTTTACGTCATAAAAATGGAAGAGGATAACGCTCCTGGGTCGTCAAACATCCTACTGGGCTGACCTTTCCTTAGTATCGCTAGCACTAAGATCGACGTGCAAAGTGGAACTCTCACAATGGAGGTTGATGGGGAGATCGTGAAGTTTAATGTTTACGACGCTATCAGTCATCCAAGTGAAATCTTGAGCGTAAACCGTGTTGACATAATTGACTCGTTGGTGGAAGAAACTTTTGAGTCAATTTATGAAGATAAATTTGAGTTTATATTTGATGATTATGAATTTGTTAATGAATTATTGTCTCCAATGAATACTAAACTTCTACCTTTTGTTGTGCAGGCACTAGATTTGGAGTTGAAACCGCTCCCTGAGCATCTTAAATACGCGTTTTTAGGAAAAGATAATACCCTATCAGTCATAGTCTCAAATAAACTCTCCAAGCACGAAGAGGAAAGTTTGGTCCAGATACTAAAAAGTTATAAGGAGGCGATTGAATGGATCATTGCTGACTTAAAAGGGATAAGCCCTTCGACGTTCACACATAGGATTTACTTGGAAGAAAACACGAAACCAAGGCGAGAGGGGCAAAGACGACTAAATCTGAATATGATAGAGGTAGTGAAAAAGGAAATAATCAAGCTGCTGGATGCTGACGTAATCTACCCCATTTCTGACAGTAGATGGGTAAGTTCGGTGCAAGTCGTGCCCAAGAAAACGAGCGTGACAATAAAGAAAAATGATGAAGGTGACTTGGTACCAACCCGAGTGCAAAATGGGTGCCGTGTCTGCATTGATTACATGAATTTGAACTCTTGCACTAGAAAAGACCATTTCCCTCTTCCTTTTATAGATCAAATGCTTGAACGTTTTGTTGAAAAAATTCATTTTTGTTGTCTTGATGGATACCCAGGTTTCTTCCAAATTCCAGTCGCACCAAAGGACTAGGAGAAGACCATTTTTACATGCCCATTTGGCACATTTACGTACAGAAGGATGCCATTCAGTCTTTGTAATGCACCAGCCACCTTCCAGAGATGCATGATGAGTATATTTTCTGAATATGTGGAAAAATTATCGAAGTTTTAATGGATGATTTTACTGTGTATGGAAATTATTTTGATGAATGCATTAAAAACCTCACGATAATTTTAAATAGGTGCATAGAATTTAATCTTATCTTGAATTATGAAAAGTGTCATTTTATGGTAGACATATGTTTGATTCTAGGTCATATAGTTTCAACTAAGGGAATTGAGGTCGATAAGGCCAAAACTGACATTATTAATTCTTTGCCATATCCCTCTACTGTAAGGGAAATTTGTTCTTTCCTTTGCCATGTAGGGTTCTACAGACATTTTATAAAGAACTTCTCAAAAGTAGCTGAACCACTGTGCGAATTATTGCAGAAGGATAAGAAATTTGAGTTTGGCCCAAAATGTAAGGAGGCTTTCGACACACTCAAGCAGAAGTTGGTTTCCGCTCTTATAGTGCAAGTGCCAGATTGGAAATACCCTTTTAAAATTAAGTGTGATGCAAGCAAACACAGTGTAGGGGCCGTGTTGGGGTAAAGGATTAACAAAGAACCCCATGTCATTTGTTATGCATTGAAAACCCTTGATGCTGCACAAAGCAACTATACTACTACAGAAAAAGAACTATTAGCAGTTTTATTTGCTTTGGATAAATTTCAATCTTATTTATTGGGATCTAAAGTGATTATTTTTTCTGACCATGCAGCTCTTAGGTACTTGATTACTAAGAAGGAAGCAAAAAGAGTTTGACATCGAGATTCAAGACAAAAAGAGGTGCGAAAACTTAGTAGCCGACCACTTGAGTAGGTTAAAAATACCTGATGATGACATTCCTATAAAGGACGAGTTCCCTTATGAAAGCCTATTTTCGACCGAGGTGCGTTTTCCATGGTATGCAGATATGGTAAATCTCCTAGCCACAGGTTCATTGCCATCAGGGTTAGCACGCTCCGTGAAGGACAAGCTTAGACGGGAAGCTCGATATTACATTTGGGATGACCCATACTTATGGAAACATTGTTCAAATCATATAATAAGACGATGTGTTCCAGAAACTGAGGTAACCTCTATCCTTACTTTTTGTCATACAGAATCTTATAAAGGTCACTTTGGCCCTAAATGGACTACTCACAAGGTATTGGAGTGTGGGCTATATTGGCCCACAAGTTTTCAGGACGCATATAATTTTTGTAAGTCTTGCGATAAATGCCAACATACAAGTAACACCACTAAACGAAATCAGATGCCCCTATCCCCGATTCAAGTTTCTGAGGTTTTTGATTTATAGGGCATTGATTTCATGGGCCCATTTATTTCCTCATTTAGAAACATATATATAATTCTTGCAGTAGACTATGTTTCTAAGTGGATAGAAGCAAAGCCTACTCGCAATAATAATGCTAAAATTGTTGTGGAGTTTCTAAAACGAACTATTTTTTCCAGGTTTGGCACACCTCGAGCTTTGATCAGTGATCATGGGACCCATTTCTGCAATAAAATCATGGAGACGCTTATGCAAAAGTACGGAGTCCACCATCGTATAGCTACAGCCTACCATCCCAAAATGAACGGCCAAGCAGAAGTCTCAAACAGAGAAATCAAGACCATTTTAGAGAAAACAGTTCAGCCCAACCGAAAGGATTAGAGCCTTCGGCTAAATGACGCACTTTGGGCTTATCAGACAGCGTATAAAGGACCAATTGGCATGACCCTGTATCGACTTGTTTTTGGCAAAGCTTGCCATCTTCCGGTAGAATTGGAACATAAAGCTTATTGGGATGTTCGACAATGTAACATGGAATTAAAACTCGCAATGAGGGCAAGGAAATTAGACATCCAAGAATTGGAGGAAATTCGTAATAATGCCTATGAAAATGCTCGCATTTAAAAAGACAAGACAAAGTTGTTTCATGATAAGAAAATAGCTCAAAAGCATTTTCCGGTAGGATAAAAAGTTTTGCTTTATAACTTCGTATTAAAATTATTCCCAGGTAAGCTTCGATCTCGATGGTGCGGTTGAAATAGAAAGTATTTACACATGGTGCGGTTGAAATAGAAAGTGAAGAATCAGGAAAGCGGTTCATAGTTTATGGCCAACAGTTGAAGCTATTTTATGAGAATACTCAAGCCCACACAGTTGAAAAAAATTCATCTGGAACCACCATAGAACCATTCACGGTGTCGAGCTAACGACGTTAAACAAACGCTTGTTGGGAGGCAACCCAACCTTTATTTTTGTTTATTTTTCTTATTTTCTTATTTCTTATTTATTATTTTATTATTCATTATTTATTATTTTATTATTTTATTATTTTATTATTTTATTATTTTATTATTTTATTATTTATTACTATATTTTTGGATATTGATAGAATTCTCTTCTTCTGTCTAGGTAAACCGAAGCAAAAATAGGAAGAAAAAGGAGAAAAACAAAAAATATTTGCATGCAACCGGCCTTTATCCTATCCCTATTCTGACCAGGAATAACCTATCCCTGCTTCATGACTACCCTAATCCTGCAGCCATATGCCCACCTTTTAGCCAAATACAACCCCAAACCTTAAAAAAAAATTACCCATTTTTTTCTCAAAATTTTCCCTAGCCGCCGAACCCTCTTTCCCCTTCCCTCCCCACCGCCAATTTTTCAACCACCATGGTACGAACCCGCAGCCGCGTTGCCGCCGAGCCATCCTTCACCGTCAACCCACGCCGGCGCCACTTTTCAGCACCACAAAACATTGACTTGGCTGACGGTTCTTCCCCCTCCTCCTCTCTGCCGCACGAACCACCCTCAACCTCCTCCTCTTCTACGCCCTAGGCATCCCCTTCCTCCTCTTTCCCGCATACCGAAGCGGCCTCCTCATCCTCCCTTCTGCCTGAACTGCGTAACTCACCATCCTCCTCTTCTTCTCCACTTTGCGTGACACCGGCGTGCTCTCCCTCTCCTCCGTACACCGACCACACACCACCACCCTCATCACCTCTTCTTTGCCTTCCACCACTGTCACCCCCACCCCTTGTTTCACACGCCCCAATGCCACCCCAGATTCGGCTTCTGAACCGTCGCAACGTTGGCGCCGTCGACGGCCAACACGCCCCTTGGCCCAACCAACGCCGTTAGATGTCGGTTCTTCCTCCAACGCCACCGCCAACTCTCCCGAACAACCCACACATGTCGATCCTTTGATAATTCAGATGAGCAATGCCCCATACCTACCCGTGGCTGCACCTACCGATCCGCGTCAATATCCTACCACTGAACTGCTATCTACACGGTAATCTAACCTTTACTTCCACCACCGGTCGGGGAAGGTATGATCATTTTAGACACAAACAGATAGTGCCTTGCAAATGCTTATCCATATTTGTTTTGGCTACTTTGAATATTAAAACTACTGTTACAGATTATTTTCGCAATATTGGATGGGTTGAAAATTTTGATATTACTCACTGTGCTGATTACGAACTAGTTTTGGAATTCTATTCTACCTTTTATTTTCAACAGCACGGACAGGTTTCATTAGACACACTGGGTATTATAAAATTTTGGTTGCTTGGTACCACACATTGTTTATCCATCACTGATTTTAATATTGCCTTAGCTTTTATGTCAGAGAAGCATGCTATGTCCACTGATTATACGAACAGCTATATACTTTTCCTGCAGATTTTAAGGCTGTTGAGGCCTTTGCTTTATTAATAGATAATGTCGAAACCATGTATAGCCCTAAAACATCAAAAGATTTATGGTTTCGTAACCCTGCTTTATGTTACATACACCGTTATTTGGCTTATAATTTTTTAGGTCGTCGAGATGTTTCAGCTACTGTCTTGAAGACGGAATTATTCTTATTATGGTGTATGTATACCGATCGTCCGGTAAATTTGGGCTATTGGTATGCGCTTCAATTCGAACATGTTATAAATGCAAAGCGTCCTCTAATTTTAGGCTCCTTTATTACACAACTGTTATTTTCTCTGCATGATTCTAATGCTCCTATTTTAGATTTGCATGTTGCTTGTCAGGCCGATCTTTTAGATGCTCGAAGCCTCAACCCAATGAGACTACTTTTTGGCACTCTATCTTCTTTCCGTTTTGTCCCTCCAGGCGTTCGCTCCACACTGGCTGAACGAGTCTTTCGACAGCAAAATCAAAACGAAGTACCCACTCAAGTCCAACCTTCGATGACCGTTGAGCAACGCTTAGAGCGCATCGAGGCCCAACTCGAAACTTTTGGAAAGCAACTAGCCGATTTCATTACCATTATGCGCGAACGACAGTAATTACATCGAGGACAATGTGTTTTAAGTAGGGGGAGGTATTCCTTGTTATTATTGTCATTTTATCTATTTTTTGCTGTTATATGGTTGTTGCTGTTGAATTCTGCCCATATTTATTTTTTTAGAATATTCTGCCTCTTTTCATGCCCAAGATTTTTACCAAGAATTGCTCACTGTTTGACCTACAAGCATGATTCTTGACTTCTGGGAAAACTATGATTTTGCTAGTTTGATTTCGTCTCCACTGTTTTATTTCTATTAGGCTAAAAATAATTGTGATTAATAGAGTTAACTCTATCTTGCTTTTCATAAAATCGATCAAGACACATAATACAATTACATCCTTAAAATATGTTCATGACTATTAAGATGGTTACTGAAACTTAGTTTTGACACTTGATTGTTTTTCCTAAGTCCTCCAAAATTAAAATTTTCGTGTAATAACAATAATGTTTCCGTGGTTATAAGTGCAGCTGAGACGTGACTAGCTGAGTAACCTGGGTAGGGTGCTTTGGTTGTCATTCTATTTCGCATCAAAAGGTTGTGTGATGTGTTAGGTAAAACTCTGCTAACCGAAGTTAATTTTTAAGAATGTGTTGGGCTGAATAACCGGGGTGAGGTGCTTGGCTGTCATCTCTCTTCGCGTCAAAAGGTTCGATATGTTCTTAAGAAAAATAAAAATTAGGAGTATGTTGGGCTGAGTAACCGGGGTGGGGTGCTTGGTTGTCATCTCTCTTCACGTCAAAAGGTTCAATATATTCTTAAGCAAAAAGAAAGAGATGTATTAATAAAATTTGGGGACTAAAGGTAGAAACAAATAGGGTGTCTTGATAGGTTTGGTAAATTACCTAATTTTCATGAAATAATCCAAGCCGGTCTTAATTTTTGTGTGTGTTAATTGGAATACTTTTTCAATTTTGCCTAAAGCAAGCTAAGGGTTCTCTTTATTTTTCATATGCATTTTGACAAATTTTTATAAAACTTTGGAGTGGTATTTCTTTCATAGCAGAAATCTAAATTTCACAGTGGATAGGAACCATACTTGAGGGCAAGTATGGGCTAAGTAGGGGGAATTTGATAATACTCTAGAACGACATATTTTTATGTGCTAATTGAATGTTTATTTTGAGTATGGCCCTACTAATTTGAGCTATTTATGGTCTTTTATCTTTCAAGGACTAAATTGGAGGCAAAAGAAAGTTTAAGGGCAAAAAGCACGAATTTGAAGATAAAATGGGTATGGAAGACATGAGGGCAAAACTGCAAAAGAAGAGATTTTATGAATAAAAAACTCTATTTTATTTTTAATTATATTAGGATAATTATTAAGAATTATTATTTATATTTTATTTTAGCTTTTATCTCTATTTATCTTTATTTATCTTTAAATATCTTTATTTATCTGTATTTATCTTTTAGAATTTAAGTAGGACTAGACTAGGTTTCCTAGTACTATAAATAATGGAGTGTCACAAATTGGACTCATCTTTCTGTAAACACTCTCTCCCTAAAAAAGTTTAGCCTTTTGTTCTTTTCATATTTTTCCAATAAAAATTCCATTTCTATTATATTTATTTATTTTTCCCCAAAAAGCATGAGCCACTAAATTATCTAGCCGAAGGTTGTCAAAGTTCCCCAAAAAGGGTTCATGAGTCTTAGAATCTCTTAGCCTTCTCAAATGAGTATTCATCGTTTCTCCACATTACGGGGCTGACGCTTCCGTCCATGTCCCTTAAAAAGTGATATTTTCAATGGATGCAAGGAACGATCACTTTGTATATTTTGGAAAGGTTGCACAGTCAGTTCGTTAGCTTACTGTGTTAGAGGTTAACGAGCCTAAGAGACAAAGTGGCGTGGTATTCGCCATTGAGAAGTGATGATCTAGCATAAGATGATCCCACAAAAGCGATTGTTGGCTAGAGTCAGGTTCCGCTAAATCGTAAGTCTAAAATCTTGAAGCTTGTGGTCGTAGGTGTCCTCTTCCACTATAATTGGCTTATTCTATTTGAGAAGGATCACCAAAAAGTTAAGGATTGAACCCAAGGCGGATCGAGGCAACCGAAGGCTGGAATCTCTCCATAGGAATTCTTTTTCCTCAAACTCTATTTATTTCTATTATTTTAATTTTAATTTTCAAAATTTCAATCAAAAATTTTAATTCTGTTTTTATTTTATTTTATTTTTTCCAGATCAAAACATTTAATTCTGTTTTTTTTTTACTTTTTTTCAGGAACGTAGGTTTTCTTAGGCACGATTCTGTCCAGGATCTCATGAAACAAGACATTGTGCAATCCAGCCCCTGAGGATTTGACCCTACTTCTCTTATACTATTTTTTTCATTATTTTTATAAGGATAAGATATATTTGGTGCTCTCAACGACACATCAAATTTTGGCGCCGTTGCCGGGGGTCGAACCCGGGTCGCCCGTGTGACAAGCGGGAATACTCACCACTTATAAAGGAAGTTAATGAAGAGGAAATCAAAGCTGCCATATTTGAACAAAATAGGAATAAAGTTCCTGATCTAATGGGTATTCGACTCTATTGTTTAGAAAGCTTGGTCTATAGTTGGTGGTGATTTTATTTTATTTGAGATGTGTTGTATTTCTTCAATTATTCATCATTGCTTCCTACCTTTGATACAACTACCATTATGTTAGTTCCCAAATGTCAAATCATTCTCATATGAAGGAATTTAGGCTAATCTCTTGTTGTTCAATTGTTTATAAGTGTATAACAAAGGTGTTGGTTGAAAGACTTACAAAGTTTTTGTCAACAGTGAAATCTAGTAGCCAAAGTGCATTTGTCATGGTTAGAAGCATTACAGGCAACATCTTAATGGCACGGGAACTTGTAAAGTGTCATGGAAGTGCTACCCTCTTTACTAGATATGCATTAAAAGTGGATTTGCAGAAGGCTTTTGACACTCTCAGTTGGGATTTTATACTTAAGGTGTTGGAAGCATTTTGTAACAGCCCGTTTTCGGTAAAATCGGAACAGTGGCTTCGGGACCACAAATCCGATTTCGAAAGAAAAATTATTTTTATATTATTTTATGGTTTATAGTATGATAATAATATCGTATAAAAATTTCGTAAAGAAATTTTACCGATTACATGTTTAATTTGATAAAGGACCAAATTGCACAAAGTACAAAAGTGGAGCTCTAATAGCTAAAAGGATTAAATAGCTATGGAATTCAAAATTTGAGGTCCTTATATGGAAATAGACCATTAAAAATGCTTAGTGGTTAAGGATGATGATTCAACCATGGAAAATAAAATAAAGAAAATGATGAAATTGGAAAGTGAAATAATAAAATATAATAAATGATAAAAAAATAAAAATATCATCATTTATATCATCTTTCCCAAATTAAAAGCATGGAAACCCTAGCCATGGAAACCGAAGCTCAAGCCGTTATCTTGCTTGATTAGGTAAGTATTCTTGCCTGTTTTTAATGATTTTTATATTTCCGAGATCGTAATAGCTTAATCTAGCTATCTCGGGGATTAATTTGCAAAGTTATCAAGGTACTAGGGTTTTTCCATAGATGAACATAAATGAATTATGAAGTTTTATGGTAGAAAATGAAAGGTTGTTAATAGATAAACAACTTTTGTAAAGGGAATTTTGATGAAAAATTGATTTACGGACTAAATTGAAAAGATGTAAATTCATGGAAAAATTCTGAATTTTATGAAATACATGGGCTGTAAGTTTTACATGTAAAAATTGGGTAGGCTTGGAATAAGGATTAAATTGTATGAATTTTATTTTTCGAGCCTACGGACGAAATCGTGATTAATTAAAAGTTTAGGGGAAAAACGATAATTTTGCCTAAGATGTGAATTGAATTGAATTGAAATGAACATGAATTAATATTAAATTCATTCATATAGATTTGAATAGGCCAAATTTGGATCTAGAACGAGGAAAAGAGAAAATGTCAGGTTGGTAGATTTTACGCACACGAACATTTGTCGAGGTAAGTTCATGTAACTAAATAGTGTATATTTATATGTTTGAATTAAATGTTGTGTATGTGAATTGTATAAATGCCAAATATATGAAATTGGTTACATATCTGACAAAGCCCGATAAATATTAAATCCCGTTTGAATAATGGAATTTGATGGATATAGGATTTCCTAATTGGTTGTGGTCTTACATATGTTGCAGACACACCATAGCTCTTACGAGGATCCTCTTATAAGCCCTCTCGAGCTTCATGTTACATGGTTCCTGCAAGCATCCTGATTGGTAGTAATCTTGCATGTGTTGTGGACTACCGCAACTCTTTGCGAGTGTCCTGTTATATGATCGATTGTGGTCCTGCATATATTGCAGACACAAACGCAGCTCTTTGTGAGCGTCCTAATATGGCTCGCTTGAACTTCCCGATATATGGCTATCTGGAGCTCTTGATTAAAAGCTCTTCGTGAGCTTCCTGATTAAAAGTTCTTTGTGAACTTCCTGATTATGGCTCTTATGAGCTTCCTGTTATTTAGCCCGGATAAGCTTCCTAATAGGCTCTTTGTGAGCTTCCTGATTAATGGCTCTTTGTGAGCTTCCTGTTATATGGCTTGAGAGAATATTTCTTGATTATGTGCTTTAAAGAGAACTCCTGAATATGAATTGATGAATTTCTTATTTGTACACTTCTAGTGTATTACCTGTGTATCCATCGATGTTTTCAATGATTCAACGGGCAAAATCTTGACATGAGAAAATAAGAACATGAAATTAATTAATACACGTATCTGCCTGAAATACTTGAAAATGATGATACATGATATATGGAAATACTAGATGATAATATATGAACATGGAATTTGTTTGATGAATATGTTCATCCATGATTATAAATTCGTACACCTTGAGTGCATTACCCGTGTAACACTGACATTTCAATGATTTAATAGGCAAAGTTCTTACATGAAATAATCTGAACTTGAGACGAATTATTATGAAAATGTACTTGAAATACAAGGATATGATTTGTATATGTTATATGAATACATGATGTAGAAAGTATATGTACATGGGAATCTAATTATTGTTGAGCCCATACATGTTTCTTGATATTTATATGAAATATATGACTAACAAAGGTGATGACGATATGTATCAGGGCTCGTAATCCAGTTGATTGGATGTGCCTTATATGTTTATATTGAATTTAAATGAGTGGTAAGTTAATTACCATGTAATACGAACTTACTAAGCATTTCATGTTTACTCTGTTTTACTTTCCCCTATTCTATAGTAATTCGAAGACTCGTTGGATTGGAAGCTTGGCGAGATCACTCACACTATCCATCAGCCCATTTTGGTGTATATATATATATATATATATATATATATATATGGTAAATCAATTATGGTTATAATGGCATGTATAGGTTAATTGTCCAATATTGGCATATAAATGCTTTAATTGTAACTAGCCATTGGAATGGCTTGTGATGGATATGTTTGGTATGTGTTTGAAATGGTTGATTGATAGAAATTATATTGCCATATTGATGATTGAATTAAGTTAGCATATTTGATAAAATATGCATATATGTGAACTTGGTAATTTAAGTAAATGTGTATACTTGATTATATGAGGTATTATATCATGTATAGGACTTGATTTTGAGTTGGGTTAAATGGCCTATAATAGCTTGTGAATGTGTTAAAGTGTTGGTGTAAGAGGATGACAAAATGGGGTGAGAAATATGGCTTGGAAAATAGCATATTTTTGTCCACACGGGTAGAGACACGGGCGTGTGTCTCAGTCGTGTCTGACACACGGCCTAGCACATGGGCGTGTGACCTGGCCATGTGTTCCCTGCATCTTTAAAATTTCAGAACAGAATGCTCAGGTATTTACACACCGCCTAGCACACGGGCGTGTGTCTTGGCCGTGTGATCCAAGTCAGAGAGTTACACGGCCTAAGACACAGGCGTGTCCCTTAGCCGTGTGAACCACATGGCCTGACCACATGGGTGTGTGACCCATGCACCTAGGAAAAATTTTGAGATTTTGCGAAAAATTTTCTGAGTGCCCGGTTTAGTCCTGACTCGTTTCTAATGCATGTTTTGGACCTTGAGGGTTCATATAAGGGACTTTATGTTTGATTTCTGACATGAATACTGTATAAAATAAAATATCTGTTTACTTGATCTGTATATTTTGGTAATACTTTGTTCCAGCGACGGATACGGGGTTAGGGGTGTTACACATGTAATATTCCAAAGAAGGAATTGGAGTGGATTAAGGTGTGTATTACCACACCAAGGTTCTCAATTTCTTTGAATGGAGGCTTAGTAGGTTATTTCAATGGTGCTAAGAGAATAAGGCAGGGGTCCTTTGTCTTCCTTCCAATGAATGTTCTATCTAATCTTTTAAACAGAGTAGTAGAAGTTGGGTTTTTTAGTTATCATCCTAAATGTTATGAAGCTAAGCTCACATACATTTGTTTTGTGGATGATCATCTTGACTTTAAAAAAAAGAATGTTGATTTTGTGGCGGGGTTTGGCAAGTGATGCAATAGTTTTATAACTATTTTGGTTTTCAAGTTAATCCTTTCAATAGTGAAATTTACTCTACTAGGATTTCTAGGAGTGATTTGGATGATATCCAAAGTATTATTGGTTTCAAGGAGGGGAAATTACCAGTTAGATATGTAGGTGTTCCCTTGGTTACAAGAAGGCTTATTGTTACTAATTGTGCTCCTTTACTGGACAAAATCACTGCTAACATCAATTGTTGGGATGCAAGGCAATTGTCCTATGTAGGGTGTATACAACTTATTAAGGTAGTAATTTTCAATATGCAAAACTATTGGTGTAGGCAATTCATTTTTCCTAAAGTTGCTTTTAAAAGGATTAATCAAATCTATTCTAGGTTTTTCTAGAAAGTTAAAGATGAGCCAACAGAAGGGGTCCAGGTTAGCTAAAATTTCATTAGTCATCCCAAATTTAAAGGTGGATTAGGCATGAAAGAATTAATGACATGGAACCAATCCAATTTAATAAAACTTATTAAAGCTATTCTTGTAATAAGTGAATCTTTATTTATTGCTTGACTATATGCTTATGTTAGAAAAAAGGTACCTTTTGGGATTTCACTATTACAAAGGGTGAAAGTTGGTTATGGAGGAAATTATTGAAGCTAAGGACCATTGTTGCTAATGTTGTAAATCTTAACCCAGGTTCTAAACAGTCAGTTTCCAAGATTTGGGAAAGGTTGAGGAGTAGGAGAGATAAGGTCATATGAGATAAGTTGGTGTGGTACTCTTTTCACATTACTCTATTGTAGCTTGGATGGCTATTTTAGATAGGCTTCCCACCAAAGAGAGATTAAGTAAAATGGGACTGAATGTGGAAGTAGGTTGCAACCGTTATAGCTAGGGTCAGGATTGTAGGAAATCTTTTTTGTTTAGTGTGATTACTCTAAAAAAGTGTGAGAAGAAATTCTAAAGCTATACAAAATAAGAAGAACTGCTAGATATCTAGATGGAGAGTTTCAATAGGCACTCAGCAAATCTTTGCTTACTCTTATTTTGAATGCATATGTACGTATGATATGGTGTTGGAAAATCGAGTTTGGAAAACACAGCGAAAAATAAATTTAGGGAAAAACCAGAGTTTTAAAATTTTTCCAAAACTAGAATTTGGTTGTGATATCTAAAGTAATAAACACTTAATCAAAATTGTACCTTTTCAATTCTTTTAGGATGAACACTTCGACCGAGTAGTCTTCTCCGCTGTCCTCAAGCTCATGTCTTCCGAGTGTAATTAAACTTAATCCCTTTAATATTAAATTAATATAATATTTATCAAGATAAATATTAAATAAAATATTAAGATAATTCCTTTAATATTAAATTAATAAAATACTTTTAAGATAAGTATTAAATATATTAAAGTAATATTATTTTTGGAATAGTTAATCTGAAATCAAATTCTCTAGTAGAGTCCCAATAGGAGAGCAATACTTTCACTGCTCAACCACCAAAGATCCACCGCTGCTGACCATTTTCTGGTTATCGGAATGCCGCTGTCCCAGTCGTTGACACCTCGAGCTGGTTTTGTAACACCTCGATCCCATATCCATCACCAGAATAGGGTTACGGGCATTACCGAATATTTCAATTCAAAACGATCAAAAATATTAAACATTTAATATCACAACATCAATCATAACAAAGTCAATCAATAACATACACATTATCCCTTAAACGAGCCCTCGATGTCCTAAAAACACATTAGAAACAAGTCGGGACTAAACCGGAAACATATAGAATTTTTCGGAAAAAAGATGAAAACTTTCAAACTACAGGGGTCACACTGTCTTCTGGCCAGGCCGTGTGGACATTCGAAGTAGGGACACATGGTCGTGCCCCAGCCCGTGTTTGTGCCTGTGTAACTCTCTGACTTGGGTCACACGGCCAAGCCACACGCCCGTGTGCCAGGCCGTGTAACAACTTGAGTTACAACACTTTGAAAGCTACAGGGGACACACAGCCGTGTCGCATGGCCGTGTGTCACACACGCCCGTGTCTCTGCCCATGTGGACAAAAAATAGGTCATTTCTATGCCATTTTTCTCACTCATTCATGCATGTACCTACAATCAATTTTCCACATATAAACAAGCCTTTAAATTGCACTAAAAACATACATAATCAAGCTATCCAATTAAGGTACATAAGCATACAACCAATATGCCTAAAAGGCACCACAATCACATCAATTAAACATGTATAATCATATGCATAATTTGGCTAGAAGTTCAACTAACTTACAACGAAGATTATGTCAAAACTTACCACCATGTTTGTCAACCAAATTGACACCAAAAGTACCTAATATGCTATTTAACAACTAGCACCATTAGCTATATATGTCATTTATTACCAACATACCAAATCACCACATTCAAACATATCAAAAGACAATTTATTACAAACATGCTTAAGTACCATTTTGACTTCCATCATATAGTTACCATAAACACCAAAACAACAACCATTACAAGGCCAAATATATACATGCCAACTTAACACCATTTCATCACTCAAAATACCAAATTTACAAGCCAAAACATAATGACTTCAACATTAACCAAAACACCTATACATGCCATTATATACAAGACTTAAAAACGTCATAATCTACCGATATAGACGATGGATAGTGTGATAGGTCTCCGATGACTTTCCAACCCAAACAAGCTTTCAGTTAACTACAAATCATAGAGAAATAAACACAATGTAAGCATGGTATGCTTAGTAAATTCGTAGTATATAATCTATGCTTATCAATACGTTGCATATCTTAAATTTCATATGTATCAATTCAACATAAGAATAAATTTAATTCAAGTGAATTTATACTTCTCATTGTCGTAGGTATCACATACTTACTACCTTCCATAATAATAAGGTAAATTGCATCGATAATTCTTACTGAAGCTCACACGAATAAAATCATGATGGTTGTCCCAACCCTTTTCATAGCTCGATAGCCAAAGCTATCCCTTTTTGCAGCTCAATAGCCAAAGCTATCCATTTTTATTATTTGATGGTCGTCACCATCCCTTTTCATTATTTGATAGCCGAAGTTATCCCTTTTCACAATTCGATAGCCGAAGCTATCCTTTTTCGTTATTCGATGGTCGTCACCATCCCTTTTCATAATTTGATAGCCAAGGCTATCCCTTTTCATTATTTTGATAGCCAAAGCTATCCATTTTCATTAGTTGATTCCTTTTCATTATTTTGATAGCCGAAGCTATCCCTTTTCATTAGCTGATGATCGTCGAAACGCCATTGAATTTTTCCACCAAAACACAATTTGGCATTATATAAAATAATAGCATTTAAAACATAATTAAAAACGCTATTTAAACGTACGAACTTACCTCGATGATAAGCGTAGAAATGGAGTCAATTAATCCGAAGCTTTTTCTTTGCCTCGATCTAGAGCCGCACGTGGTCTATTTTGATCTAAATGAATAAATTTGATCAATTTAATAACGATTCTATTAAATTGATTCCAAATTCATATTTTAGCAAAATTACATTTTTGCCCCTATGATTTTGATTTCATTACAATTTAGTCCCTAGCTCATAAAAATGAAAATTCATGCAATTCACCCTCAACCCACCATAGCCGAATTTCATTTAGTTCCCTAGAAAGCCCTACATTTCATTTATTTCACAATTTTACCATGTATATTTTTTTTATTTTTCAATTTAATCCCTAAATGACAATTTCATCAAAAATCACTTAATAGAAGTTGTTTATCTAACAATAAATAACCATTTTATTTCATCAAACATAAAAAACAACATGAATTCATTCATGGAAAAACCTAACCTTTTGACAGTTTTGCAAATTAATCCCTGAGCTAGCTAGATTAAGCTACAACGACTCCAAAAATATAGAAATCATTAAAAACGGGACCAAAAATCACTTACATGCACAAGGAGACTTGACCGAATGCTATGAACCCTAAAATGGTGTTTTTCCTCCCTTGAATTTCGGCAAGAATATGAAATGGAGAAGAAAATTTGACCTTGTTTTACTTAATTTGTTTTTATTTATTAAATTACATATATAACCTTTATTATAAACCTTAAAATTCATCTAATTAATGTCCATCCTTATCCACTCAAATTAAAAATGGTCTATTTACCACCCAAGTGCTCCAAAATTTATGTTTCATAGCTATTTAGTACGTTTAGCCTATAGAACCCTAATTTTGCACTTTTTGCAATTTAGTCCTTTTTATCGAATTAAGCATGTAAACGATAAAATTTCTTAACGAAATTTGTATACGGTTATACTAACATGATGTAAACATTAAAATAATAATAAAATAAAAATTTTTACGTTGGATCTATGGTCCCGAAACCACTGTTCCGATTTCACTGAAAATGGGCTATTACAGGTTCAGTTTTTGTCGGTTCAATCCGGGCCAGTGATGGTCCGACCTGTCCAGTCCAACCATTAGTTGGACTGTCAGTCCGGTTTCAGATTCCAAGCCCGATTCAACCAATTTTTGGGTCTTGGTCTCAATTTTAGGCTCTTGTGCCCAATTTACAATCTCATGTCCAATTTTCAAGTTCAATTATCCATTGGGCCAATTGTTTGACTTGAAAATTAATTTCCAAAAATATTGTATTAATTTTAATTAATTTAAATTTACTTGATCAGATGTAGTTTTCCCAAAAATCACTTAGATTTTTCAAATTAATTTTTCAGAAAAGAATTATTTAATCAAATTCGCTACTTGAACAATTTTTACAACCGCCTAATTTAATTTCACATCGTATAAATCGACTCAATTAAATTATTTCCAAAGTCATAGAATCTCATTCTGATTCAAATACAATATGACCAAGCTTTTGTTGAGCTAGCGGAGGGACCAATCAGACATATACAATTAAGCTTTAGTAATTGCAATTATGTCCAGAAGCATCGTTTCGATAATTCGCAATTACTTAATCGTGGAGTCAGTCCACAAGAAGTACCATGATTGAAAACTCCTTATTGCATACTCTTTACGAAAACAATTCATTCAACTATTTTGTCCAATGACCTCGTCATGTGTGTGTTACCCTCATATAATATTTTTGATTCCATTAAGTTAAATCCGTTCACTCAATACAATCCTAATTTATCTAATTATCATCATTGTGTCTTTTTAATGATTAATATGATCACTGTCAACAAATGATTGTGATAAATTTCTTGTTCGAGAACAAGTAACCCGTGACCACGTTCCATATTTATCAATCCACACAATGCCAATGAGATGATATCATTAACTCTTTAATTAAGCTATGAATTCCACTGTTACTAGTAAAGCCATGTAACAGTCTGAATTTGACGCTAATCGGAACGGTGGTTTCGGGACCACGAATCCGATTCTGAAATATATTTAAATGATATATTCTGTGCTTATTATATGTGCTTTAATGTGTGTGAAAGTTTTGTAGAAAAATTTAATCGTTTGTGTGTTTAATTTGAAAAAGGGACTAAATCGCGTAAATCGTAAAAGTTGCATGCTATAGGGTAAAGTGCTAGATTGATGGTGGCTTTTTAATGTGGGGTACCAAATGGGAAATTAGCCCATTTTTATGTGTAGTGGGCGGCATATGTCTAAATTAACCTTATATGTATATGTTAATTATATTATATAATAAGGGCATTATGGTACAGTAGTTTAAATTCTAATTATATCTTAAATAAAACATAAAATATAGCTTGGTTCTTCATTTCTTCAACACCGAATATAAGAAAAAGAATAAGGGAGAGGGTTTGTTCATTCGGCCAATATTCAAGCTTAAATCGGGTAAGTATTTTAGTCTGTTTTTGATAATTTTTACGTTTTTGTGATCGTTGCTTCGTATACTATCCGACCCATGCTAAAATTTTTTATATTAGTGTGTATATGACATTCGGCCATTGATGTGTTCATGAGGTTTTTGATGTTTGATGATTTTAAATTAAAGCTATGTTAAAGATTAGTATGTTTTGTATTAGAAATTTTAGTGAATTTGAGTATTTTGGGCTAAATTGCAAAAATGAAATTTTGAGGGGACTAAAATGCAAAATAAATGAAAGAAATGGACTTGTATGGTCCTTGTGAACATTCGGCCCTAAGGTATTATAGTGAAATTTTGTGTATTTTGTGTTTTGTGCAAATAGGACTAAATTGTAAAAATGTGAAACATTAGGGGTAAAATGGTAATTTGCCCATTTATGTGTTTTGGGACTAAATTGAGTTGAAATGTGTTTGAATGAGCTAAATTTTAATGTGTCTAGATCAAGAACAAAGAAAAACGGATTTGGATCGGGGAAAGGCGAAGGTTACCGAATAGCCGGTATACGTTGTCCGTCGACAGTCGAGGTAAGTCCTTAAGCAAGTATATGTTACAAAATTATTTATGAACGTATTAAATGATAAAATTTGATAATTTTGAGTATAAAATCTTGTGTTAGCCGAATGTAAAAGTGTTAGAATGGATCGAATATATATGTATATCTTGTTAATACGAATGAAAAAGTATATTCGATATGATATGTGGATGTAATATGATGTATATGATCTATTTGTGATGTTAGCACTAAGAAATGTGTATTGAAGGATTGTTTCAGGCTTCGAGCCTAGCAGGCCTTGTGCCGGTGGATTATTTCAGGCTTCGAGCCTAGCAGGCCTTGTGCCGGTGAATATATCGGGCTTAATGCCTAGCAGGCTAAATGCCGTTGTTTGAAAGTCTAGCAGGCCAAGTTCCGATGTATGCGATTCGGAGAAATGATTTGCTTATTGTATGCTGGTGAGTTTTCAATACCGAATTTCGATATTAAATTAGTAAAGTTACAAAATAAATCAAGAAAGCTTAAGTTATGAAAGTGAATTTGTGGGTTCGGTTACAAGGTAAGTATTAATCATGTTAATATGCCATGCTTATATGCTATATTGATAATTAAATGAAATGTTGAAAGGAAGTGATATACATATGATAGTTGAAACTTGTTTATATGTGCTATATCGTGAGGAAGTTGGTTATAGGAAAGCATGAAAGAACTAAGGTAATTGTACAGGTATGAATATATGCTTAAGTGTGGGATTATTATTTGTAATCGATGTGCGGTAGCAAAGTAATGAAAATTTATGTATACAAGAGATGAGTCATTCGACTATGGTGAAATTATGTGTTAATTCATGAATGCTTAATGTCAGAAATTGATTATTTAAACGTTTGTGTAACCAAATGCTATATTGTGGATGCTTAAGACTTACTAAGCTAGTGAGCTTACCTTGTGTGTGGACTTTGTTTGTTTTATAGATCTCGTTCAAGTTACAGGCTCCGAGGATCGTCAGAGGAATCAACAACACTATCAAATCCCTTTTTGGTACTCATACACTTGGTTTTTTTTTTTAAAATCAAAGGCATGTATAGGTTAGACTAAATTGTAATTAGTGAACTTTGGTCTTGTAACTAAGTATAGCCTAGCCTTGCGAAAAAGGCTTATTTCCTTTGGTTAACTTAAGTTTTAATGCTCTTTGACATAATGGTTGGACTTTAAAGTCATATCTGAATATATGTGTAAATGATTGCATGCTTGAAGTGCTTAGTTCTTAGCAAATTTATCCATGGCCAGTTACATGTATATTTAGGTCAGTGTATGTTATAGAGAATATGTTTGCGGTTAAAAATAAGTCTATGTGCTTTGGGTCTAATGTGTTTTACAAATGAATATTGGGTTTGGTCACATGTATCGATATTAAAGTAGATAATAATATATGCGTATGTGTGGTAGTTAATTATAAGGATTAAGATTCGATATATTGTTAGATACAAATTTTGGGAGGCATAAGTTAACTTTGTAAACTTGTAATTGGTAACATGGAATATTGATAGACATATTTTTGAATGGCATGTACGTGTATGGAAATCGTGGGTATTTGTAATAGCCCAAATTTCAATGATGTCAAAAATAATGGTTTGAGATCACCAAATCTGACAAATGAACTCGTAGACTATATTATTTAATATTTACGAGCCAAATGTAGCTTTTAAAATATTTTTGAAATAGTAAATTGTGTTTTATAAAAATTTATTTGGTCAAGAAATTGAGAAAAAGAGGTATCGAGATCTCGGTGTTATATACCGAGTCATAAATATTTTTATGAATATTTACGGAATGTCAATAAGGTAGTATTAAAATTCCGTTAGAAAATTTTGACGTTTGGGTGGTTAATTAAATAAAAAGGACTAAATTGAAAAGTGTGTAAAAGTTGCTAGAATGATTAAATAGATTAATTGTCAAATGAGGAAGGACCTAAAGTGAAAATAAGCCCAAAGGAGATATTTTGGGCGGCAATAGCTGAGAAAAATCAGGAAATGGGTGAAATAAGGGCAAATTTGGAAAATTGTCAAAATTAGTTAAATAAGTATGGGACCAAATTGGAATATCTAGATTTCTCTTCATTTCTCTTCATTTTCTTCAACTGAAAAATAGCCATGGGAGAGAGTTTCAAGCTGGTTTTCATGCTCAAGCTTCATGTAAGTTTAATTCTTGCTTTCTCCTTGAAATTTCTATGTTTTTGTTCTTTTACAATTGGGTCCAACTTATTAATTCATTAGTTTTTGATTCTATGGCTAATTTTTAAAGTTGATGTGGATTAGTGCTGGAATAATATGATGAATAGATATTGAATTGAAGCTTTAATTTTGTTATATGATGATTTTATCAAGTGAAATTGATGGAAATTAGTTTTGGGACCTAATTGTGAAAGAGTTGAAATTAAGGCCTAGTGTTAAAATTCTGATTTTAAAAGGTTATGAAGTAGTTTAAAATGATAGAGGAAAGTATTAAATGAGAAAATTAGCTCAATTGAGGGGTTAATTGAGCAAGGATTGAATTGTATGAAATGTGGAATTGGGGATAAAATAGAGATCAACATGTTACACTAAAGCAGTTTTGGACAGCAGCAGTTGTCTAACTTTGAAAAATCACCAAAAATGGTAGGAATTGAATCAGAAGTTGAGTGAGATATAGAATTAAATCTTGTTGAGTCTATTTTCATATAAAAGAAACAGAGCAAGCAAAGGAAGTCTGCATATTGAGATATTTAAATTTTGGTAAGACTGGTTTAGAATAACTTCGTGATCCCTGTTCTTACTTTAGAAATTCACTAAAAATTGTAAAAAAAATAATTATGAGTTATAATTTATATGTTTGTATTCCTTAGTGAGTCTATTTTCATTATAAATAATCAGAAACACTATATGAAAATCATACTATGAGATAATTGATTTTTAGTGAAGAGAGGTCAGAGCTGTTGGACAGTGTAATAGGGGAGAACTAAACTAATAAACTGTACTAATTGGCCACACCAAAAATTCTGGAAAAATTATGGTAAGAAGATATGTGAGTCTAGTTTCAAATAAAATTAACGGATCTTAATTTTTAGTTCTGTAGCTCAAGATAAAAATAATTTAGTGACTATGACATAGATGGACAGCTTGAATATTCACATAAGTAAATAGTGAAAACTATAGATAATGTTACTTACAAGTGTGTTGTTTATACTAAGGATGTGGATGGAGAGGAGGAGGAGGAAAAATAATATATGAACGACTTGTGTATAAATTGATTACATGCTCGATTATAATTGATAAATGTTGAATTAGAAAAATTGAACTTGTGAGTTTATATGGCTAAATTTTAGTAATCATTTGTTAATTTTATGAACTTCATGATGTGTTATTTTATATGTATTGATGATAAAATCGTGAATAATGTAAAAGCATGGAAATTGAATAAATGATCGAATTAAGCATTTCAGTTCAGTGACAAGACGAATTGACAGAAAAGACCATGGTTGAACCATGACAACAAGTGATAAGTGATAGCTTCGGCTACACTTATCTGATCAAGGACAAGTGAAAGTGAAAAGTGGTAGCTTCGGCTACCTGATCAGTGAAAAGTGGTAGCTTTGGCTACCTGATCAGTGAAAAGTGGTAGCTCTAGCTACCTGATCAGTGAAAAGTGGTAGCTTCGGCTACCTGATCAGTGAAAAGTGGTAGCTCTAGCTACCTGATCAGTGAAAAGTGGTAGCTCCAGCTACCTGATTAGTGAAAAGTGGTAGCTCTGGCTACCTGATCAGTGAAAAGTGGTAGCTCTAGCTACCTGATCAGTGAATAGTGGTAGCTTCGGCTACAAGTGACAAGTGATTTCCGTGTAAGACCATATCTGGGATATGGCATCAGTGTGATACGTGTTTAAGATGTAAGACCATAGCTGGGCTATGGCATTCTAGTGAAAAGTGATGAATTGACGGATAAGTTCATGGTTTCACCATGACATAATGATAGTGAAGATGTAAGACCATGGCTGAGCGATGGCATTCTAGTAAAAAGATCATAGCTATGTTATGGCATCAGTGATTATCAGTGAAATTCAATGCATGCCGGTGCAGAACAATTTTGTAAGACGTTCACTAATTTGACGAAGTTGGTAAGTGTTATATAAAATTATGTGATATAAGGAAATATGAGTTGATGATACATGAATATAGAACTTGGTTGATGAATGAGTTCATTTGTGATTATATATTTGTACACCCTTAAGTGTATTATCCGTATGAAATGGTATTCTGAATGAGCTAATGGGAAGAGTTCTAATATGACATAATCTGAATTCGAAATGAAATATTATGAGAACGTACTTGGAATGCATTGGTATGTCTTGTATATGTTATTTGAATTCATAATATGGAAAGGAAATGCATGTGGAAATTTGAGATGATGATATCGGTACATGGAATCTATTGGTGAATATGTACATCCAAATTTATATGATAGATTTTAGTGAACATTGAAATTGGACTCAATAAGTGATTTGTCAATTTAAATTGTGATTGGCAAGAAGAGTTAATGAGTTGTGTGTCTATGAATTGTTACACGTATTTGTCTAAAATATGAGGAAATGGTGGTGCTTGATACATGGAAATATGAGATTGTGATACATCCGATAAAAATATGGAATATGTTTGATAAATGTATTTATTCATAATTATAGAACTGTACACTTCAAGTGTACTATTTGTGTAAAGATAATTATTTTAAATTATCTGTAAGTGTTCTGTACTCTTTGGTAATGCCTCGTACCCTGTTTCGGCGTCAAATACGGGTAAGAGGTGTTACAGTATTTGTATATCCAACTTTTACTATGTGAATTGGTAAAGAGATAGCTAAATGTTGGAGATATGGACTTGATGGCATTCGGCCATATGCATGATCAAATATAAATTTCCAATTTCTATTATATGTATGCATGTGATGTTAGTTTGATTGAATTTTGAGTTTAATATGATATGCAGGATATCTATTAGATTGTTTTCTTTTGGGAAGTTAATTTTACTATGCATGTTGAGACAAAAGATTTTACATTTGAGAAATTAAAATATGTTTAAATGATTTGCATACAAAGTACGATTGGTGTAAGCATTAGAAATGAATAAGTTGCATAACTAATTGTAGTTTGATTATGCGCATATCAACGGATTAAAGTGTGCATTGGATCGACTGAGTGTTGGTTTTATCTGATTTTGGTATAATAAAATGTATATGTGATCTCGAATAGGTTTATTGGAATGCCATGTTTTATCACCTAGTTAAGTTTTAAATCACATGTATAATTATATATGTGTATTAGGTTAAGGTGACTTGATCGATTAAATGAAATGAATCAATTTGTAAATTGTTGCAAGGAATCATGTGAAGTATGTTTTAAGAAATTGAATGTAATACTTATAATACGTAGGATTAATACTTTTAATCATTTGTATTTTTCTATATATATGATGGTTCATCTATAACTTATGTGGTTAGTCAAAAGTTGTGTTTTGTTCGGTAATGCCTTTTAACCCTATTCGGCGACGGATACGGGTAAGGGGTGTTACAAGCCATGCCATACACAAGTCATGTGCCCAACATACTGGCTATCGGCTCGATCATCTTTAAAGCATAAGCCTCCACTTATATCAAAGCACATAAGTTACATACTCGTGGTCAATGATTCACTCAGGATTTAAGTAAATCACACTATGAATGTCACAAGTGAATTAATTCACAAATAGATTTAGAATTAATTCATCTTGGGTCTAGTCCAATGTATTATTCTGCCAATAAATACATCTATATATCTACCCGTGGAGTCAACTGTTCCGATAGCCAAGACTAGCCATCTCCTCAATTGGAATTGTAGACGACATAATAATCTTTCTCAATATTTGAATCAAATGCTTACTTTGATTATTTTACAAGATTACAGACTCGTTTAGATTATCTACTGAAGTAAATTGTCTTTCTCGCAATGTAAACGTTCTTACAGTGCCACTTATCATTAGTTTGAACTTAGCTCATCAATGAGCTAATATTTGCTTGTCACAATTCTACTATGCATGCAAAATATGAAAGGCAAAAACACAAAATATATAATAGTGAAATGTGAAATTAACTTTATTTATTCATCGTTCAAATAAATAAAAAAATAGTTATATATTTACTATAATATGGACACATTTCCCAACATATAAAGTTAAAGAAACATGAAACACTTAAAAGGCAACAAGCTAGTGAAATGATTATTGTAAATAATATTAGATATATAGTGAGAATGAGGATTATAGGGAAAATTATAAATAGAGGGGTAGTGTAAACACGAGACTCTGTATAGATTGTAACATCCCGAAATAAGGCCTAAACGGAACAGTGGTTTCGGGATCACAAATCCGATGTTGAGAAATTTATTTTATTTATATTTTTATGGTCTACAATTTCACGGAATGATTTCATGAAAATATCATTCGAAAATTTTGACGTTTGGGCACTCAATTTAGTCAAAGGACTAAATTGTAAAAAGTGCAAAAGTTGAGTTCTACATGTTAGAGGTGTCCAATTGTTATGAAATTTTAAATTTGAGGTCCTTAAATGATAATTAGACCATTGGTTAAGTTAGTGGACAAAAATGGACATGGATGGGTATGTTTCAAAAGATTTTTTAAGGGGTATTTTGGTAATTTAGTGAATTAAATGAATTAAAAACAAAATTTAAATGTCAAATATGTCCATCTTCTTCATTAGGACGAAATTACAAGGGTTATCCATAGTTAGGGTTTGTTTCAAGCTTCTAAACTCCATACTAAGTGATTCCAAGCCCCGTTTTTAATGTTCTTTACGTTTTTGGAGTCCCTGTAACTTGATTTAGCTTATTCTAGCAATAATTTAACCTAGGGTTCATATTTGGAAAAATACCCATAGGTGAAATGTGTTTATTTTGATGTTTTATGATAGAATATGAAGGCTTAAATAATGTTAAACAACTTTTACTAAGCGATTTTACGTGAAAACGAGTAAAACGACGTAATCGGTAAAAATACCTAATGTTCATAAGTACATGTTAGAGTGAGAATTTGATGTTGCCATAGAAGATAACAATGATCAGCATGTTATAAAACATAAGAATAAGGGCTGGAATTTAATTTTCGAGTATTGGGACAAAAGTGTAATTATGCAAAAGTTTAGGGGCAAAATTGTAATTTTTCCAAAGTTTGAGTTAGGGGCTGTTTTGAGTAGTACATTAATTAAATAAGTGAAATGTGATGTTTTAGACCCCGAAAAACTAGATTTGGACCTAAAACTGGAGGAAAATCGAAAAATCAGGAAAGTTGGTAAAATGACCGTTTCGGCATTCGAGGTAAGTTCATATGTTAATAATAATGCAATACCATGCTTGGATTGTAATTCTCTATTGATATGGCATAAATTGTATGATTTAATATGTTTAGGAGAAGTTGATGGATGGTATGTATGGTATGGAAAATGTGATGTTTGTTGTGTCATGTGAAATTGAATGGCAAATTAATGTTACAAGAATTGAATGTTAAACTAATATTACATGGGTTGTATGAGTTGCTACACGGTTGTACCTGACGAGATTTCGACAAGAAAGTTTATATGTAAATAATGCATTTATTTTACTTGTACAATAATTATTTTGCTAGATATTATGGAAATCATTGGGTGATAACTAAAATATGAAAATGAATGGAATGGGAAATTCTCGATTGAACCTTCGAAAAACCAAGAGATACGGACAATATGTAGCTAGGTCACACGAGTGATAAGGGACCTTCACCGTGTGCACAAGAAAGCTACTAGATGGCAAAATTTGATTTGTAGCTAGGCCATATGGATGATAAGGGACTTTCACCATGTGTGCAAGAAAGCTACGGGATAATAATTTCATATGTAACTAGGTCACATGTGTAATACTGTGTGTATACCATGTGTACAAGAAAGTTACGGGTTATAAGTAGCTAGGTCACATGAGTGGTTCCTAGTGTTGGACACCATGTAGACAAGAAAGCTACGAGATGGAATGGCTAGGTCACATGGGTGATAAGGGACCTTCACCATGTGTACAAGAAAGCCGAATTATGTGTAGGTGGAGCTATGTGCTAAGACCACCGAGTATCGGGCGTTTTCCGAAGGGGTTCAACGAGATAATTTACTAATGATGATTGGTGCGATCATGTTATGAATAAGTGCAAGTGTGAATGTGACCAATTGAGAAATGTGGAAAATGTACGTATGAACAATATGTTCGATATGTAATCGAAAATTGAAAAGGTTGGTATAAGCAAGTGATGAACACAATTAAAGTGAAAGAGAGAGCAAAAATTTACAATAAAACTGTTTGGACAGCAGCAGTGACATGAGTTTGAAAAATCACTAAAAATAGTAGAGATTGAATTATAAGTTGGATGAGATATTTCTTTAAATCTTATTGAGCCTATTTTCATATAAAAGAAACATAGCAAACAAATGATTCGTATATTTTGAGATATTTGAATTTTTGTGAGACTGGTTTAGAATGATTATGTGATCCCCTGTTCTACATTGGAAAAATCATTAAAAATTGTAAAAAAATAATTGTGGGATATAATTTATATTCCTGAAATCCTGAATGAGTCTATTTTCAAATGAACTAAATAAGAAGGTCATATGAACTCTGTACGAGGAGAAAATTTATTCGTAGTGGAGAGAGGTCAGAATAGTCGAATAGTAAAATAGGTAAACCTTTAATGAATAAACTGTATTGATTGGCTAAACCAAAAATTCTTGAAATTTTATGTTGAAAAGATATGTGAGCCTAGTTTCATAGAAAATTAACGAATCTTAATTTGGAGTTCCGTAGCTCCAGATATAAATAATTTAATGACTATAACTCAAAAAAACAGCTTAACTGGAATTTAAATAAATAGGAAGAATGTGAAAATAGCATGTTATCACATAGCTTATTAGTTTCATGCGAGCTTACTAAGCGTAAAACTTACTCCCTCCTTTCCATTTCTTTTAGTTTTGTCAGGTCAGCTCAGGGTTGGAGATCGTCGGAGGCAGTATCACACTATCGAGCCATTATCCTTAGAGTATTGGCATGTGTATGTTAAATGTTTTCAAGTGAGTGACATGTATAGGGACTTAGTTTTTTTTTTATGATGGATGTTGTTGTGATTAGCCAAATGTATTGGCTTATATTGATTTGTTGATTATAGCCATGAGATGTGGCTTATAGTGATTTTGGCCTGTAAGCCTATTTTGTCCATGGCATGTGTTTGAAAAGTTTTAATTTTGGGCAAAATTTGGTAACCCGGTTTTGTACGATTGTGAATGTTTAAGTCCAGAAACGCCTCAAACCCTGTCCCGGAGTTGGACACGGGTGAAAGGTGTTACATAGATTGAGTGATGTAACTAGTGATCTATTGTTTAGCCGCTACTGTTTTTATTTATAGCAGCTCATTGCTCTCTTTTTTTTGGGGGGGTAATATAAAGAATATTTATCGAAATAAATATTTTCATATAGTACTAAAAATTGGATAGGTCGGTTAATTTTTTTAGATTAATTTATCTTTTTTCTTTCTTATTGTCACATGGGATAAATTGAATAAAAACTTTAATGACGTAAATAATTATTTTTATTTACTTATTTTTAAAATTAATAAGGATTAAATTTCTTTTTTTTAGAGGATTTAACTTACTCGATTCTGAAATGGAAAAATAATTTATTACCACGAAGGATAAATTTAACAATAACATAAGTAATTGTTCTTATTTACTTACTTTCAAAATTAACATGAACTACAATACTCTCTATTTTCCAGTGAGATTAACTTGCCCGATTTCGAAATTGAGAGGCAATTAAGAGATAATTTTACCCAAAATAGAAGTAAAATTTGAATTTGAAAGTCATAGTTTTGTTTTTAATCACTTATCTGCATATAACTATTACGAGTATAATTTTTTATTTTATCGATCTTTAAATAAGAGGAAAATTATGTTTTAATATGTTTGAATTCACATTCTTTTGATTATTGCAATAACAATAATGACAACTAAGATAAGGCTTAATAAACTCATTTACATAAATGTACAATCAAATAATATAATTAATATATTATTATTTTTAAAATAGATAAATCTTAAAATTATACATAAACTTTATTTCAATGTACAATTTGATACATGAATTATGATTGTATAATTGTACGCATGAAATTTTGATTGTGGTTCAAATATATAAATGAAATTTTAATTTTAGTTCAATCATACATATTTAAAGAAATAAATATATCAATTTATTTTTATATTATATAAATATAATTATTTGTATATGCAATATATAAACATAAAATGATACTATATCACTAATTATGTTAATAAATTGTGAGAATTGAATTGAATCAAAATTTTATGTATAAAATTACACAAAATCAAAATTAATAGATTAAAATCCATGTGATAGCCTGATAGTCAGGGTATTCATTACTTCAAGTGTGGCATAGGTTTGAGTCGTGCTAATCGTGTTTATTATTCGAGTTTGCTATTCTTGTATTCCATAAAAAAAATTAATTAATAAAAATTCATATTAAATTAAAATTCATATTTAATTTTAAAATTACCCGAGAGTTTGTTTTATATTGAATTGATTATTAAGATAATAAGAAGGTTAAGATATTTTCCCTTGATGATAGTTGAGAATAGACTAATTAATTGAAGCAAACCGGTCAAAAACAAAAATTTTTAGAACTCGAGAAAATTGTGGGGACAAAGCCACCTTAGTAGTCAAAACTCAAAACCCTAAGTCCTATACGCCTATTGACACTGCTTTTCTTAGGCCATCTTTGCTTTAACATAACTCTCTTCCTATTTTCTTTCCCAGGGAAAACACTCCTAAAACAGCAGGGAAACCATCCATGGCAGCCTCTCCTTTGTCTTCGTCTTCAGCTCTCTCAAAACCCATCTCCAAACACCATTCTTTTTCTCTGAACACCCCTCAAAAGGTCCCCTTTCCTCTCCTCCCAAAAACCCTTCAAAAACCCTCTTCTTTCCCTTGCAATCATGTTTTTCATCCCCAGAAATCTCAGTTTACCACCTCCTCTAAAAACCCCATCTCTGACTTCTTTTCAGCAAACAAAAATGAAGACGGTTTGGTGCCTCCTTTTAGTGATGATGACGACGATAAGCCCCGTGAGGAGTGTGGTGTTGTGGGTATCTTTGGTGACCCTGAAGCTTCACGTCTCTGCTATTTGGCCCTCCATGCGCTTCAGCATCGTGGACAAGAAGGTGCAGGTATTGTAGCAGTGAATAACAATGTTCTTCAGTCGGTTACCGGGGTTGGTTTAGTATCTGAAGTGTTTAACGAGTCTAAACTTGATCAATTACCTGGTGAAATGGCTATTGGACATGTTAGATATTCAACTGCTGGTTCTTCTATGTTAAAAAATGTGCAGCCTTTTGTTGCTGGGTACAGGTTTGGGTCCATTGGGGTTGCACACAATGGAAACTTGGTAAACTACCGAGCTTTGAGAGCTATGCTTGAAGACAATGGTTCAATTTTCAATACTAGTTCTGACACTGAAGTTGTACTTCATTTGATTGCTATTTCAAAAGCTAGGCCTTTCTTTTTGAGGATTGTTGAAGCATGTGAGAAGCTTGAAGGAGCTTATTCGATGGTGTTTGTGACCGAGGATAAGCTTGTTGCAGTGCGTGACCCCCATGGATTTAGGCCTTTGGTAATGGGAAGGAGGAGCAATGGTGCTGTGGTTTTTGCCTCTGAAACATGTGCTCTTGATTTGATCGAGGCAACATATGAGAGAGAGGTGTATCCAGGTGAAGTGTTGGTGGTGGATAAAACAGATGGGGTTCAATCAGTTTGCTTGATGCCCCACCCTGAACCAAAACAATGCATTTTTGAGCATATATATTTTGCTTTGCCTAATTCTGTTGTTTTTGGAAGGTCTGTTTATGAATCAAGGCATGCTTTTGGGGAAATACTTGCTACCGAAGCTCCCGTTGACTGTGATGTCGTGATTGCAGTTCCGGATTCTGGCGTGGTGGCTGCTCTTGGTTATGCAGCCAAAGCAGGGGTGCCATTCCAGCAAGGCCTGATCAGGTCTCACTATGTAGGAAGAACTTTTATCGAGCCTTCGCAGAAGATTAGAGACTTTGGAGTGAAGCTAAAGCTTTCACCGGTTCGTGGTGTATTGGAAGGTAAGAAGGTTGTGGTGGTGGATGACTCAATTGTGAGAGGAACCACATCTTCAAAAATTGTTAGGTTGATTAAGGAAGCAGGGGCTAAGGAGGTTCACATGAGAATCGCAAGCCCACCGATCATCGGTTCTTGTTATTACGGAGTGGACACACCAAGCTCTGAGGAGTTGATATCAAATAGAATGAGTGTGGAGGAGATAAGGGAGTTCATTGGATGTGATTCACTGGCATTTCTGCCATTCGAAAGCTTGAAGAAGATGTTGGGCAGTGAGTCTCCAAATTTCTGTTATGCTTGCTTCTCAGGAAAATACCCAGTGATGCCAAGGGAGGTTAAAGTGAAACGGGTTGGGGATTTCTTGGATGATGGGCTGAATGGACCTATGGATTCCATTGATGGAGGGTGGATTCAAGGCCCACGAAATTTGAACGTTGAGAAAGAAATGGATCCCCTGTATCAAAAGAGCAACATTTAGCTGTTTCAAGCAATGACTTTAGAGGGGGGAAAGATCTGTCTTTGGGTGGATGTCAACACACTCTTTTTGCTTTCATCTAAATTCTAAAGCTTATACAATTTTGACCCACTGTTTTGGCTCTGCAAACTAATCTCTAATAGACGCTGGGTTGATGTGTTTGTTTTGTTTATGCATTTTATGAAGTCCGAGTTTCCTACTTTCATTCTCTCACTGATATTTAATAAAAAAGAAATTCTGGAAATGGAAGCAAGCTGATGCAATGCATTAGTAATGAAGATCCCTTCCCTAACATGGCATTACAGCAAGGGTTCTGCTTTATTAATGATTCAGATTTTGCGTGCAAGGTTTTTGCTTTAATTACGCAGAACTTGACCATCTCATCCTAACCATCAACAAGACAAAATTAATGCTATGGTTGAGCAGTTCCACCACAAGCTAAACCACCCCTAAAACCTAGAGGAGTTGGTTACTAGGCCCTCGCCCCAGGCTCATCCGCTACTGTCAAAAATAGCTCCAAGGAATGGAATACAATCAGAAAAGAAATGGCAATTCCCTACATCATCATACTGATGGGTGGTCCAACAGATCATTTGAGTGGAGCAGAGCATGGCAGTCCTACGATTATAATGGTAGCAGAATGGTGTATGATGATAAATATACTTACAGGAGCAAGTTAAAAGTTCATATTCAAGTCACAAACAAATATATCATGTTTACGTTATCTATTCTCATCAATACTGCACTTCTCTGAATAGTTTTCCGTGATAAAACTTGTTACTCTTAAAACTACAGTTTTCAAATCACAAGTGTCACAAAGCATCCCTTAACTATATTTCAACCATTCAAATGAAAATGTAATCTGTAGTATCTTGTACAATTACATTTTTAATGGTTATAGTGGTTGAATGGTACTAAATTTGGAGCAAGATGAGCATACTCCCTTGAGTAATAGAAGCTAGATAGCAGCACGAGCTAGTATCAGATACCGCTAACTTCACTACAAAATTGAAAGATAGTGATATCACCTCAATACGGTTTCTGCAATTAAATAAATCTAGGAAATGAAAAAACATAATCTGCAAACCAAAAGACTTGCATTCATAAAAATGCTGTAATATTAAATAAATGGCACAAAATTAGCCATTTTCTGCACGATCATAAGCATTGGATTTGTGCTTTGGTGCGAATGTGAAACCATCTGGAACCTTGCCAAGCAGCATTTCAGATATACGGATCTGCACGAGTGAAGACGAAACTAATAAGAGGATCATTACTAGCGTTATTCCGGTTAGACATATAGTAAGAAGCAACTGCATACCCAGTCAGCTGCAGAATCAGAGGCCATTAGCGTCTCAAGATCATCTCGTCCATAGTATGAGGGAGGTCGCCAATTCAGACGTTGGGGGATGACATCCAAAAGACCGACAGGAATATACCTACATGCGTAGCTAAGCCATTCCAACAAGAAATGCCTAGTTGTTTCCACACCTGGAAATTCAGTCAAATACCAGAGAACTTTAAACCATAATAGTTGTAAAATACCAAGGTATATGTTCACAGCAGCAGAAATAAAAAATTATTAATGTCTGAAAACAATTTACACGACATTTTGGCATCTCCAACCTTATTACAAAGAAAACCAAAAAATTATGCACCAGTACTAGTATGCTCAATAAATTTTGAATTTGTACTATTGTAGAAGCCACTGCTGCTTTTATTTTGGGTGATAAAATCAATGCTCATCCAAAAAAACAGAATATCATAAATTTTCTCGGGATGGGTTCACATTCCAATGGGGTAGTTTGATGCTAATTAACGATATGGTTAAAACTTAAAACCAACACAGTTTTGGGCCAAAGAAGAAAGAAAAATGTTTCTATTTTATCAACTCAGCCACAGCAGATACAACAATGTTTCTCAAACCACAGCACCAGCATAATGTTATCGGTCACTAAGCTAACGTATGAGAATTCAAACTCGATCACATGCATTCCATTCAGAAAAAGGAATGCCTGTTGAAGAATTATTGCGTACCCTTTTTGTCAGATCCCCAATGCTCTAGGCCAAAACGTACATACTCCTTCAGAATATTCAACCGCTCCTGAGAACTGATATCCCAGTGCCTCTGTTCCTTGATTTCAGTAAATAACCAAGGCTGCAAAGCAACTTAGTTGTTATGATAGACTGAAATTCTGTAAAGCACAATTCAGCAGTATGATAAATAATGGAATGTTTGCAGATAGAATGTCAAAGATAACAAAACATGTTAAAATCTAAATACATACCTTAATCAATGCCCCCCGAGCAATCATACACGTAGAAAGCTCAGGGCAGTCAGTTTTACGATTGTTCCAATCTAAATAGGAGAAAATATCTCCATTACCCAAAACTTGCAATGTACTAGGGGCCTTCCGAGCACACTGGTATATATAATCCCAATCAGCAAGTTTACTGTAGCGTTGCTGACGTGATCGACCATGTATTGTCACTGCAGTAGCACCCCAACTGCCAATATCTGCAATTAGCGAATCAATGCGGTTTTTACCTCCAAAATAACCTGTTCTCACCTGGCATAACAAAAGGTACAATTACATATCTTGAAACTGCTTGATGATTGTAACAAGTGCATGTAAAGAAGAGTGAAAAAGGAGCAATATTGACAAGCAAAAGTTGGAAAAAAAAAAGAAATCCAGATGTGTGAGCAACTGAGCACACATGTAAATGACATAGGCATGCACAAATGAACTAATAATCTAAATGCCAGCAAGTACCTTAACAGTTATAGGTTTATCTACAGTGCCAGAAGCTGCTTGAATGATTCCTTTCATACGTAATGGTTTTGTGAGAAGAAAAGATCCAGCACCCTTATCAACAACAATATCAATTGGACACCCCATATTAATGTCAATGAAGTCCACCGTACACTCCTTTTCTATAAGTTCAACAGTACGTGCTATAGTGTCAGGATATGCCCCACATATCTGGACTCCAAACAAATCCTCGGATGAATGTCGCCTCAGCAGAGCCCATTCTGAAGCTTGACCCTGTTGCCACAGGATAAGCGCCACAGAGAAACATATGAAGCACAGAAAGCACTTTTATAGTAATAACAAATGTAAAAAACAAGAAAAGGCCACCAGAAGAGCTAGCCAAAAAGAAGTTCAACTACTAAATGTTAGCTTCCAATCAAGATGTATATTCTAATAGCAAAACAGTTAATGCAAGACATCACTAGTTTCTTATTTGGGATGCCTTGCTGAGAAAGAAAATTATGCCTATTCGTTCCCTTGGGTGTACTTTAACTGGCTAACCACAGCCTATTATTTCAATTTCTGACACTTATTGGAAGGAAAAAGTAGCAGTTTGCCCCTGATCCAAAAATCACTAGGCAGTTGTGATATACATACCTGCAAAAGGTTGGTGCACATTGCCATTTCACCGCATGTCACATCTGCTCCCAGTGTTTTGCAAACCCTACGAAAAGGAAGATTCCCAACTGTGGTTAGAGGAGCAAGATACAACTTCTCTCTAAAATCAATAAGCATCTTTTCACGAGGGTGTATCTTGAGGCTCTTATCAGGTTCTGCATGTACATCATCAGCCGGTTCAGTTTCAGCAGATTTTTTTTCATTATTCTTCTCAAGAACAGTCGCATCTTTCAGATTACATATCTTGGGGCTCCTATCAGGTTTTGCAAGTACATTATCTGCCGGTTCAGTTTCAGCAGAATTTTTTTCATTATCCTTCTCCAAAACAGTTGCACCTGTCAATTTACACAACTGAGTTACAGACTAGATTAATCAGTTCAAAAACTAGCAAAGAATAAAAAATCCACAAGAAGTCTATCACCTTCCCCTTCATCAGAGCACTTTTCATCAACCACTAACTTGGCCTTCTTCAAGGGTCTCAACTCATCAGTTTCACATGCCTCTTCAGCATTAACTGCTGCTGGAAATGTTGAAGGACACTCAGAACAGTCAACTGAATCATCAACCACCTTTTTGCAATCGGTCTCATCGGCAGCATGAGAACCATCTAAACCAACTTCGTCTTCCTCCTTATCTACCAGCTTCTTTACTTTCCAGTTGGGCCCCTGAATTATCGCATTGATAACAAGTTCTAACAATAAACCATAATGATTATACAACAAGATGGAATGAACAGAAATGCAAGAAATAAGGACCAATAAAAGAATAATTTCATTGTACCGCTAGTCCAAGAGATTTAACTACAGCATCCGCTTTAGTAAAGCGCATTTTGTTTTTCCACAAAAGCTTCTGAACATCTTTGCTTAGTCCATTGACTTCAGAGCTTTTCTTCAATAAATTAGAAGTAGCAGCGGGAGCATTATCCTTATGCGTGCCTGCAAATCTACAGGCTAAACCATAAGGGCAGGGTGCATCAGCTTTTATAAATGGGCAGTCACCCTCTAGATCAGCCGGTTTCTACATACAAAAAAAAAAAAATTTAAAAACCCAATTAGCAAAATTTGATCAAATTATAAAGTCAGGAAATGGGTATTCAAATACCTGAGCCATAAAGGCTTCAATGTCATGGCTGAAACGACATTTATCTTTATAAGAACATGCATTGACATCTCCCGTCTTTGCTATCTCAGGACATAGATTCAAAGGAGATTTTTGCTCCTGAAGGAGAAAAACAAAAGAAATCTTCAACGATCACTTTTCAATTTACATTCCACTACAACAACAACAAAAGATTTTTTTTCCCTCCCGGCAAATAACAAATTGCTTTGTAAAGGGAAACAGATTAGGTTAATAAAATTGGGACCTGACGACGCTCTCGTTTGAGTTGCCGCTTCGATTTCTTTTCTTGGACAACGTTTGCCTGAGGTTGCATGACGTTGGCGTCAGAGGCGGGGTTGTTTTGGGTGGTTCTAGAGGATGGTGGAGGTCGAAGAAACTCTCGCTTTACAGGTGCAATGGCTCGAGCTACTAACTCTTCCAGTGAAGGTTGAGTAGTTCCATTCGGGTCCGAAGGCGGCTGTGAAGCCGGGACCCCTTCCGTCGAAGAGTCTGTAACCGCACAGATATCTTTCGGACAGTCATCCATCGATGGCGAGTTCGCTGGGTGAGAGCACTCAGTTCCCTGTCAATCTCCTGCGGTGATTAAAGCTCTGTTTGCAGTAACGAGGAGTGGCTCCTGATTAGGGTTTATGTTCAGTGGGATTGTTGTTGTAAGTGTACACAACGTGGGTAAACCACATACTCACAGGGCAAAAGTGCCGCGCCTTTACTACGCGGACGGTGAGAAATAAAACGATGTCGTTGTTATCCTGAGAAGCAAACGATGCTGTTTTCAAGAGGAGAGTGAGGACGAATACGACGCCGTGCTTTGGTGGACAGTAAAAAGCAAACGGCGTCGTTTCATCTAGAAGGGGGAGAAATAATACTATTAGAAAGATTTAAACCATACCATGAACTTGAGTCTAACCTCTTAAACCACTCTATCATCCAATCGCCATGTTTAGTTTAATAAAATGGAATAAATAAGGAATGCAATAACTGTGTAAAAATAGAATATGAAAATAATAGATATTACGTTGTTTGGCTGATTGAATAGAATAAACAAGTAACAGTATTAAGTTAGCTAGATTGATGGTAAGGAATAGAAGAGTAATAAGTGTTAAATGACATTATTATCCGTAAATTAAATAATAGTATTTTTATTATTCTATTAATTTCATTAATATAATTCATAAAAAATAATATATGTAGAAAATTTAAATATTATAATATATTATTTATTTCTTAATAAATTTATAAATACTATGTCAAAACATAATATTTGAAAATGAATAATTTCACCTTTTACATTTAATAATAATAACGTTATTTACCAATAATATTTAAAAATTTAGAAATATTATTAAAATCCTACTTATAAAAGTATAAAATTTTATTTTAACATTACTTTGATCTCTTTCTTTATTTTGGAGTTCTCCCCGGTTCTCTTTTTTTTTTTTTTTTTTTTAATGAACCAACTTTGATTGTTCAGAATCTTTCCATTCTTAACTCATCATCGTGGCAACTGATCTCATTGTCACTATCAACCATCGTCAAGGCTTTTTGAAATTTCATCACAGATTTCTTGTAACTTCTTTTTTATTTTCTACTGGATTTTTCAAAAAACAAAATAACAATCAACCTAGATTACAAAATAATCTTCAGCGTCCATTGCATTTTTGGGGTCTTCCATCGCTCCAAGTCTTCATTTTGGTTATCTTGATTGTTGTTAACTCCTAAAATTTAAAGGCTCAAAATCCCTATTGCAAAAAACCCGAAAAAGTTGTTTTTTAACCTCTGTAGTGAGAATGATATTGAAAAAACCAATTCAAATTTAACAAAAGTTGTCTTGGTTTAACTTGAAATGATGAGGGTAAAATTTCAAATATATATATAAATGCTATTCGCTGTTGAGCGGAACAGCCATTCTTTAGTAAGAGTGAAGAATAGTAATTCGTTATTGTCAGTAATGAGATAAAAATTCTAAATCGGCTGAATAAGGACTTTATTAAACCAAATTATGGAATAATTATTCCCCTTGGAATGGGTTCGCTATTCATGCCACCCAACCAAATGTACTGTAAGTTTCAAACTTTTTACAAATGAACAAGAAACTATGTTCTGAATATGACAAAGAAAGCTCTTCTGTGATAAAGTTTTTCCTGATCTGATATTTTAAGAAAGAATGATTTCAGATTAATTGCTTCCAAGTCCCAATCTTATCAGTGTCTGCTTAGTGAATGATTAAACATAGACATGAGATGAAAACACTAGCTTTCTCCCTCAGTTCACAAGTTTGGTTTTGCTACATTTTGGTGCAATAAAATTGAACTTGTGCAAATACCCAAAGTACATTGAAAATCAATTCATAGAACAAACTGCAAAAAAAAAAAAAAAAAAAAAAAAACCCCACAGTCGCTAGAATGATATGCCCAAACTCTTTTACTGAAATGAGAAGAGAATAAAAAAAGAATATAACAGAAGAGTTAAAGATCAACTCTTGTAATGTTAATGCAACAAATCCTGTATGTCAACTTAATGCTTACATCCAATATGATTTATCTACCATAAATAAATAAATTAAAAAGATTTGATTATAACCGATTATTCAAGCTGATGTATGTTTTTACTTCGTCCCATCATCTAAAGATGGAGAATATCTGATGCAGGTTGAAATCTTCCCAAGTCGGGACGTTGAAAACTAATGAATACCCGAGGTGAAGAGAAACGGGGATATCATGGGTTTTCAAAGCTTCCCAGAGACCAAGCTACTGATTCAACTCGGTTTTTGCAGTTGTGTTCCCCTTCTGTTGTTGGGGCTGTGGAGGTGACTGCTGCTGCATCTGATGAGATATGTTAAGCTGGAACATCTGCTGATTAACAGAAAGCGGCTCGGAAACCATGCCTTTTGAAGGGTCGGAATCGCCACCTAGCTGTTGAGTAGCAAGTTTTAATCGTTGGACCTCCGCCGTTAATGCTTCATTTAGAGCTTTCCAAATGCAACACAAAAATGAAGGATAAGACACTCGAGCATAAAATTTCAGGCAATGCAGTTGTAGAATGGAGAACTTGGTACAATAAATCATCAGAGTTATCGAGAGGATGAATTAGAACAACATATATGCAAAGAACCAACTCGGCTTAGGAGAAAAGTTATCACGAAGTTCAGTAGTTTAGTGCCATGACCTATATAAGACTTCATGAGTAGCAGGCAGAGGCATATGGCTAATCAATGCAATATGATTTTTGGTGCAATTTAAGCTTCCACCATTGATCTATAATGTAGCTTCAATACGAAACCAACGATTATGGCACAACTTCCCTAATAGTAGTCTTTTATATTTTATTCCTAGCGTGAAATATAAAAAATACTGCAGCACCTTATTTACCATCTTTGAAACATCATTTCTTCGAAGATGCTAAATATGAGGATGATGGGAAGGGCAAGGAAAATCCACTTGCACCATGAAAAAATGAAATGAAATGGCGCACCATAATCAATTAAAAGTAAAATCCATATGTTTCCTATACAAGATAATAATATTTATTGCAACCTTAAAAGCTCAGCATGGTTTACGAATTTTTCGTTCTCCTAGTTCTGTAAACGTAGAAGCAGCATATACCCAAAAAAAATGGCACACAAGATGGGAAGAACAATTAGACACTACCATACAAGGGACATTTTTCTTGAATCGGTTTTAACGCAAGGACAAAATTTTGTAGCATGTGCAGATGTGAGCATGAAAATGCAAACACACTAACTAAGAACACGAAACACTCGTTAAAAGCATGTTAAACAAACAGCTAATAATTGCTCAACAATTCAATCAGTCGACCATACTTGCATGCTTTACAATTCAAAAGTCTAAATACTTTGTCCAAAAATGAAAGGTACAGTTTTAAGGAAATGGAAATCGAATCATACCATCACGGAGTTGTGCTTGTTGCTCCATGGCTTGAAGACGAAACTTCAACTCATTGTTCTGATTTGTAAGCCCAACAGAATCTCTCTACATAAATTTAAAGTTGATGATGAGAAATAAGAAAACTAAAACTAGAAAATATTGCTATAACATGCCGTACTCTAAATCCTCAACCTGTAAAAGTGTTAGCTGAGCAGACAATGTGGTAGCTTCAGTCTGCAGAGTCTGAACCTTGTGTTCCAACTCTGAAATGTACCGCATCTTCCGTTCTTTGGAACGAGCAGCAGACTGACGATTGGCCAAAATCCTTCAAAAGCCAAACAAAATAAGTTTTAAGTGAAATGCTTTTGTTATCAAGCAATAGACTTGAACAATAGGATACCTCTTTGCGCGCTTTGGATCAGTCATAGCAATCTCAGCAAGCTTCTCATTTGCCATAATTTTCTTCAATTCAGCCTCGGTGAACTCACCATTTCCAAACTCCAAACTAAAGGCAGCCGAATTCCCATCGATTGAATTCCTAGGTGAGAGTTGTCCGAGCCTATTCCCAGGTGAAGGTGGTAATTTCGGAGATTCATCACCAAAGTTCAACTTCCCTATAAAACTATCCATTGAAACACTTCTATAATGTCTACCGCTCGGAGCAATGTCTGCTCCTGCGGCCCTTTTGTTCCCTTCCCTCTTCTCGGTCGAATTCATTCCGCCACGCGAACTGTTCCCACTTTCATTCACACTGCTTTCAGCTTCGTTATCACTGCTATCAACACCATTCGTCTTCGTTCCACTTGCTCTGCTATCCAAATCTTCATGATTCTCATTACCATTATTGTTCTTACCGTCGCAAGAATTCAACGCATCCATGTTATCCAAATTCATATAAGCCGAAAACAAATCATCGACAACTTCCCCTTCTGATTTCCTCTCACCCATTCCTTCACCATTGCCATCACTGGTTTCCTTTTTCACCAACTGGGCTGGCTTACTAGAACCCCTTAAAGGAATAAGAGGCGGCGAAGATTGCATTATCGTATTAAACCCAAACGGAATATCACTACTGGAGCGCCTATGCGATTTTCGCGGCGGCAAGCTTTCCCCAAGCCGTGGAGAATTCGCCTTTGAAAAAGGCGACGGTGGCAACAAAGAATGTGAAGCAGCTGCATCCCTTTCATCCATCGACACATCGGTGGAAACTTGGTCTGAGACTGCCATGGATGAAGAATCACGAAAAGGGGAAGGGCTTAAAGGGGGCAATGAATCGAGTGAAAAGAAGGATGAAGGCTGAGACAAAGACCGCGAATGAGTTGGTCCCGAGTTAAAACTCTGAGAACCCATTTGCTGGTTTGAAGGGCGGGACATGGGGATCTGCGAATAAGGTGAAATGGGTGGGATCTGGTTGGGGTGTGAAGGAGGGATACCAACTCTTTTGTTAGTAGCACCATCACCAGTACCGGCAGCAGCACCGCCGTTAAAGTTTTGGCCAAAATGAGAGAAATGTCTAGCAGCTCCTCGGATTTGATTAGGATTCAACTGAGGTATCTCAAGATGATTCATCGATAAAGGTTGCTTAGGGATTGAAGATGATGATGTTCCAAATGAAGATTGAATCCTTTGCATCACATCAGTGTTACCTTCTTCACCATCACCCATAATTTCTTCTTTTCTTTCTTACAAACAATGATGACACAAAAACTCAAAAAGATGAAAACTTTGGACAATTAAAAGCTTAACCCAGTTCACTCCAAAAAAAAAAAAAAAAACAACAACAATATGAGCAAATCAAACTCACCAGAATCTGCAAAAAAAAAAAAGAAAGAAAATGTGAGATAGAGAGAATTTGACAGTAGAAACAAAAAAAAAGGGGGGGGTAAAGATAAAGTGGAATCCGCAGAATTTAGAACAATGAATATAAAAGTAATGTCTTAAGTACCTTGTAATTATAGGTCAAAGCAAGGGGAAAGAAATGAGCAAAAAAACAAAGAAGCAAAAACAATGGCCGTCCGGCGTAATTTAGCAAAAAAACAAATGGGGCAGCCGAGGTGCAAGTTAGCAAGGTGGCAACACCACCAAAATCTCCGCCGAATTTAGCGGCAGGCGCTTTCTCTCTCTTAATTTCACAGTGGAAAAAATGATTTAAAATATTAGAAAATTTGGGTTTGGGTTTCTCGGTCTAGAAACCTTGATAAAGGAAAAAAAAAAGAAATCTTTTCTTGTGAATTTTAATTTAATTTGTGGGGGTTTCGATGAAGGGGACACGGATTTCATGACATGCACGTAATCGACGCGTGAAATTAAAGAAGAAAAAGGAATTTCATTAGAATTTGCATTTAGGGTTTGCATTTCAATTTCATTCCGACCTCTATATCCGCAGCTTATTTAGCAATCATAACACCCCACCAAATCTTATTCATATTTTATTTTTCCACTTTTACTATGTCTTCTACATTTTTTTGTTTTAATGGAATATATTCTAATCGAATGTGATTCTTCAAATTTATTCATTCTATTATTAATTTCACATTTTCATCAAATATGTTGCTATTGTAAAGATCAATAATTTATAATTTTTGTAAATGCAGGTATTCTTCAGATTTTAAAAAAGAAAACTCTACATATCAAATATTTCTTTAATTATTTAATTATTATTTTATAGAATAATATTTAGCACACTATTAATGAGGTGGTGCCTTACAATTATAAAGTAAAATTTTAAAAGAGAAACACATGAAAATCTTTTCAAAATTATCTGTAGAATAAAAAAATATATTATAGATATATTTTATTATATCCTAAAATAAATAGTATTAATCCTTTTTTACTACACTAGTGGTGCATAAGATTATAATCTTTATTCATAATTGTATATATAAATTGAAATCATCTTAACGCTAATTTTATATTTCCAAATTATTATACAAAATATATAAATACTTACTTACTTTTAAACAATAAATTAAAACCATTGAGATAGAGAACAGAAGTCAGAAGAACATGCAACAATTATGTTTTAATTATGAATAAGTTGAATAAAAAAAAGTTAATTTTGTCCCACCAACTCTTATGTCCTTTCTATTAAATCCAATCTTTTCATGAATTTACCATTTAAAAAAATAAACTATTTCTTACATACCAGTATCGTTTTAAATGAATGTATCATTTTTCTACTGAAATTGACAGATATTGGTATTGATCTATTTTGATGTATTGTTTCAATTTTATGGATATCTTTTAAAAATATTTAATATATCTATATAAAGAGATTTATAAATATCAAATAAATAATACTAAGACTTCGTTTGTTTCATTGAAAATAGTTTCCAAAAATATTTTCTACATTTCTTGTGTTTATTTCATATGAAATAGATTGGTAAAAGGAAAATAATTAATAAGTCAACACAAAATAAGTCTTTTAAAAAGGGTAAGTTATTTTCCAAAAAAAGAGCTCATTTATGGGTGCTTTTATTTTAATATAAAAATTAATTTAATCAAGCTTAATATTATTTTATTAATAATAATTTTTTATTTTTAAAAATATTTAAAGTTAATAAAATATTATATTTTTTAATATTATTAAACACACATATTAATTATATATCTAATCATATAATAAATTATTTATTGTTTTAATAAATTATTTAATAATTTAATTTTAATAAATTATTAAACAATAATAAGAAAGGTTCTGACGACGTGACTCCATTTTAAATTTAATCAAACCTCAATATAATTATCAAATATGAAAAAAAAAACTTTGATAAAATAATTAGAGTAAACTAGAAAAATAGTCACCCAATTATATCTTTTATTTTATTTTGGTCACCCAACTATTATTTTTTTTGCTTTAGTCACTAAACTTTTCGAAATTAAATATTTTAATCACTCTCTTGTTAATTGTCATTAGATGAGTGACAAAAAATCGTTGTGAGTTTTTTTTTTATTTGTATGGTAACAAATTTAATCCTCCAATATTTATATAATAATCATCTTGGTGGAGGGATAGGGGTTGATTTCACAACCCAAGCAACCTCTGATAAAGACGATTGATAGGGTAAACATAAAAGAATGGCAAGACAAAGGACATACTGGCATAAGGTGCTGAGTAAGGAAGAAGGTAGGAAGCTCAAGTATGAGCCCATTTGTTACGCATACTATTGTTTCTTATCTAATTTAAGCATCGGTTAGTGTCTTGAAACACAAATTTCATTGTCTCAATACTTTACTTATTATTTTGTACCTCAACCACCCATTCTTGTCTTGGAATTATTAAATTTGATTATAAATAATAATAATAACACGTTATTAAATAGAAATTATGAATCAATAGTTTTTGGGATTCTATAAGTTATATTTATGAATTACAAGAGTAGAACGCGATTAGTGTGACTTGAGTTCAGATTACATCTGAGACAGTGAATATCTTAACTATCAGGCCAACATATAAAATTCATATGTAATTTTTTTTTTAATTCAAGCCCAACAAATTTGTGTTATGTTTAGATTTTTATTGTCTAAAATATTAATATAATATAATTGTAATTATGTTTAATGTTTATACCTTGTTTAAAGAAATCACATGATCAACTCTATTAAAATCCATTAATCAACGTCATCCGTAAATGATGGGTCGCCCCTATTTACTATTTAACCAAATCAAAACTATTTTTCATTCAAGCTAAGTTTTTTTTTATTTTTCTTTTGACACTAAACTACATCTTTAGCTAAAATCAAATAATAATAATAATAATAATAATAATAATAATAATAATAATAATAAGTTTAATTTTTAATGTTTATATTTTTTGTTAATTTAATTTTAACTTTTTGTTAAATTTGACCCTTAATATTTAAAAAAGTTAATTCACTTTCTTTTAACGGAAATGTTAATTAAAACTTTAATTTTTAATGATTTTGGCTTGGCAAACATGATTGATAAGTCACATGTATTTCATGCTAACATGACACGATCAATAAATAATTTAAAATTTATAAAAACATTCAAAATTATAAATACTAAAATTCAATAAAATAGCATGAAGTGTATGTGAATTGTCATGCATGCTCTCGTTTTTAGAAATTTAACATTTAGTCAATTTTTCCATTAAAAAACAACAATTTAACTTTCTTTTTTTAAAAAAACATTTGATGATCAAATTCAACTATTTTTAAAAGGTTGAGAGTGAAATTAATTTAAAAAAAAAAAACTAAATTGAACAAACTAAATTTTTATTATGACATTAAATAATACCCTAATCACATTAGGATGTACTGTTTGATAAACTTCAGGATCATGAATCTAATTTTTCATACAAGCTTAATAATAATTTTAGTTTCTATTTTATCTTTTTTTTTAGCTTTAATTTTCTTTCATGGGCTATTAACTTTAAAATTTTAGTTAATTTTTTTAATAGTAAAATTGATCCAGCTGTTAAAATTTTAACTATATTAACATGATAGTTTAGGTAACAATTTGTGTAATTCATTGTTGAGTGCTGACGTTGATAATTATTTTTAATAATTTTTTTATTATTTTTATGTATTTTAAAAGTTACATGAAGAATGTATGGACTATCATGTAAATTATTAATGTTGAAAATTTAATTTTTTTCAAAAATAAATATAATTTTATAGAGAGTGTGTAATTACAATTATTAATAATTTCTCAATAAGTAACAAAAATTAGAACCAAATAATCATATATATTATGTTAGTCTAAACAAAAAGTTAATAATACGATTATTAATAAAAATAACAAGAAAATACACATCATATGCAATTTTATGAATGTTCTAGTGCATATTTGTTGGGTTATTCCCTCTTTAATATTTAATATGTGCTCTTTATTATTATCTATTGGTTCCTAACTAAATTCATCATCATCTGAATTTGAATATGCATTATTAATTTAAGATTCTCAATATCTCTTTGTTCCATGTACTTTTCGAAATATGAATCATCTCAATTCTACCTATGATTCAAGTTATAGAATATGCAACATGATAGTACGATCCGACCTTGTTTTTTTATGCTACACTAAGATGATGATATTAATATGGAAAATACATTTTTAGCACAGCAAATGTCTTCTTAATCACATTTCGAACAAATTAAAAAGAATCAAATAACCCTAAACCATAATAGTCTAAAATTAAAGAGCTCACGAGCTGCCTATTGTGCTTGTGTCTGCCACCATTCTCTCAAATGGTATCATATCCCATGATATGGTACAAGAAAGCCTTTTTAGTTTATATAATTAGCATCGGCTGTATAATATTTGAGTTAACAGTCCAAATATTCTATAGCTTTAATTATGAAAACTTATATAAACTTAATTTGAGAAAAGACTTATGTTAGGTTGTAACATCCTGAATTTTTGGGTCTATGCGTTTAATAGGTAGGATATGTTTAATGTGTTAATTTAAGTGTTAGGGGTCCAAATTGGGCTCAGGCTTAGGTAGAGGCCTTGATTAAAATTTTCTGTTTGGGCATTATAGGGGTTTAAAAGGTAGTATCTACGTTTAAAATACCAAAGTGGGCTTGTGGCCCAATCTTAGGAGGTGACGCCACACAAGGGAGTAAGGGGCTCAAATTTAAGTTTCATGGAGCCCAATTCTTTTAATTTAAGTTAGCTAAATTTTGGGCATTAGGATTAGGTGGAGTTTAGCTAAATTTTGGGCATTAGGATTAGGTGGAGTGGATGGCAACAAGGCTAAAATTTAGGGGTTTTAATGTTTAAAATATGTGGATAATAAGCAGATAAAGGTTATTATTTAGGAATTTATTTTATAAGGATAATAAGCAGATAAAGGCTAAAATTTAGGGATTTTAATGTTTAAAATATGTGGATAATATGCTGATAAAGGAGGGAGGAGTTAGAGATAATTAAGTCTCTTTTAGATGAGCTAGTAAATTAAGATAAAGGAGAAAAGATAGGATTTATCTGCAAGGTTAGGTAAGTGCCGAAATTTCTATAAATAGGGGGAATATCTCTTCAATTTCGGCATTTGGGGTTTTTCTCTCATTCTTTTCTCTTCTTTTCTGAGTAAAAGCCGAAAACTCCTAAAGTTCCATCTTCTTCTTCATTCTCTGCAAAAGTCGAAATCTCTAAGTCTATTCCCTCATCTTCGCTTTGATTCAAAAGCCAAAACTACACCTATTCTTCTCCTTAATATTCATTGGCCGAATCTCCCTTAGCCATCTTTTCAATTTTTAGTTCTTTCAAAAGCCAAAAGCGCGATAGATCATCTTTCCGGGATTTTTCCTAGAAGCCGAAACTCATAGATCTCTAAGTTATAGAATCATGTTACATTCAGGATTTCAAGGTAAGAGGATTTGTTTATTCATATATATAAAATCGGGTTGAATACTAACTATAGCCGAATATAGGAGAGGCCTATTTTCACATCTTTCCGGCTTTTTGAAGCAAAGCGTAGATCGGTTTAGCAAGGGTATCTACATTAATCAGGTGTGTAATTCTCCACACCATCTAGATCTGTTTGATAAATATATGATTATAAGTTTTATATGTCTTGATAAATGCCGAAATTCCGGCTTAATGATGGAAACCCAAAGAGGGTAAAAGCAAATCACCAGGTTAGTGAATGTTCTGATTAAATGATATAAGTATATTGATTTTTTGTGATTGCATGGGTTGGGTTGATGAAAGGAGGAAGTTATACGTTGTAGCGGTTTTTACCGTGATCTGTTGTAGCGGTTTTTACCGTGATCTGTTGTAGCGGTTTTTACCGTGATCTGTTGTAGCGGCTTTTGCCGTGATCTGTTGTAGTGGCTACGGCCATTATCTGATGATGAGCAGCAAGACTACCATCAAGGCGTGTAGCGGTGTGGGTTGATTGTAGAAATCCCCAATGGTGTGAATGGCTGGTACGGGGGCGTGTAGCGGATGGAAACCTAGGATTTGGGTTGGGCTTGCATATTAATTTTTATTATGTATATTAAACTGTTTATTTTGTTTTATGGGGCTAATGCCCATATCTAATGGTGCATGAGGGTTGCACACTGAGTCTCGCGACTTAACCAATTAATTAATATTTCAGGTAGTACTTAGTGCATTGAACCGGGCTGGAGAGGAGCGCAAGGTGGCCATGCAAAAGAACATCTGGATCCAACAAAAAGACTCAAGTTATTATTTTATATTTTAATTAATGGATTTTAAATCTTGTTGTAATAAGGCCATGGGCCACTAGTTTATATTTTGTTTTATTTTGGGATTTAATTACTTTTAGTTATTTAAATTCTTAATGAACTAATGCATGTATTTAAATTTGGGTTTTTAATTCATAAAGGCATATTTTATTTAAACTATCAACTATTTATTTTTTTCGAATAAAAGGATAAACTTTAGAAAAATATTTTCTGAAAATACGACATGTTTTCCAAAATTTTCTTAGTGACATATCAGATCCGGTCGTGGTGTTTGGGCCTGGTTTGGGGTGTTACATAGGTTATATCATTTTTTATAATATGTAAATTAAATAAATAATAATATAAATTATATAATATTTAACTTTTATAAAAAAAAAAGATTATAAATTGTTCAACGACTTTCATAACACTTCCTATAAATATTTAAATGTTTTTCATAACTTTAGAATATTTTTTGTTATAAATAAATTATCATAAAAAACTATAACATTTTTTTATGAATAAGTATATTATTTTATAATATATAACATGAAGAAAAATAAGTTATGTGCATATATACTTCTTAGTTAAGTTTTATAAATAAGTATATTATTACAATACTTTTATAACATGTAAATTATTTTTATAATAAACTTTTTTACTATAAATTTAGAATTTTTTTAGTATTTAAACAACATAATTTATTGGTATAACTTTATAAAATACATAAATTAGTTTTATAATATATATTTTAGGATTTATAATATAATTTTTTTTTGCTATAACCATCCCAAAAATTCATGCATGTTCATGATTATAATATAATTTTTTTTAACTTGTATAAAAGTAATTTTATTTAAAATTGGATTTGAGTGTAGTTACGTGTGTTATTACTTCAATTATCATCCTTCATTAAGAATTGGAAGGTGTAATTGAAGTACTCTAATTATACCCAAATATTCTTTTGTTTGGTCCCTTTAGGAATAACAAAATTATATTTTGACCTCATAATATAAAAGAAATTATGTTTAGTCCCTTAAAAATATGAAATTATAAACTAATACTCGATGAATTTACAATTTAACCTCTCAAAAAAATTACAATTCAATTCTAACCCCTAAAAAAATTATTAATTTCCCTCTTACACTTAAACTAAAATAAAATATAAAAAATCAGTCCTACATAATTTACACCATAAAAAATTAATTCTAGGATTAAAGTAAGACTTAACTTTGTTTTAATATATTTAAAAAATGGAATCATATATCAAGCATTTAATAAAGAAATAAACTGAATCTCCAATTGAAATCAAACCGAACTGACCTAAATCAAATGAAATAGTGGCAGCCTACATTCCTGCTTAATTAAGTTTAGGGATTTAACTTCAGCAACAAGTCATTAATTCTATTTAACAATTAACCATGCATGCACCTTTTGTTTGTATTCTTACTATGCAATTAAATCAATCTTGCATTAGAGGAAACAAAATGATTTACATTTTTCATCATTATCGTCTATAGATAAGCTCAAATATGATATCTCACCCTAATTTATTTTATTAATTTTCATTTTGAATCGTTTTATAAATACTGTTGAAAAAATTGCAATTTTTTGAAAAACTTGAGGCATATTCTCGATTGGTAAAGGTGGAGAGTTGAATCATAAAATTATGGTTTTATATTCTACTCCATTAGACCTTTACAACAGTATATCATATGCTCAAAATGATTGAGTGATGAATGAGAAATTCATGCTCAAAGTAAGTTACTTATGAATATTTGTTGAGGAAAAGAAAAGCTTAAATCCCACATTGGTTAAATATCAAGTGTGAGATGTGTATATATGTGAGAACCCACCTACAAAGTGATTAAATGACTAAGCTTGAAACTTAGCCTCGCGCGTAGGGGGATTGCAGATCCAAACACATCAGGGTTGGGGCGCACTCACACGACGTGCGATGCCGAAATGTTTGAACCGGTCAAGCCCAAAATGAGCATGTAAATATTTTATCCCAACACGAAATTTATTTTTTCTCAGCAAATATATAAAACCTAGTTTAAAAGGACATATATCCTGATTTTATTTGGTTCCAATCAATTTGATTTTATTTTAATCAAATTGATTTAATTGCTCCTTAATGCAGATTTTGTATCTTTATTCATGGATATTTCCAAAATTCCTCTATATTGAATGCCTACAAAAGCTAAAATATTCCTTAGAATTTTTTGACACACTCTCTCTCACACCGAGTTTATTTCCCTCTCCAAAAATCTTCTTTTTTCCTCTCCATATTTTCCAACATTTCGGTGATAGAAGAAGGAAAGGTTTGTTCGTTGATCACTGCAGAGGTGCTACTACTTCAATCATCATGTTGTTGTATCCTGTGAGACAATCGACCAACGTTTCTCCAAGTACCGTAGAAGCGGCTGAATCTGTCTTAAGGAAACTGTGTAAAACAATCCTCAACATCTAGTAAAAATCGATTCTTCTTTTCGATTTCTAGTTTTCGTTATCTTATTTATTAGTTTTTCGTATATGATGTTTTAAGTATAAATTATTCAATTTATTTTATTTTATATATAAATATTTGTTTATTTATATTTATATATTTTATCGCTAACGTGTTTTGTCCAACAATCTTAAGACAGATTTTTTTATTTTGCAATTTTCTAATTCGAGACTAACGAGGCACTAAGGCGAAAAGGAAAAAAATTGTTTTTTATTTGAAAATAAAAAATAAAATTGAATAAAATTTGTTTTGGGATTTATTCCCGCCGTTCAACAGATTTTATTTCATTTTTTATTTTGTTTCCAAACGAGTATTAAAATTAAATAAAATCTATTTCGGGATTTATTCCCACCGTTCAACAGATTTTAGTTCATTTTTTATTTTGTTTCCAAATGAGTATTAAAATTAAATAAAATTTATTTTGGGATTTATTCCCGCCATTCAACAGATTTTATTCTATTTTTTATTTTGTTGCCAAACGAGAAATTAAAATTAAATAAAATTTGTTTTGGGATTTATTCCTGCCTTTTAACAGATTTTATTCGATTTTAATTTTGTTTCCAAATTAGAATTAAATTGAATAATCTGTTTCGAGATTTATTCCCGCCGTTTAACAGTCTTCGATCTTCACTACACCAAAACAGACTTTTAGCGGCGTTTATAAGTGCCACTAATAGTCTTTGCGGCATTTTTAAAAGCGCCGCAAAAAACGCCGCTAAAGGAAGCGCCGCAAAATTTAGCGGCGTTTAAGAGGAAAAAACGCCGCTAAAAATCAGGACTTTTAGCGGCGCTTTCCCCACAAACGCCGCTAATTTGCACAGATTTGCAATTGTCAATTTCTCTAATATCCTACCCTTCCTGCATTAAAACCAACCAAAAACAGATAATTTCAACCCAAAACAGCAAATTTAGCATTAAAATCTAAATGATACTTCAAATTTAATAAGAGATATGTGATGTAAATTAATAAATTAAGTATAATTGAAATTATTCTTACAATAATGTTAAATGTAACAATGTTAAAAATAATATTACAAAGAGAAACTAAGGGACTAAGATGGCGACTTCTGTGACTGCTGAAACATCTGCATCATTTGCTGGAGCTCATCGTATTTTCTGCTCTACTCTGCCTCCCTCGCTGCTGCATCCGCTCGAAGTTCTTCATATTTTCTTTCAACCTCAGCAATTTGCTAAACCGTGCTCGCTTGCATCTGAGACATTTGGTCTTTTAACCTCTGAACTTTAGCTTGAGCTTGACTACCGGAAGGCATGTACTGGTGGGAGCCAGATCCAAAATATTGGGTCAGTGTAACACCAGATCCTTGAAATCGGACCCGACCATACCTTTCAGGACCCAAAACATCAGTAATAAAAACAACAAATGTAGTATATAATTTTGGCAAAAAAATAGAAAATGTAGCATAAAAATTCCTACCATACCTTTCAGGACCCAAAACATCGGTAATAATTATGTTATCGATATCCTCAAGATTAACAGAACTATCACTCGAAGCAACCGCTTCATACTGTGCCTTCTTCTCATTTAGTTTCTCCTAATAAATCAATCAAAAAGATAGAAACAAAATATACAATAAGAATGAATGCAACATATCTTAACATTATTAATTTAAAAATACTAACGAATAATTAAACTATTATAAGTAAACATTATAAATATTTATAATAAATCAAATTTTATTAAGTAAATATACCATAATCTCTCCAGCTTCGGATGTCATCGGAGACCCATCCTTTTTCCTATGCATAATGTCAAAAAGCTGAACGCGTTCAACTTTTTGACCAGTGGAGACTTCCTACAATGTAGTAGTAAAAATATAATTTAATAGTATAAAGTCATTAATATTTGACATAATTAATAAATTATAATACCTCGGCATCAGCTACAGAAGCAAAACTTCTCGACCCTGCCGTGTGCGTGAATTTTTGTTTCTGCCTGCTGCTTGTTCCAACACGCTCACGGTCCTACATAATGAAATTATTATTACGTATATAGTAAATACTATAAACCGAAAAATTTATAAGAGTTTAAAACTAGGCAATACCTCTCATTTCTTTGAGTTTCAAAACCTAACCGCATCTTCCCATTGATACCTCAACATTCCCGGTGGGACATTTCGCAATTTATCCTCGAGGCTTATTTTTTTCTTAAAATATTCTTTTTTCAGTGTACTTTTATGGTCTCTCCATTTTTTTCCCAATGTCTTCTTTATATAGTCATCGAAGACCTCCAAAGCAAATCTCTCCTAAAAAAACATAAGTTTAGAAAGTAAATATAAATGAAACTTACACCAAAGTATTATAAATTACATTCACGTTTTGTTACCTTAATGTTATGGAGAGCTTGATTTTTGTTTGCATCAGGCATGTGATGCCATGACTCGTAATTGATGGGCAACATATTTGCATTCCCTGCAATAATGCCCATATAGCCTGCTAGAACTCGAGCTTCAGGGCCAATAGGCTGGCCATGACTGTTTCTCCTTACTTTCACACGCTCGACGGAATTTAATTCGTATAAATCTTTAAGCAGCGTACGTCCGCGACCTCTGCGCGTCCCACCAGTCTCAGCTGCACAATGATATATTACTGTTATATTAAAATTGAAAAATGAGTCAATAATAAAAGTCAACATGCATGTAAAATAAACTTAACATTACTTTGTAATTCTGCAGGCTCATCGTCTATGTCAGGCACACTCGAGGATCCAACAATTGTTTGGTGTTCGCTATTACCCTCTTCGAAATTTACAGTATTCTGTACAATATTTAAATCTCGCAATCTTCTTCTACTTATTTTTCCTGCAATACACATAATATAGTTGAAATTTTAGTAACAAATGAAAACATTAATGGTACATATAAAATAGTTAAATTATATAAAATGACCAAGATTAAAATTATAATATTACATATAAATAAAAAAATCGTAAAATCTTACTACATCATAATTCGTAAATATCTTCATCTACGTCCTGACGAACCTATTGAAATTGTGTACTAGTACTAGGGATATTTTCATTTAAGTTTTGTTCTGGAAAAGGCAGAGTTTTTGATCTTTCGACGATGTCATCTCTACTTCCATTGCCCATGTCAAACAAGTCTCTAGGGGTGTTTCGAAGTACAACGTACCAACCCTTATCAGTTGGATCTTCCGAGTAAAAAACTTGTTTCACTTGAGAAGAAAACACATACGGCTCGTCTATCAGTTGTTCTCCGGTGTGAATCAATCGAGAGAAATTCACCATTGTAAAACCATATTGATCGTTTTTAATTCCGCGAGCCGTATTCACATCAGCCCAATCACCTCGAAATAAGATAACTTTCCATTTTCCGTAATAATCCAACTCAGTGATGTCAGTAATAAGTCCGTAATACTCTAGATTCCCCTCGACAGGATTACTATCCCTAGCACTAGCATAACTTGTAATTGAAGAATTAACAACAATTCCACAATTTTGGGTTCTCCTCAATCTCTCGCGATACCTTGTATGAAATCTGTATCCATTGATGAGGAAGGCACTATATCTTTTCACTATTCTGTTTGGACCTTGTGAAAGCCATTTAACTTCGTCATTTACTTCATTCCGACTCCAAACCTATTGAATCGAAATTAAATCGAGTAATTATAAATGTTATGAGAAAACATTATTACTTGTCAATGAAAACTTCAATTGCATACCGTTTGGCTTAACCATTCATGAAATGATTCTGTGAACAACTTATTAATTTCTCGTCGATGTAATCTTCGGGACCGTGAACTAGCTCTCAATATTTGATTGTACTCACTATGTTAAAAAAAGGTTTACTTTGTTAGAAGATAGACAAATTATAATTGATGAATATTTATAAAATTCTACAACTTACTTGCGTAATGGTTCCATTGACTCGTGATGAAAAAGAACGTATCGATGTGCTTGGACTCACGATCTATCGTCTAATTCTGCAATTTCGACTTTGCCAATTGGTTCTTCGAAACTTTGAAATAAATAAGTTTCGACCAAGTTATGATCTGTGAGCCCAGTATTTCTACTTGGTCTGTTCATTCTTGTTTCAACATCTTCGAAATACCTCGAACAGAAAGTCATACATTCCTCTGCCAAGTAGCCTTCGGCAATTGATCCTTCCGGATAACGTTTTTTGCGGCAGTAAGACTTCAATTTGGATAGGAACCTAAACACGGTATAGAACATTATCAAAAGTTGCAACTAAAGGCATTTAGGTGAATGAAGGAATAATTTACAAATAAATTAAGACCTTTCAATGGGATACATCCATCAATAGAAAACGGGTCCACCAAGTATTGCTTCACGAGGGAGATGAATTAACAAGTGCACCATAATTGTGAAGAAGGAAGGCAGGAAGATCTTCTCCAGATTGCATAAAGTCAATGCGGCTCGATCTTGTAGTGTCTCAAGTTCTTGAACATCCAAAACTTTGCCACAAATGCCTTTCATTATATTGGACAGTTCAATTACACAATATGTCACCTTTTTCGACATACAACACCGCATAGCAACTGGTAGGGGTGAGCAAAACTCGATTCGACTCGAAAAAATCGAAAAAAAATTCAAATTTCGAGTTAAACGAATCGAGTTTTTGAGTTAATCGAGTTATTTGAGTCAGCTCGATTTTTTTTTGAATTTCGAGTTCGAATCGAGTTGAGTTTTCTAATTTGAATAATTCGAATACCAAACTATAATATTTTACATTTTTACCCCAAACTCCCAAACCTTTTTACTTTTCCCTCAAAACTTTTACTTCTTCCCACTTTCCCCCCAAAACTTTTACTCCCCTCCCATCCCAACCCCCCAATCTACCCAAAATCCATTTCCCACCAAAATTTTACTCTCCCATTTACTTTTTCTCAAAATTTTACTCCCAAAACCCTCAAAACTTTTATTTTCCCCCAAAATTTTACTCCCTCCCACTTTTCCCCTAAAACTTTCACTCCCTTCCCATCACACCTCCCATCTACCCCAAACCCATCCCCCCTCCAATTTTTTTTAATATTTTCCCTTTAAAATTTTACTCCCCCTATTTATTTTCCCTCAAACTTTTATTCTCCAAAACTTTTTATTTCCCCCCTAAACTTTTACTTCTCACCCTTTACTCTCAAATAAAAAATCAAAATTATCCAAAAAAATCACTAAACATAAATAGTAATAATTTTATTTATATCTACTATTTATATTATTAAATTAAATTTCACATTTTATATTATTTATATTATTGAATTGTTTAGTCATATTGAATATTTATATTAAAATTGAATTATTAATTATGCCATAAAATATTCGTGTTAAAATTTTATATTGGTATCAATTTCACATTTTATCTTTAAAATAACTTTTATTAAAAAATCACATTTTTACGTTTAATATATTTTTTAATTCCAAAATACATAGTGACAAGAATATGAAGATAATTGAAAGAACTAAACAAGCAAAGAAGCTAACCCGTATATAAAAGATTAATAAATAAATTATTTGGTGTGAAAGTTAATAAAAAAAATTGGTTAAGGTGGACAAATTTTATTACGATAGGTGACAATGGTTACAAGGATCCAAAATTATTTTTTAAAATTTAACTCGAACAAATATATTCGATTCGATTCGAATTCCATCTCACTCGACTCGATTCGAGAAAATTTCAAATCAAATTAGGATGATAAAATATGATTCGTCAACTCGATTAACTCGAAATTTTTTCATTCGATTCGATTCGATTTGATCGAACGCTCACCCCTAGCAACTGGCAGTAAGTCTTGCATAAAGATGTGATAGTAATGCGATTTTAAGCCATATAGTCTTCGATCTTTAAGACTCACACATCGAGATATGTTTGATGCATACGCATCCGGGACCTTTATATCCTTCAACACCATACAGAACACTTCTTTCTCCGTCTTTGACATTGAAAAAGTAGTAGGCGGCAACCGATATTTCATATTCGGAAGTGCTTGGGGATAAAGCTCACGCCGAATTCCCATTTGGACTAAATCAAGTCGACTCTGAATATTGTCTTTCGATTTTCCATCGACATTCAAAATAGTCCCAATGATGTTATCGCAGACATTTTTCTCAATATGCATGATATCAAGATTATGGCGTAAAATATGATGCTCCCAATAAGATAACTCAAAAAAAATACTTCTTTTTTTCCACAAGTCCGCCTCATTAGGATCATCCTCTTCATCAGATTCATCCCTTGATCTTCTATTTCTTTGCGTATTGGCCAGTTGATTCATCTTCCCATAAATGAAATTCATATCTTTCAGCATGAACGATATTTCAGAGCCATCGGTCTACGAAGGAGCTTCTCCGAACTCTTCAGTACCGTCAAACTAAGCACTCGGAAATCTAAATCTATGATTTTCTTGTAACCACCGATAATGCCCCATGTAAGAGAACTTCTTCCAATTATATAACCATTGAGAACATGTTTGCGCAGCACAACAAGGACAAGCATAATGTCCCTTGGTACTCCAACCAGATAAATTGGCATAGGCCGGGAAGTCATTAATAGTCCATATCAAAGCCGCACATAAATTGAAGTTCTCCTTTCTCAGTACATCGTATGTCTCAACACCAGCCCATAATTGTTTTAACTCTTCAATAAGTGGCTGCAAATATATGTCAATATCATTCCTGGGCCCTTTCTCTCCAGTGATAATCATAGACAAGATAAAGGATGATTGTTTCATGCAAACCCATGGAGGCAAATTGTAAGGAACAAGCACCACAGGCCAAGTACTGTACGCAATGCTCATGATTTTGTAAGGGTTAAATCCATCAGATGCTAGCCTCAGCCTCACGCTCCGAGGATCGCTTGCAAAGCTTGGAAATTTGGAGTCAAATGATTTCCAAGCTAAAGAATCTGTAGGATACCTTAACAATCCATCATCGGTTCGTCCATCATGGTTCCACATCATTAACTCGGCTGTCTTCGACAACATAAAAAGCCTTTGAAGCCTTGGTATTAGCGGAAAATACCACAAAATCTTAACTGGCTGCTTCCTTGACTGTGTATCGTGTTCATTCTCGTTACCATGCTCTGTATTTCTATTAATCCGACGGGATTGACCGCATACATGACAACACTGTTGGTTTATCCAGTTGCCCCAATACAACATGCAGTCATTTGGGCAACTATGAGTTTTGTTATAGCCAAGGCCCAAATCCTTTATCAGTTTCTTCATGTCTTTAGAAGATTGAGGGATTTTAGCAAACGGGAACATTTCTTGCAGAAACTCTAACAGCATTGTCAACGAGTTTCCGGTCCATCCTCCCAAACATTTCAAGTGAAAAAGACGAATACAGAAAGACAGTTTGGAAAATTTTGATCCCTCATACAGTTCTTCATTCATTTCACCAAGTAACGTGTAGAACCTCGCCGCTTCTTCATTTGGCTATTCATCAGGTACATTTCTTCCCCCTTTGGTGAAAGTATTTCCACCAAAATTATAATCATCGGTTGCACCCAAGTCAGGTGGAAATGACCCGAAAACATCACTGCTCATATTAAAAGCATCCCGTAACATGCCTTCCATGTTATCATCTCTAACATTCTAATTGTAAGCACTATGAGGATAACCTAGATTCATCGATGAAGATGCTCCACTAGATGTACACTCTCCATGAAAAATCCATTTTTTGTACCCCAGGATAAAGCCATCAACAACTAGATGTTCGTAGACAACTTCACGTAATGCCAATTGATATTGCAACACTTCTTACACGAGGCAAAGAATCATATTCTCTTGGCTTGCATTTTGAAATGCGAAATTTAGAAAAGTTTCTACTCCATTTCGATAGCCGTTGCTTACCCTTGACAAATTCATCCAAGTCCTATCCATTTCGTAGTTGTTGAAGTCTAAAGTTGACAATAAATTACACGGCTAAATTGTTAATTTATAATTTATGTAAATAATGATATGATCATATATATAACTGAGTACTATGTAAGTTATGTAAATAATGTAAGTTATGGAATTTGATCTTAAAATTAAGTAAGTTATGTATTCTTTAAGATTCATCATACGTGACATTGTTACACCTAGGGAGGATCCATTATATCTAACAGTGAGATATAAGGCAACCCGTCAGGTTTCCAGCCTATATACTTTGGATCTTTTTTTTTTATCTATACAAGTATTATGTAAGTTATGTATTATGTACGTTAAATAATTTGATGAAAGCTATGTAAGTTATGTAAGTTATGTATTATGTAAGTTAAATAATTTTATGTAAGTTATGTGTTATGTATTATGTAAGTTAAATTAAAATTTCAAATCTAGAATCAGTTGAGGTGTGAACATATATGGCATGCATTACATTGTAGTTTTTTTAAATATTAATTGGTTTTAGTTTTTCGTTTGAGGTAGGCTGGAAAATGTTATTATATGTTATTTTATAATTGAAATTTGCTGTGATGTTGTTAAATTTAAAAAGTTTTAACTTACTTCTTTTAAAAAAAATATTTTCTATATTAAAACATATTTAAATAATGATCTATATTATTATATTGATAACAAAATATTTATAAGTTTTTAAATTTAAAAATTTTTTAAATTACTTCTTTTAAAAAATAATTTATTTTTTATAATAAAACATATTTAAATAATGATCAATATTATTATACTGATAACAAAATATTATTACCATTTTGGAAAATATTGAAAATATTAAATATTAAAATCAAACATTATTAATATAAAAAATTAGTAATTAGTAAATAGTAATAAAAAAAGCCATATAAATGTAAGTATTCTTTAAAAAAATTGTTTTTTTTATTTTATAAAATATTTATTAAAAAGAAATACAATTAAATTCATTTTATTGAAAAGCTACTGCTATTATTAGCCCACTACTTTTGTGAGGAGATTAATTAAATCATTACACCATAGGTTATTATTAGGGAAGATAAAGTAAAAAAAATAATTCTTTAATATATATAATATATGTAGTGACAGGTTTGTATTAAAATATTAATCTCTTCTTACTTGCAAATATTTATTAAAATATGAAATTTATGTTAAAATATTTATTAAAATATAAAATTTATGTTAATCTCTTATCTTAACTTGCAAAATTCAATTTTGTATTATCATTTTATATCATCTTATATGCATGATTTTAGTCATTTTATTTTACAAATTTTAAAATTTAGGTCTCATTATTATTATTATTATTATTGGTTAAATTAAAGTTAATCAGAAATACAAATGAATATAAATCAGCAAGAAACAATACTGAATATAAATGAATATAAATCAGCAAAATGAATATAAATAAGAATAATACTGATTTCATACCTGTTAAGTTATTACCAGCAAATCCAATCCGACAGTTACAGGAGCAGTAGGAAGCAGTAACTGAAATACAAACAACATAAAAATAAACAAATGCTATTGATTAATTACAAAATGCTATTTACTAAAAACTAATACTAACATTCTTTGACTGAAAGAAAAATAGTCAATTCAGTAGTCGGTCTAAGTCCTCTTCAATTCTACTCACTTTCAAAGTATGGATACCTTTCTCAATACAAATCTGTAACAAATACATATGAAATTTATTAAAACAAAAAGTCTATTCACATACATTATTAAACACTAATATGAAATTTTATACAAATATATGTATATGTTGTAACATCCTAGATTAGGGGTTATGCGATTAGTGCATAATCCATGTAAGAGAAGGCTTAGTATGTAGTTGGGAGTGTTTTAAGGGTTTTGAGAATCCAACGATGTAGGAGGAAGTTTTGGAAAAATATTAGAATTTTAAGTCTAAAGGAGAAGCTAGGTGAAGGACGCCTTAAGGAAAATTTTAGGCGCTTTTGGACAAGAAACAGGCCTTAGTAAAGTGGCTGCAAGGCGCTACTTAAGGGCCTGGAAATGACGCCATAAGCTTGGTACAGGTCTGGAGTTCGAGTCTTGATGGCAGCATAAGTGTGTTTTTATTTTTATTTATTTTAAGTGGGTAGATAATTGAGGATTTTGTTTTATTTGTTTTAAATATTAAGATAGTGGATGGATGTGGGTTATTTAATTTATTTTGAATAAGTAAGGATTTATTTTATTTATTTTAAGTGGGTAGATAATTGGGGATTTTGTTTTATTTGTTTTAAATATTGAGATAGTGGATGAATGTGGGTTATTTAATTTATTTTGAATAAGTGGGGATTTATTTTATTTATTTTAAGTGGGTAGATAATTGGGGATTTTGTTTTATTTGTTTTTAAATATTGAGATAGTGGATGAATGGGGGTTATTTAATTTATTTTGAATAAGTGGTGATTTATTTTATTTATTTTAAGTGGGTAGATAATTGGGGATTTTGTTTTATTTGTTTTAAATAGTGAGATAGTGGATGAATGAGGGTTATTAAATTTATTTTGAATAAGTGGGGGTTTATTTTATTTGGTATAGATAGAAGATAATGGTGGCTTTAGTTTATTTAATTTTATTTTGAAAGAGAGGTATGGAAAGAATATAGGGGTATAAATAGGAGGGATCATTGTTTTGGGTATTCTTTTCTTCCTATTACCAATCTTTCTTCCTCTAGACGTCATAGCCGAATGCCCCTAAGTTTCTCCCATTCTTCCTTTCTTCAACTCCATACCTACTCCTCTTGATAGCCGAATATGCAGTTACCCTTTTTAAAAGCTTAGTCGAACCTTGTGGAGAGCATTAAAGACGAAATTTTGATCACTTTGAACCTATTTGCTTCTTGGCCGAATCTACTTCTTTGTCTCAAGCTTCTTCCTTTTTATTGTTAGCCGAATCTTCAAGTGGTATTATTCTCCTACACCTGTCGCTAGTTTGAGAAGCCGAAAGTGTCTTGGGTGGTAAGTATTTCTCCTTTAGAAGTCGGTTTTGGATTCTTTTCTTAAAAGGTGCTGAATCAAGGGATGGCCTTGGTTTCTAAGGGATGGCCGAATGTTCTTATTGTCATAATAAGTATGTCTTTTATGTAGCAACGTGAAGGAGCCTTAAGGGAGTCTCTTGGATTCGATTCAGCAAGGTAAGCCTATATGTACTATTCAGCCATAAGCTTTATTGGTTATTAAGTTAGCCGATTCTAACATTTGCTAAATGGGGATTTCGACAACTTCAGGAACAAGCCGACATTTCGGGATCTAGTTAGCAAGGTAAGTGATCTAGGACTTTCGGTCAAAGGCTATATCTTGGGTTTAAATGTGACTGATTTTTATTATGGTTATTTAGGGGGCAAGTCGACAGAAGTAGGGCAAGTATTCGGGATTGAGTAGACTGTGCCAAAAAGGTGCGTAGTTATCGCACTGTCTCTTGAATGTTTAAATGTGTTATTATATGTATGTATATGATGTGCATGGTAGCTGAATTAATGGCTAAAAGGGTGGATACCCATGGTGGGTAAGCGATTAAACAGGTCAGTACTTTATGACAATAAGTTTCCTATGGTATACGTATGAAATTGTGATAGCATGTGATGTATGCTTATTTTAATGATATTGTGGCATGACATATCTATGCATGGGATTTGGGATGAACAAAGAAGGAAATGGTGTACATTATGTACGTGGTCTAATGATAGCCTTGTGCTACATTAGCGCTTGATGGTAGCTATGTGCTTCATCAAGGGAGGTGTTGGCTAGGTGCCCATCTCGGCGGTTGATAGCTGTGTGCATCACCGTAGACTGATTGATATGTGGGATCACTTATGTGATCGGTGGCTTTGCCACGGCCTTGAGCAGCAGGTTTGCCAAGGTAAGATATGTGGGATCACTTGGTTGATCGGTGGATTAGCCACGGCCTTGGGCAGCGAGTCTGCCAAGGTAGGTGTGATGAATGGACATTAGGTTGGGATGGGCTTCATAATTGCATAATTTTATATGTATGGACTGTGTGGATATGGGCCAAGCCCATATGTGGAGACATGTGAAATAGCTATGCACTGAGTCTGTTTGACTCACCCAATATTTACCAACATTGCAGGTGATGCATAAACTTGGACCGGGTTGGAGTGGATACGAGGTGGCCCATGCAGAAGACATTTCATCTATTTTATTCAGTTTATTATTAAGTACTTTTGTTTAAATCATTTATTGTAATAAGGCCCATTTAAAGTATTTGGGAATTTTATTTATGTTAAGGTGGATTGACATTTACATTATTATTTGGGAATGTTTTTATGTTTTAATTTTAACACCTTATACCATAAGAATTTTATATTAAAGTTTTTAATTCGGAATATTTTATAACAACTTAATTTTAATGGGCTTTTAAATACACAATGTTTTTCTAAAGACAATAAATTTATATGTTTTTCCTTCAAGTCAAAAATATTTTTCAAACGTTTTCCGCAGTGGCATTTCAAATTCGGTCGTAGTGAATGTGCCGAGTTTGGGGTGTTGCAGTTTGGTATCAGAGCCCGGTTCAAAACTCGGCTTTGAGGTTTTGGGCCCGAAAACAGTTTTCAAAAATGGGCTTTTCAAAATATGGACTTTTATTTCAGGTTATTCTGGCATGGCACCTGTATCTCCGACCCGAAGTCCACCAGGTAAGTACCTTTGACTGCTGAAGTGATTTGTATGTGAATTATATGGGCATTATGGGAATGTAGATTAGTGAACTAGGATCTATTGAACCCTAGGACTAGTCTACTCAAACACAAGTGCATAAGACTTAAGGACCATTAAACAAACCTGTGATTAAGTTGCCGAGTTAAGGTGTGGCAACTGTTGTGCGCATGTCTAGGAGTGGATTCAGTAAGAGCTTGGTATTTAAGCAGTCCTAGCGACTCACCTCCTCTTTACTCGAATCCTACCTGGTGCGTAGTAACGGTTCACCCTAACCAAGAGGACTTATTCACGGGCTAAACCCGATAAATAAAATCCGAGATGGACTAGCCATGTTTTCAAAAAAAAAACCCTAGTTTTAAAATCCCTAAATTAACCTTTTAATTGTAGCAAAGGATTATTGTGAAAATTTTTCCAAAATATCTCTGATTTGAAAAATTACAAAAATGCCCCTGGTTGAAAAATTACGAAAATGCCCTTGGTTCATAAAATTACCATATTACCCTCAACTTTTATGAAAATATTCTTACTTTACAAAATACCAAAACCCTGTTTTGCGAAATGTTAAGATACCCTGATTTGGGAGATTTACTAAAATGCCCCTGGCTTGGAAATTTTTTTTTACCATACTACCCTCGATTTCAATAAAATTTTCTTACTTTGCAAAAGTGTCCAAAAACTCTATTTTGCGAAAATTTAAAATACCCTAATCGGGAAAATTTACCAAATTACCCCTGTTTTACGAAATTACCAAAATAACCCCGATTTCTGAAATTTCTGCAATACCTTAATTTGGAAAATCTTTCTTTCAAAATACCCATGAGTTTGAAAAATTTCGAAATGACTTTTGTGATTTTCAAATTGACCCTGATTTATTACTAAAATACCCCTGTAGGACAAATGACGAATTTACCCTTGGGTGGGGAAATGGATGGAATGCTTAAGAAAGTGTCGCGGATGAATGAATGTGTCTTTATTGATGAATGTGAATGTGATTCTCTGAATTAGAATAGTGAACTTGAACTGAAGCTTTGATTGATCGAAAGAATTACCTCTAAACACTTCTTATCATAAAACTGTTCGCGGGGTAATAAGTGGAACAAAAGTACTAATGTATAAAACTTCTTAATTAGATTAAATCGCGACGTTAGAAAATGAGTTCTAGGGGGCGTGGTCGTCGTGGACGCGGTAGAGGCAGAATGGCTGTATCAGAACCCGCTAGATCGGGTCAAGGGTCTGAGAATGAGGTACCACCACCAGCTTTTGGTGTTGAGCAGCAAGATCAGACGGGGGATGATGCTGTATCGCAGGCAGCGCTGCGAGTTTTAGAGATGGTGGCTGGAGCAGGTGGAAATATGAGAGCTAAGAAGTCCATACCCGAGCGACTCCGAGCTAATGGAGCTGAAGTGTTCCGTGGAGTATCTGGTGTGGCACCCAGTACGGCTGAGTATTGGTTGGAAGCGACGGAACGGATCATGGATGAGTTGGATCTGACCCCTGAGGAGAAAGTGAAAGGAATGGTGGCGCTGCTACGTGATGAAGCGTATCAATGGTGGCTCACAGTTCGGGATGGTGCCACAGCTGAGGATTTGACTTGGGAATATGTCAAGGCGGCTTATCAAAAGAAGTATATTGGTACCCATTATATTGATGCGCAAAGGAAGGCGTTTTTGGGGCTGGTTCAAGGGAACAAGTCCGTGGCGGAATACGAGGCCAAATTCCTAAGGTTAAGTCGATATGCTCGAGGAGTGGTGGCTACGGAGCATGAGCGATGTGTCAGGTTTGAGGACGGACTAAGGGATGACCTGAGATTGTTGATAGCTCCACATCAGGAGCGAGAGTTTGTCGTGTTGGTAGAAAAGGCTAAGGTAGCTGAAGGGATTAAGGACTCTGTGAGACAGAACAGATATAGGGATAGGAACCGGGATAAGAGGAATTTCGGATCGTCAGAATCATCTGAGAGTCTTCAGAAAAGACCGAGGGTTGAGAATTTTGCTCGTGTTTCTAAGCCAGCTACTGGAAATCCGGACCGTCCGTGTGCTCAATGTGGAAGGTATCATGTTGGCGAGTGCTGGAACCGGAATCGGGAATATTTTAGATGTAAGTCTAAGTCTCACTTGATTAAAGACTGTCTTCAAGATCCGAATAGGGCTCGGACAGCAGGCCAAGGTTATGTGCAGCCAGGCAGAGGTGGTCAGTAGGCGACAAAGGGTCGTGGTCTGAACCATGGAGAAAATGGTTCCGGCCGAGGTCGTGGAGCACCAAGTGGAGGTGCCGAAGGTTCTGATGCAAGGCAGCCAAGGTTGGTTTATGCAGTTGGCCGTCGCGAGGAGGATGTGCCAGATGTGACAACGGGTACGATCCTTGGTTCTCGAATACCCTTATTTGCTTTGATTGTTATAGAGCTAGTTCGTTCTTATGTTGCTAGTGAAGTGTATGGAACCTTGAATGCGAATCTTGAGATGGTATCTAGGGAAAGGTGTTAGTTTTATTAAAATCAGAGTGCACAGCATAAGCGTAGTGTGGCGAGAAGAAGTTTATTTAGCCAAGTAATTTCGAGGACGAAATTATTTTTAAGGGGGTAGAACTGTAACATCTTAGATTAGGGGTTATGTGATTAGTGCATAATCCATGTAAGAGAAGGCTTAGTATGTAGTTGGGAGTGTTTTAAGGGTTTTGAGAATCCAACGATGTAGGAGGAAGTTTTGGAAAAATATTAGAATTTTAAGTCTAAAGGAGAAGCTAGGTGAAGGAGGCCTTAAGGAAAATTTTAGGCGCTTTTGGACAAGAAACAGGCCTTGGTAAAGTGGCTGCAAGGCGCTACTTAAGGGCCTGGAAATGACGCCATAAGCTTGGTGCAGGTCTGGAGTTCGAGTCTTGATGGCAGCATAAGTGTGTTTTTATTTATTTATTTTAAGTGGGTAGATAATTGAGGATTTTGTTTTATTTGTTTTAAATATTAAGATAGTGGATGGATGTGGGTTATTTAATTTATTTTGAATAAGTGGGGATTTATTTATTTATTTTAAGTGGGTAGATAATTGGGGATTTTGTTTTATTTGTTTTAAATATTGAGATAGTGGATGAATGGGGGTTATTTAATTTATTTTGAATAAGTGGGGATTTATTTTATTTATTTTAAGTGGGTAGATAATTGGGGATTTTGTTTTATTTGTTTTAAATATTGAGATAGTGGATGAATGGGGGTTATTTAATTTATTTTGAATAAGTGAGGATTTATTTTATTTATTTTAAATGGGTAGATAATTGGGGATTTTGTTTTATTTGTTTTAAATAGTGAGATAGTGGATGAATGGGGGTTATTAAATTTATTTTGAATAAGTGGGGGTTTATTTTATTTGGTATAGATAGAAGATAATGGTGGCTTTAGTTTATTTAATTTTATTTTGAAAGAGAGGTATGGAGAGAATATAGGGGTATAAATAGGAGGGATCATTGTTTTGGGTTTCTTTTCTTCCTATTACCAATCTTTCTTCCTCTAGACGTCATAGCCGAATGCCCCTAAGTTTCTCCCATTCTTCCTTTCTTCAACTCCATACCTACTCCTCTTGATAGCCGAATATACAGTTACCCTTTTTAAAAGCTTAGCCGAACCTTGTGGAGAGCATTAAAGACGGAATTTTGATCACTTTGAACCTATTTGCTTCTTGGCCGAATCTACTTCTTTGTCTCAAGCTTCTTCCTTTTTATTGTTAGCCAAATCTTCAAGTGGTATTATTCTCCTACACCTGTCGCTAGTTTGAGAAGCCGAAAGTGTCTTGGGTGGTAAGTATTTCTCCTTTAGAAGTCGGTTTTGGATTCTTTTCTTAAAAGGTGCCGAATCAAGGGATGGCCTTGGTTTCTAAGGGATGGCCGAATGTTCTTATTGCCATAATAAGTATTTCTTTTATGTAGCAACGTGAAGGAGCCTTAAGGGAGTCTCTTGGATTCGATTCAGCAAGGTAAGCCTATATGTACTATTCGGCCATAAGCTTTATTGGTTATTAAGTTAGCCGATTCTAACATTTGCTAAATGGGGATTTTGACAACTTCAGGAACAAGCCGACATTTCGGGATCTAGTTAGCAAGGTAAGTGATCTAGGACTTTCGGTCAAAGGCTATATCTTGGGTTTAAATGTGACTGATTTTTATTATGGTTATTTAGGGGGCAAGTCGACAGAAGTAGGGCAAGTATTCGGGATTGAGTAGACTGTGCCAAAAAGGTGCGTAGTTATCGCACTGTCTCTTGAATGTTTAAATGTGTTATTATATGTATGTATATGATGTGCATGGTAGCCGAATTAATGGCTAAAAGGGTGGATACCCATGGTGGGTAAGCGATTAAACAGGTCAGTACTTTATGACAATAAGTTTCCTATGGTATACGTATGAAATTGTGATAGCATGTGATGTATGCTTATTTTAATGATATTGTGGCATGACATATCTATGCATGGGATTTGGGATGAACAAAGAAGGAAGGGTGTACATTATGTACGTGGTCTAATGATAGCCTTGTGCTACATTAGCGCTTGATGGTAGCTATGTGCTTCATCAAGGGAGGTGTTGACTAGGTGCCCATCTTGGCGGTTGATAGCTGTGTGCATCACCGTAGACTGATTGATATGTGGGATCACTTATGTGATCGGTGGCTTTGCCACGGCCTTGAGCAGCAGGTTTGCCAAGGTAAGATATGTGGGATCACTTGGTTGATCGGTGGATTAGCCACGGCCTTGGGCAGCGGGTCTGCCAAGGTAGGTGTGATGGATGGACATTAGGTTGGGATGGGCTTCATAATTGCATAATTTTATATGTATGGACTGTGTGGATATGGGCCAAGCCCATATGTGGAGACATGTGAAATAGCTATGCACTGAGTCTGTTTGACTCACCCAATATTTACCAACATTGCAGGTGATGCATAAGCTTGGACCGGGTTGGAGTGGATACGAGGTGGCCCATGCAGAAGACATTTCATCTATTTTATTCAGTTTATTATTAAGTACTTTTGTTTAAATCATTTATTGTAATAAGGCCCATTTAAAGTATTTGGGAATTTTATTTATGTTAAGGTGGATTGACATTTACATTATTATTTGGGAATGTTTTTATGTTTTAATTTTAACACCTCATACCATAAGAATTTTATATTAAAGTTTTTAATTCGGAATATTTTATAACAACTTAATTTTAATGGGTTTTTAAATACACAATGTTTTTCTAAAGACAATAAATTTATATGTTTTTCCTTCAAGTCAAAAAATTTTTTCAAACGTTTTCCGCAGTAGCATTTCAAATTCGGTCGTAGTGAATGGGCCGGGTTTGGGGTGTTACATATGTATTACACATTTATTCAAATTAGTATTCTTATTTTATATCACTTTTTTTTTAAATACCTATTACTTTTATTATACATACACACATGTATATTGTGTTCATGTCCTTTACAATAATGGATATATAGTCCAACTATTAATAAACACATAAATCCATGCCGAAAACAAGCTGAAACAGAGAACCAAAATGAATGCCAAATGAGAAAACTATGTTATTATTCCAATGAGAAAACTATGTTATTATTTCAATGCTATTCTATGCCAAGCATGGAATTAATGCTATCCACAACACAGACAGGGAACAAACAAAACTAATCTCCTTTTACATGGTAATATATATTTTAATGCATCATATCTCTTAGAAATTTAGCAAATTAAATATACATACCTTTTAGAAATTTAGCAAATTAAATATACATGCTTACAAATTGTAAATTGGATGGTAGAGTCGATTCCAACAACTATTGTTGTGCTGAGCAAAGGACGCCCAAAACTTTTGAGAAGCTACAAGAAGAATAAAAAAGAAACTTCATAAAACCGAAAATAATAAATAAATGAAAAATAAAACGGTATAAATAGCAAAAGTACGAGTGAATTAACTTACATGACGAGTAAGAATGGTGCAAACAAATCGAACTACAGCAAATACTAAGTATTTTTCCCTTCTATGAGTCAATAATAGAACTTTGTCTATAACATTGTCAGGGATAAAATTACACCTGCAAGCAATGATGATAAGGTAATTAACACCCAAACCAAAATATTAAAATAAAATTTATAAAACACAGAAAATGCCAATAATCAAAAAAAAAAAACTAATGTAATTAAATGATGTAATAGAGGGAATAACAAGGTTGCCAAGTTTTGAAGCATACATCGATCATGAATGTGGAAATCGTTCTTAAATGTTTAAGGATTAAGGAATTACTAACCAATAAGAAGAAGGACTATATGTGTAGTATATTGCTATAAGTGTAATAATAATTAAGCTGGCATGTATGAGGTTGCTGTAGACGGTGACATCAGAAGCAGAAAGGTCAAGTACATTCAGTCAAAATATTATATATAGGGAATCCTATAAGCAAACCACATGGTCAAGAAAGAGGCTTCTATCTTTGTTGCTCAAAACCAAAACCCCATGAAATAAACAAAAAGGAACAAGAAAACAGTAGCAATTTAGACTACTAGTCATGTATCAATTAATAAGACCCTAAAACAAGAATTACATAAACAAAGAAACAAGATAATTGAATCTGACATCCAATACACCAAATGGCATTGGTAATACAATTATACATACAATAGAAAGTGAAAATGGACAAGCCTATTATTGAACAACAAATCCCATACTTATATGGGAGGGGAGAAAACAATAGAACAACAATTCGTTAATTAAAAGAGTCAATCAAAAGAGATGATAAGATAATCAAAAAATGGAATCCTATAAGCAAACCACATGGTCAAGAAAGAGGCTTCTATCTTTGTTGCTCAAAACGAAAACCCCCCATGAAATAAACAAAAAGGAACAAGAAAACAGTAGAGAAAAACAAATGAAAAGGTGAGCAACGGCATACACCAAACTGAAGCAGATTCCATTTAGCTATTAAGGTTTGGAACTAAAGAGGGAACAACAAAAGGAGGGAAACGCGTCATAAGTCAGCAACTACTAAAAACCCCCAAAACAAGAATTGATATTCTCAAACTAGTTGAAGAAATCCCAACACTTCAAGAATCAAATGCCCTTCCAAATTCACGCATTCATATAATAAGCTCAACCAGAACAGCACAAAACCAAGTTACAAATCAATCTTTGAGGAATAATTTCAAGTTTTCAGGTCTCCAGTTATAGTAAAAAAGGGGGAAAATTCAATCAAATGAAATCAAGTTCGAAGATTAAAAAAAAAAGGGGGGCACTTTAAGAAGAGAGAATTTTACCAGGAAAATAAAATAATCAAGCCTTGGTTCACCTGGAAAGTCGCTCCAAAGAAAATTCCTACAATTTATAGAGACATTAAAAAATTGACTCTAAAAATAAAAGCTTTACCAGCAGAGAAAGGCGACGGAGACAGCAGAGAGGACACAGGCAGCGACAGTCCGGTCGGGTTTTTAGCACGAGAGGGCTAGGGGATTTTGGGGTGAATTTAGGGATTTTCGGGTGATTTTAGGGTTAGGTCTGCTGTTTTTTTGGGGGGGAGGGGATGGCTCGTTTTGTTAAAACGGTGAAAGAAAATTGCGAAAGAAAAACGGCGCCGTTTTATTAAAAAAAATGGCATTTTGTGGCGTTTTCAAAAAGAGCCACTAAAATCCCCTAAAAAACGACGTCGTTTGAATATAATGATTCTTTTATTTGCGGTGTTTAATATAAAGCGCCACTAACAGTCTATATAAAACGGCGCCGTTTAAATTAAAATTAATATTTGTTTTGCGGCGTTTTCGGAAAAAACGCCACTAATACTACTCTTTTGCGGCGTTTTATGTCTAGCGCCGCTAAAGACCCGAGTAAACGGCACCGTTTTGTTTAGTAATGTGCTTTTTGCGGCATTTTTGCTCAAAAACGCCGCTAATACCTTCAATATTAATAAATTTTTTTAGTTTAATTATTAATTAGATTCCTTTAAATTAATTTTGTTTTGTTTCTAACACTATGTTTAATTTGTGCAGTTTTATAATTTAATTTCTCATACCTAAATCCTAAAACCCTAAATTATACACCTTAACTCATATGTATTGCGGCGTTTTCGGAAAAAACGCCACTAATACTACTCTTTTGCGGCGTTTTATGTCTAGCACCGCTAAAGACCCAAGTAAACGGCGTCGTTTTGTTTAGTAATGTGCTTTTTGCGGCGTTTTTGCTCAAAAACGCCGCTAATACCTTCAATATTAATAAATTTTTTTAGTTTAATTATTAATTAGATTCCTTTAAATTAATTTTGTTTTGTTTCTAACAATATGTTTAATTTGTGCAGTTTTATAATTTAATTTCTCATACCTAAATCCTAAAACCCTAAATTATACACCTTAACTCATATGTATATTACGTTGCAAAAATAATTAAAGAAATAATCTAATTGCTTACCTAAACCCTAAAATAATTTGATTTTTATCTATTTTATCAAAATCCCTAATACTTAAATTCCTAATTAAACACTAAGACTCTAACTTTATTATTCGATATGGTTTAAGCACTAAACTCAAAACCCCATAACTCTAAAAAAATAAAAACTAAACTATTTTAATCAATATAATTTATATTTTAATTAAGATAAAATACTTATATTTTATATATTCAATTAAAAATAAATTGTATTTTAATTAACACTACTATAGTTAGGGTTTAAGGGTTTCGATAAAACAAAACTTCTTAATGGTTTAGTTATCAATTTGTAACGTACTTTTCATAATTAAGTCAGTTAATTTCAAATAGCAAAATAAAATTACATTCAAAACAAAAATAAGAAAAATTGAAAATTAAATCGAATAAAATCGAAACGAGTGTCGATTACCCTAAATGAAAATAGAATTGTTGCTCAACATTTAGCGACGTTTAAGGTTAGTGTTTAATGGTTAATGGTTTAGTGTCTGTAGTTTATGGGTTTATGGTTGAGTGTTTAGAGTTATGATTTAGGGTTTAAAATCTAGATCTATGGTTTATAGTTTAGGGTTTAGACTATTTAAGGTTTAGGTTTTAGGGTTTAGGGATAAATAGATGCACAATTAGGTTTAGGTTTTAGGGTTAGGGGCTAAAATTAATTTGTAAGTAAAAAATGCAATCTCACCATTTTATAGCATATATTTTTATAATTTTTGAATGATTAAATCAAAATTGATATTCTGTCTTCATTCGATAAACCCTAAACCCTAAACTCGTGAACCTTAAATCATACACCCACAAACCCATAAACCCATAAACCCTAATCCTAAGACTAACCGTAAACCATAAACTCTAAAGTACACTAAATCTTGAAATGCTGAACTCGAAACCCTAGTCAGCCCATACAAACCACTAAACCCTTAATTATTTAGATAAATTTTGAATAATATATATTCTTTCAATATTAATTCAGGAAATTTAAATAACATTTTCAATTTACTAAATAATTTTGTTTCTCTACAGATGCATGGGTTACCAATTTTTTTAATTTTAATATATATAAAGCTTATCTATTATCTAAAATATTTTGAACTATAATTATAATTTTAATATATATATATAAAAGAAATTAAATAATTTAAACTATAATACATATATAAAGTCTGTTTTCCTGTAGTGACTAAACCCTAAATATAAATTTTATAACGGACAAAAGTAATTTAAATAGGATGTTAATGCTTACATAGACCCTAAAATAAATTAATTTTTTATTAATAACACTAACCCCTAATGCCAACCCCTAAGACCATAACCCTTAAATTATTTATTTTTGCGGCGTTAAAAAACGTCGCTAATGACATGCTTTTTGCGGCGTTTGCAAAGAAAACACCACTAATTCTCGATCTAGCAACTATAGCTCAACCATAAAACGACGTCGTATTAATTAACATCTTTGCGGCGTTTTAGTCTAAGCGCCACTAACACTCTTCATTTAGCTTTTTTAAGAAGCGCCGCTAATGCTTAGACCAGTAGCGGCGTTTTTTCAAAAGCGCCGCTAATAATCTGATCTTTAGCGGCGTTTTTCCGCAAGCGCCACTAATTCTCTGATCTTTAGCGGCGTTTTTTTGAAAGTGCCGCTAATGCTTAGATCTTTAGCAGCGTTTTTCTAAAAGCGCCGCTAATTCTCTGATCTTTAGCGGCGTTTTTTTGAAAGCGCAGCTAATGCTCAGATCTTTAGCGGCGTTTTATCATTTTTACCGGCGTTTTGGATATAAACGCTGCAATTGCTCATTTTTTTGCGGCGTTTCAAATGCCACTAATATATAATATTTGCGGCGTTGTTCTTTAAAACGCCACTAAAAACGCCGCTAAAAGTCTGTTTTGGTGTATTGTTTGATTTTGTTTCCAAACGAAGACTTAATCAAATAATTCTGTTTCGGGATTTATTTCCGCCGTTTAATCGTCTTTATTCGATCTTGATTTTTTTTCCACATGAAGAATTAATTAAATAATTCTGTTTCAGGATCTATTCCCACTGTTTAACATATTTTATTTTGATTTTTTTTCAACCAAGATTTAATTAAATAATTTTGTTTCGGGATTTAATCCTATCGTTCAACAGACTTGATTTTGATTTTGTTTTAGAATTTTAATTCTGCCGTTTAACAAATCAAAGAGAAATTTTTCTGCTTATGGTGGCCTTAATTTTGGCTCTAAATTGTGAAAGCTTAAATTGTAGCTTCAAAATTGTGACATCATATATATATATATATATATATATAGCAACGGTGTATTAAAAAAAGACAATGATAATGCATGTCTAGGATTGGTTCTTTCAAAAACTTGGTATTTAAGCGTGCCAAGTGCACCACCTCTCTTTTAGGGTTACCTACCTGGTGCATTGTTTTATTGTATTTTTTTATTAGACCGTATAAACTTTTGTTTTGGGTTTTTATTAGATTCCTACTGTCTAACAAAAGTTAATAATTTTTCTAATTCTGGTTTTGTTTCTTAACAGAAAATGGAAACTCCCACCAATTTAATCAATTTGCAATTTGAAGGTTTGGTTCAAACACAATCTTCGATTCAAAACTCAGTGTTGTCGGTGGCAGCTGCTGTAAGCCACAACGAGAAACCTGCAAAATTCTCGGGACATAATTTCAAGACTTGGCAATAGAAAATGTTGTGTTATTTGACCATGTTGAACTTGGCCAAATTTTTGAAGATGACATTCCTACTATGAAAGAGGGCGAGGTAGATGAAGTTACCACTTTCACTACTGTTGAAGCTTGGAAACATTCTGATATCCTGTGTTGAAACTACATCCTGAATGGATTGCCAAATGCACTGTACGAAGTGTACAGTGTACAATGTCAAGAAAACAGCTAAGGAATTATGGACATCATTGGACCATAAATATAAAACTGAAGTGCATTGAACCGAGTTTATTTCCCTCTCCAAAATTCTTCTTTTTCCCTCTCCATATTTTCCAACATTCTGGTGATAGAAGAAAGCAAGGTTTGTTCATTGATCACTGCAGAGGTGCTATTGCTTCGATCATCATGTTGTTGTATCTTGGGAGACAGTCGACCAATATTTCTCCAAGTACCGTAGGAGCGGATGAATCTGTCTTAAGGAAACTGTGTAAAACAGGCCTCAACATCTAGTAAAACTCGATTCTTCTTTTCAATTTCTGGTTTTCGTTATCTTATTTATTGGTTTCTCGTATCTAATGTTTTAAGTATAAATTATTCAATTTATTTTATTTTATATATAAATATTTGTTTATTTATATTTATATATTTGTTCGTTAATGTGTTTTGTCCAATAAATACAAATAATACATATTTAAATAATTATTACGAAAATTATTAGTTATAATACACAAGTGGACTTGAGTTAAATCCAAGGGGGCATATTGTAACGCCCCAAAACTTCTATCTTTATTTTTGTGAAATCTTGACATAAAATGTGTATCTACCTCAGTGGTTAAGTGTTATGGGTGTGTGTGAGAGATCCTAAGTTCAAGTCTTAGCTTTGGTAAATTTTGTTATTTTTGGAATAAAGCCCTATCTCTGTTCTGTGGGCTTATATTTAATTATTTGTAAATTATGTCAAAATGAGCCTGCTGGTTTGGTGGTTAGATAGAGTGTGGGTTTGCTAGAGGTCTTGTGTTTGAAACCCTGAGCGAACGTGGGTATTATTTTTGCTTAATTGACTCGTAGAGTCTCAATTAAGTTGAAAGTTTGGTGTAGTTGTGTGTGTGGGGGTTAGTGGGAGGGATGTGGGGAATCTTTTGATTTTTATTTTCTTTTTTCTCAAATTTTTCTCTTTCATCAAAAGAATCTGACACCAGTGCTCTGTCTTTCTGCCATTTTTTCTTTTCCCTCTCCCTTCCTGCATTTCTGCCTCATTTTTGTCTGTTATCGTATTGCTATTTTTTGGTATTTCAGTGTGTTGTGCGTTCTGGTAAGTTGGGTAAGTGTGATTTCAATTTTGTGTTGTTGAATCGTTGTTTAAAGGGGTTTGTTTGGTGTTTAGGAGATAATCAAGGGGCTGAAGTTCTTCAATCGAAGTTTTAGGTGTGTGAAATTTCTATTATTTGTTTGAAGGTAAGAACTTTGTTGGATTAAAAAGGTGTTGTTCTGAGGAAGTTCGGGTTTGTGTCGATTTAAGTGACTAATTCGGTGGTTTTTTGGTCTATTTTAGGTGCTGTGTGACTCAAGATTGTTTTTGCATCGAATCCATTACAGGTGTGTACTCGAAACGCAGAAAAACGGGATTTGGCAAAAGCCAAAAAACCCCTTTGTCGACGCCACACGGCTGTGTGCGACGACACGGTCGTGTGATCGACGAAGGCTAGGCTATGCGCAAGACACAGCCGTGTGATAGCTGGAGTGTGGCCGTGTGGGCCACACGGGCGTGTGATGATTGGGCCAGGCCATGTGATCCACACGGGCTAGGCCAATATGGGCGTGTGGGCCCACACGGGCAAGCCATACGGGCATGTAGGCCCAAATTTCTGAAATTTTCCCTAGGGTTGAACGGGTCATTCCAAACGACTTTGGGCTTATTGTAGGGTCAGTAAGGGCTAACAAAACCCTAAACTGAATGATCTATTTGACTGATATTTTGTACTGAGTATGATAGTATATGCATGTTATATTTGTATGTAATCATCTAAGCATGGTTAATCTGTATGTCTGAAACTGAATATTCTATATCTGATATTGGGGTTGGGATGATATATATATATTGGAGGAAGTGTTATGAAAGGCAGATTATGCCTAATATCTGGCAGCACAACTGCATTATATCTATTATGTGCCGCATCGGTACAACGTGGTGTGTAGGGTTGGGTGGGTGTTTTAAACCCCACATAGTGTGTAGGGATGGTCGGAGAGGGTGTGTAAAGGATGGGGGTAAGAAATTTGATATCTGATTCTGATCTGTGTATTTGTATCTGTAATGGGCTTAAGCCCGAATCTGCATCTGTTTGATTCTGATATTCTGTTGTGTGCATGCTTAATTTTGTGGGGTTACACACCGAGTTTACGTAAACTCACTCTTTTCTGTTTGTCTGTACATGTAACCCACAGTTTTAGGCAGATCGGTGCTGCGGAGGACTCAACGGTGACCACTCGCCAAAACCGTTTTATTTGTTTTAGTTTTTATTTAAGTTTTGCGTTATGATTTGGGAGTTTGTATTTTTTGGGGCTCTCTGGACTATTTTAAACTGTTTGGCTTTGGTTTTGGGTTTTTGGATTTTAATTTACTTTTCGCTATGAGGTTTTTATCTAAAAACATTATTTCTAAAAATACCGAATGATTTTGCCTAAACTTAACGATTTTATAAGCATTCGCTAAAAATACGTATTATCTCCAAATGGCCAAATGAAAGAGAGCTTTGAAACTGACAAGAGCGATAATGGCTAATGAATCGGAAAGATTTGAACTTAACGACAACGGTTTTCCAACCCATTTCATGTGACTCCTCCAGATTCAGCCATAACGTCTAGGCCGGGTTTGGGGTGTTACACATATTGAGGTCTCAATTCCTTTAGATAAAATTGTGAATTTTGATTTTAATTATTTTTGAAAATTAATAATTCAAGTTAGCCTTTTTAGTATAAAATTTCAAGCCGAGTAGAAGGATGAAATTAATAATTCACGTATAATTTACACAAGTGAAACTCAATGATGAAAAGGAAACATTTTGAGTGATTAAATAAAAATGTTAAGCATATGATGGTATGTAGCCACAATGACAAATTTAAACTAAATGTGACAATTTAGTCTTTAAATTATTTGAAAGTCATCAAATAAAAACAATTGAGTATGGTGTTAATTATTTAAAAGTCATCTTGAATTTTTTTGAAAAAACTCTTATATAATATTCTAAAAATTATTAAAAATTTTGATAATTTATATTATAAATAAAACTTCTAATTGAGTTGGTGTCATCTCAATCGGGTCACCAATTTAGTTAGGAAGTTACCATGGAAGTCCTTTCGTAACTAACATAAGTAATATTATTTGAGGTATTTTAGTATTTTCACTTAAAAACCAATAAAAATATATACATATGATTGTATTTGAACTCATGCCAATTACATTAGTAAAACCTTTAATTTACCATACAGCTAAAACTTTATTTTAATATATTATACATTTTAATTTTATTATGCACATTTTATTACCTCCATCAATTGTATATCTATACTTGCTTTTAATAAAACCCCTGACTGAGTTGGTGTCAAGAGTTAACCGGGTACCAACACAGTTAAGAAATGATTAATATACCTTTTCATTAAATTACTACTACTATTATTTTGATGGCCTTTTTGTCTTTTCATACTTTTATATAGTTTTTAAATAAAAAAAACTAAAATTAACATGTCTAAGGATTGAACGCATATCTAATGGATTTATAAACAAATTCTTTACTACTGTATCAATAATAATTCTTTAATGAACTTTTAAAAAAATTAGTTTTTAACATAAAATATTTTCTCTCGCCAAATTGTTATCTATACTATTAATAAGACTCCTTACTTGGTTTGTGTCACGGGATAACCGAGTACCAACTCAGTTAAGAAAAGACTAATATACCCTTTAATTAAACGACTACTATTATTAATTTCAAACCTTATGTTTCACTGTTTTTTGTATGTTATTTTTAAACACACATTTATATTCTAAATACGAGGTTTCCACACACAAACATGCGTGATAGAGTTTCTGGTATCAGTAATGTATTTGATTAAATTGGTGTCACAAGTTAACTCGATATTGACCCAAGACTAATGACAACACCATTATAAACAATTTAATCTATTTTTTTTCATTTTAATAACGTACATACTTCATGTGTTATTATTAATTAGTTTCAAACTATAAATTTTATTATTTATTGTACGTTATTTTTAAACACACATTTGTATTCTAAATCTGTGGTTTTATATATGTGTCATAGGCTTTCTAATATACATAAATTAATAAATATATACAAAGTTTAAAAATAAAATACAAAAGATTTTAAAAAATTTCTTTATTGACATGTTTGGAAGCTATGACTTGGATTAAAAAAATTTGGATTTGGATTTGAAAATCCAAATTCTTTATTTGGATAACAAATAAAAAGTTTGATTTGAAGTTCATAAAAGTTAAATTTTAGATTTCAAAATCCAAGATTAATTAAAAAAACATGAGAATTTTTTCTCTCTTTTTTCACATTTAGTTCAAAACTCAAACAATAAATAATTAATTTTACTTATAATATATTATCAATAAAACTCAAAGTTTTTAGAATTGGACTTGTAGACGAACCAGTCAGGTCATCGGTTTTTAGTTCAACAATAGATTCAAATTGAATACATTATTAAAATAAAAAATATTTAAAAATAAATAGAATTGATTCGACCGGTTCAACTGATTCACAAGTCAACCAATCTGGCCCTTTATTCCAGATTGGTACCCCGATCAATTTTCAATCCAATTGGTTTGATTGACCGGTCGATTTGGTTCTGAAAATAGCGACAAAGCTTCATGCATTTAATTTAACTAACTTCTAATGTCACATTTAATGTATTGTGATTTACGAGTTTAATATTTAATCAAATTTTAAAATACTGTATTTTTAATTTTTGTTACACATGACTTTTCATGTTTAAATTTTTAAAATTTATTAAAAAATATAATTTTATTTCATGAAATTAATGCAAAGTAGCATTATTCAAAATAATAAATATAATTGAAATATATTAGTTATTTTAATAACTCAAATATTTCCTAAAAATAATTAAAATTGTGGAGTGCGCCCCGCATTCTGGATGAAATAGGATTGACATTGGGATGAGGAAGAGTCGACATCTCTACAAGGCAATATGCCACATCACGATGCAGTGACGTGTTCCCTACCAAACCGAGTTTCTTCTCCTAATTAAACTCCGCCATCTTTTCTTAATCTAACTTTGATTATTCTAGGGATGTTTTAGTCATATTTTCACATGAATTTCAGCCTATAAATAAGGTTTTTAGAAACCCTAGAGAGATTGATTCAACAACACAATTAAGAGAGAGTTTTATGGGAATTTCGGGTTTGGGTTTGTTTATTGTTTCTCCATCTTGTATTATTCTTTCAATTTTTGCCGTTTTAGTGAAGTTTTTCTTTGCCCATAATTTTTTATCCTCTCAAGAGGATTATTTCTAAGTAAATATTTATGTCCAAATTTTTCTCGTTTTCGTTCTTGTTTGATGCTTAATTCGGGTTTACCCATAAAAAATACTTGTACAATATTAAAAAATTGATGTATATATTAGATATAAAAATGTATTATTTATAAAATTTTATGTATGAATATGAATTTACTTATTATATAAATAATTAAAAGTTAATTTTAAAATTAAAATAATAATTTTTCTTTTTAAATTTTCGGTTAATAGAAAATTGAATACTTCAAACATAGTGAAATTAATGAAGTCAAACACCATGGAAGAAATTGAATGGATTTGAAAACATGTTTAAGGAAAAATTTATGTAGAGATTTAATTGAGTAACTCAAAAAATGGGAATGTTGAGTGATTAAATTGAAGATGGAGTAAATTGAAAAATATAAAACTTTAATTCCAATTTAATCATTCATCAACTCTTCTCATTAACTATTATCAGATTAAACAAAGTTAACTTCAATTTTTTAGTTTATTATTAAAAAACACTAAACCAAGAACAAGCATCTCTAAACTTCAATTTTACACTTTATGGGGCAAATTTAGTTATGAAACAAACTAATTAATACTCACACTCAACATTCAATTATCATTCAACAAATTTTCCTATAAAACAGCTTCCACTATATTTTATATTCATGGCAGACCTTCTACGTAACAACTCGTTTTTCAATGGTTTTGGGGCCATTATATCTGACGAGTATATTTATAAATATTATTATTTAATATTTACGAGTCAAATGTGATTTTTAAAAAAGGTTTTTGATTTGATAATTTATGTTATATAAGTGATTTATTAAGTTCAAGTGGTTTTAGAAAATGAGGTATCGGGATCTTTTTTTTATAAACTGAGCTGTAAATATTTTTATAAATATTTACGGAGTGTCATTAAGGTGGTATTAAATTTTCGTTAAAAAACTTTAACGTTTCGATAGTTAATTAATTAAAAAGAACCAAATTGAAGAAAAAAAATAAGTGCATTCCTGGGACTCCATTCCCGTAAATTGGACTTGTAAATATTTTTAATAAATATTTACGAAGCTAGTTGTGTAATTAATTAGGTTTTGGTTAAGTGAATTTGCTTAAATTAAAAGTTATTAAGTTTAAAGACTAAATTACATATAGGATGAAAGTTAAATTATAGATTAAAGAATAATTAAAGGGACTAAAGAAGAATTATACCTTATTCCATTAAGTGGATGGTATTACTAACTTACATGTGTAAATTTAGTATATATATATATATATATATATTATAATATTAAAGTTAAAATATATATTACAATATGTTTACTTAATTATTAAGTATATATTATATAATTATAATAAAACAAAATAAGTATTAAAAAAAAGAAAGCCATACAAAACAGAAAAAAAAAGAAAGAAAAAAGAAAAAAAAGAAAGAAGAAAGGGAGAAAGAAGGTTCAACGCACGACTTAAGGATTTCTAGGGTTTAAAGTTCAATTGGTTAGTCAATTTAATCCCTTTTCTTGTAATTTGTATGTTTTTTAAATCTCGGTGTTAACTATTACTCGACTCATGTCGAAATTTTAGTATTGATTGAGTTTTTAAATGTTGTTAATGTTGAATAATTTTAGTAATAGGGATTAAATTGATAGATTTTTAAGCTAGAAGTGAAAAATGATTAAATTGTAGAATAAATTGTAAATTTTGAGTTATAGGGACTAAATTGTGAAAAATTCAAAATTTAGGAGTTTAAGTGAAAATAGGGAGTTAAATTTAGTTTAAAGTGGAATTTGTATGAAAATATAAGATTAATTGTGAAGAATAAAAAATTAGTCTCGGTTTAGGGACTAAATTGAAATTTGGGCAAATATTGAGTCAAAATTGAAATATTTAATATGAAATTGAATTGTGTTGTATTGATGAATTTTAATTGTTTTAATTCCGTAGCTAACGTCATACCGGAATTCTCGACTAAAAAGGGAAAAGATAAAATCGACGTCGAATAGCTCGGAATTCCTAGTTTGTATTTCTATTATTCGAACTAAGTTGTAAAATTATTGCATTTTGATTTCTTGCATATGGTAAGTATTGGAGGTGAGAACTATTGTGTTTTACAATTGAAATGGATTGATTCGTTATGTGATGAATTTATTGAATTTATATAAATTGAATTGAATTCATGTGTATATATGTGATTATATAAAAATTTGATATTGGATATTGGTTATATTTGAAAAGTAAAATGTAACCCTATTAACTTTATCGGGCTGAGTCAGATATAGATGGCATGCCATAGGATAGGAGGAGTTTAGGGATTTCTTCGACTTCGAGTCGATGAGGCACTGGGTGCCAATTTACTTCGATTTAACCAATGAGACACTAGGTGTCAAATTTATATAGCGCTGGGCGCATATTACTTCGGATTATCTGATGAGGCACTGGGTGCCAAACTGGTGTGTTGGTTGGATCTATGTATCCGTTCGAATCCGAGTCGTGTTAATAGGAGTAAATAAATAATAAAGTTCTATAATTGATATTGAAATGACATGGTATGAGAAATGAAAGTGATATAGTGAATTGAAAATAGAATGTGAAATATATTGTAAATACATGGAATATATGAGTTATATACTTATGAATTGAATATGAAATGGCTAATGCTATTATTTAAATGGAATGTGAATAATTATTGATATAGCAATTATTTGAATTGGAACATTGTTCAACAAATGAAATATGATAGCATGATAGTTATGATATTAGACATTAATATGTGCTTAAAATTCAATTGTGTATATTATATTATATTGTCTTTAAAGATTCGAATTATAGAAATACCACTGAGTTTTACTCAGTGTATGATTTTATTTTCCGTGCGCAGGTTAGGTACTTAACTTTTGAATGCCGATTCAGCATCCAACAACTATCCCAAACTCAAATGTGGTGATATTTATCTTTTGTGTCGGCATGTACCTAGGGTGTCTAAATAATAGTTATTTTGTGGATGGATTGTAAATGAGGTTATAAGTTTAATATTTGTTCGGTAAATATATAATCTTGTGTTTGTTTTTGAAGTTATATTATGGCATGGTAAATTGAACTAAATCTAGATATATGCATGTGAATTTAAGTTAGTGTTTAAGTGCTTATGAACTAGGCAAAATGGATTGAAATTGGTTTGTTTATAATTTGGATTTGAATGTGTTTGATCACATTTTGAAATGGTTAAATGAATGGTTTTTGAGTTGTTTAATGTCCAAGCATGTAGGAAATGGTAAATTTGTTGTTTAGGGCACATTTTAGGTCCACACGGCTAGACACACGGGCGTGTGACTCGGTCATGTGAGATACACGGTTAGCTCACGGGTGTGCGAGGCCATTTCAAAGGGTACACGGCCTGGCACACGGGCGTGTGACTTGGCCGTATGACCCAAGTCAGAGAGTTACACGGGCACAGACACGGGCTGGGACACGGCCGTGTGTCCCTATTTCGAATGCCCACACGGCCTAAGACACGGGCGTGTCTATTGGCCGTGTGACCCCTGCAGCTTTGAAAATTTTTAATGTATTCTGAAAAATTCTCTGAGTTTCCAAATTAGTCTTGACTTATTTCTAACGCGTATTTTGGGCCTCGAGGGCTCGAATAAGGGACAACATGTATGAGTTTGATTGGTTTCTAACCTGAATATTATATGATATGAAATGTTTGAAATTTCTGTTTGTTTGATCTGTAAACTTCGATAATGCTCCGTAACCCGGTTCCGACGATGGATACGGGTTAAGGGTGTTACATTCTATAAAAGTGGCTCAAACAACAATATTCAAAGTACTCTAAATAATTAAATTTTTATAAAATATTTATAAGGCTTAAAATTAGTTTAAATCCAAATCTAAATTTAAATTATGCAAACAATAAATTTAAATTAATTCAAAATCTTAAATTTCAAATATTTTAATTCATAAACAAACAATTTATCACAAATTTCAAAGCTAAAAGTTTGAAATTCAAATTCTAGTTGGAAATATTTTGAATTTAATAAACCTTAAAACTTGCTATAAAGTTGACATTATTATGTTAAGATATCAAAATGAAAAATATAACTAGACCTGATCAACACTACCCGACAAATGTGTAGACACGTGGCTTGAGTCCTAACACTGATAACATCCAAGACATTGACCGGATTGGGAAACCGTGAAAGTGTGTGGTAAGGTAACATCGTGGATCAGTGAACTTTTGACCCACTCTGAGTTTATCATTCATTGATGACAAATCCTTATTTGCTTACACAAAATGTTCTTGTTTTGCTTTTCCAGGACGCAAGGATTTGTTCTTTTATTAGCCTTAACTACGCACTCTTGATGATTAATATTGCTCCTGACCAAATAAGTTACATTTACTACTTTTTCAAACAACATTTGGAAATTGATTAAAAGATATATAATTTATTGTTCTTTATTCCCACCACCACCAAGTCTAAACAACATTTGAGAGATTCAGCCTTCAACTTCAATGGTGGGGGTCAGCTTTGATATCTTAGTACGCACATGCAAACCCCTAATGGTGCCATATTTGTGGATACACATGTATCAACTCTCTTGTTTTCTACCACTTGGCTGCTAATAAACAAATTCATACTTCCATTAACCACTTTGTTCCGCCCCATCTACATTGTCACATTTGTAGACTCCAACATTTTAGGGAATTACAGTAAATCTATATCAATGGAGCAAAGGAACCCTCCTTTCATTAAAATGCTCCATTCGTTTTCTTGCAACTCAATCCTAGTTCAACCGGAACTTTGCGGTAGACTGCACCATGGTACGCGATCCACAAGTTACTTGATGGTGATGTAGCGATTTGTCCCATGTCTAGCCCAGTAGGTCTTCAGATCCAGTGGTTTTGAAACATCATAGCCTTCAGCAGCCAGACGACTGAGTAACTTTGTGAACACACTACCACTCATCTTACGCCCACCCACTCGGGCGTGCCGCTTGTTTGGCATTTGTGGCAATGGGTATGATGATATGCTGGTAGTGCAACAAGATGACTGCCATCCACCATTTCCCCACTTGTAGCAATGTCGGGGAACTCCTGTGCAGGAGCAAACTGGCACAGAAATTTTGGTTTCGTCAAAGTTTATCAAGCTCAATCCAATATGCTCACTATTCCACTCAGATTTACACTTCCTTACCTCCGTATCAACTTGTCTATTTAAATCCTCAGCCACTTTCTTAATCTTTCGCGGTGACTTTGACGAAACAGCTTTATTTACCTTTGTCCGCTTTACAGGACAAGACTTGCCTTCTGCAGAAGGGATGGTAGGTACTGGGAGGGCATTAGTAACGTGCATTTCATGATTGAGAGTTTCATCCATATCACTTGAATGATATGAAGGGTGCCTGCATGTTCTTCCTCTCTGAATGCCACTACCAAATGGGAAGTTCTTGGCATTTTCTCGGCACTGCAGCACAGCTAAAGCATTATCTCTCTCAATTAAGGCACTATCCCGCTCAGCAAGTGCCTTATCCCGCTGCTGGAGGGCCTCATCTCGCGCAGCAAGGGCTTCCTTCCTTTCAGAAACAGCAATGTTCCGTTCTCGAATAGCAGCATCCCGCTCAGCAAGTATAGACATGATTTTTTTATTCATTACCAAGGCATTGCTTTGTTCCTTCACATGGTGCTGTGGCATCATGTTCCACTGCATGTATCATTGCATCCCACTTAGATAAATCAAGTATTGAACAATAAAATAAACACTAAATCCACATCGTTGAGTGGGGAATTGTTAGTTTTCTTCTTACCGGAGGGTGTGCTCCTTTGTAGCGATCTAGCTTATATCTCCCATTTTCTAGCTGTCCAGCACCATCCATCTAACACCAAGTCAAAATTAATTGGGGCTAAAAAATGTTGACAACCTCTCCTTGAACTTTCATGTGAACAAAAAAGTCAACAAGTTCCAGGCGTGTGGCACATACTATTTGTTTATAGTAGGAAAAACCAAAGTAAATTTCAAGTGATTTGCAAAGCAATTAGCAATGAGAAAACAAAAGCATGAATCGAGTGTAAAAGATAAACTAAAAAAAAAGTCTAAACAAAATGATTGACAATTCAACATTCAAAGAAGGCAACTTGGAGAAGGATAAATAAACAGCTACTACAACTAAGCAAAGAAAAATAACTAAAAATCACACAGAAACTATAAACTATTAACTGATATAGAGAAGCAATACATGTAAAAAAATCATCTGGTCTGACCAGAAAAGAGAAAGAAATTGAAAATTTTCAGCCCTTTGGTAATGTCATCAAGATCAAGAGAAGTACGGTATTGCTAAAGACCAAGAGTACAAACTTATTAGTGAACTTAGAATAGATTTTCTGATAAATAAGTTTCAGCAATATATCAAAGGCAATACCAAGCAATTTTAGACAGTACTAAGAATATTTGTAGTCACTTAGCACCGCTTCTCCATATACTTTAAAAATCAAGGCAAAAGCCAGAGTAATAACATATTCTCACTAGAAGTTGGAATTGAAAACTGCATCAGTACTGAACAATAAAGAGCAATTCCAAGCTCTCCACATAATTGGTAATCAGTGTAAGAAGTCAACATATTTGGAAAAGAATGTTTAAAACTAGAAATAAAAAATGTAACAAAAAAAAATCCTTTCTAGAATTGAAATTTATAAAGTCAAGGATTAAACACTCAAGCCCAAGAGACTCAAAAATGTTGAGTTATAAATAATATTGGACTGTTACAAATGCATTTGCCTTTATCAACGAAATAACTAAAATGCATTCAGGATAGTTAACAAACGAACTTCTATGAATGCAATCAAGCAATGTTGTAATAATTTACTAAAAACTTATTTAGCAAGTTCATAAATTAGGAAAGCATCAAAAGTAGGCACCAAAATAAAGCCCAAAAAGCTTGATAAGCAGCTCTCAAGTATAAGCGAGTGCAAACCCTGATACCATCTTATGCAAAAGTGAACTCAAAAGTACATTTTGTTTTTCAATTGCTAACCATCGTTTTTAGGTTCCATAGCTATCTCTTGTGGTATACACCCAAAGTCCGAGATGAATTAAAACACAGACATAAAAACTATAAAAAGAAAGGAAGAAAAAGAAATCAAATCTTAAATAATTGTTGCATATCATTTCCATGCCCATCCAATGAACAATGCAGATCCCTAAATTCCTTAAATTATGTTTAAAAAAACTATTGAGACCAACATAAATACATGTAAGCAAAGCGCTAATTAAGCACATTCTCTAACCCCACTTTATTAACGAGCAGAAGATCGAAAGACAACTCGAAACATTTAGTTAACAAAAGATAAATGTGAGTAATTACTAAGAAGTAAAAAATAAACAAAAACCAAAAAGTGACAATGTGAATGAGAAAAATGATACAACTCAAGTGAGTTCTTTCAGTAAAGTTAGGGTTTTCTTTTACCACGATCGAAAATCCTTTTTATAGAATAATTATTTTTCAAAAAATAACCTCAAAAAAAAAAAAATGCTCCATTCATATGGGAAGATCATGAAAAAATAAAAGAACCATAAAACATAAAAACTTACACTTTTATAAAATTACTTTTAAAGAGAAATGGAGTGATGGTTGAAAGTTCCTTCTCAAAAAGGAAAAACCAGAGCGGAGTTCGATCGCCAGAGACAAAAGTTAAATGATTGGGAAAAGGTTTGTAACTTGAAATTCAGATAAATGATTTTCTTCATGTTCAAACGGCGCCGTTTTAGCTTTCTTCAGTCTAAAGAGCAAACGTTGCCGTTTCCTCTCTTTCTCTACTCACTCTTTTGTATAATTCAATCAAGGCTTTGTTAGTAAATTAATTAGTCCATTAATTATACTTCAATCCTCATATTTATTCTTAATTTTTTTTTGGTCAAAAGTGATAACTAAATTTATATGTTCTTATTAGATGTCACATATTTTTTTGGTAAAATAAGATGAGATTAATAATTTGAGTATCTTTTTTAACAAATAAAACTTTAAGGACCAGTCTGAGAATTGGTTATTATTAGCTCGATTGATCAAACCGAAATTGCCAAGAGGGCGGGTGAATTGGCCTTTAAAATTTTTGGTGGAAGCAAAGAAAGAATATGAAACAATGAACCCCAATTACCTACTCCACTACCTTAGCTTTCCACAATTAAGGATTTTCCCAAATTCACTAATTTGTACAACCTTTGAGGGCAAGGTTTAACCTTACAACTCTTTTAAGATTTCTACCCAAATCTTAAGATACAAACCCTCTCAAAGAATTACAAGGAAGCAGACAAAGAAATAATCCTAATAAGATCAGAATGTTTGCCAATTAAGTACAAACATACAAGAATACACTTGAGCAAAAGAGAAAACAATGAAAGCTCACAAGTGTATACAAGAGAATTATGGAAGTATTGAGTACGTAGGTTGTTTGATTGATGATTTTTGCTTGAGTATGCTTTCTTGTTATTGTAGGATCTTTAGAAGCTGGTATTTATACCCCCTAATTGATTTTCGATCGTTGAGGTTGTTGTGGTAGTTAATAGAGCAATTGGGGATGTGAAAACCAGAACATTTAATATACCTACAACAACGAGTATCAATATCAAATAAAAATGTATCAATATTTTTTGTAATAAATGCTAAATTCAGTGATCGTTGAAGTTTAAATATTGATACCATAATAATTTTATCGATACCTTATAAAAAGGTATCGATACCGAACCGATACTTAGTTGGTTTTGTAAAAAATAGAATGCCAATTTGGTATCGTTTATTTGAAGGGTATCAATATTTCAAAAATATAGATACTTGGCCAAAAAGGTATCGGTACTTTTTTTCCTGGAACAATTCTAACTTATTTGAAAAATAATTTGATTTGTTAAAAGATTTTTAACTTGTGAAAATCATTTTAACTTGATTTTAAAGTTGTTTAAAAAATTTTCTGAGAGTTCAAAGTAGATATTCAACATTTTATCTCCTAGACTTCAATTTGAAGAATAATTTTATCAATTTTATTCAAAAACACTTCAATTTATTTTGTTATATCAAAACATTTTATCAAATAAAACTTAGTTTAACAGTTATAATGAAGGGCCAATTTAGTAAGGAGCAAAGTGTAAATATTTACGAATGTGCAAAATGTTTTTTTTGAAGAGCGTAAAAGACTTGATTAAAAGGAAAAAAATGAAAGTAATTGTGTGTAACATCCTGAAAATGGGCCTATGCATTTTTGCTTAATTTTATGAAATAGCATGTTTATGGTGATATGGATGTGTTGTGTGCATTTTTAGAACCTTGGAAATGTAAGGAAATGTCCTGGAAATGTAATGAAATGTCTTGTCTTGGAAATGTAAGGAAATGTCTTGGAAATGTAAGGAAATGCTTTAGAAATGTAAAGTTTAAAGGAGGCAAACGAACATTTTTGGAAACTTGGAAATGTAAGGAAGTGTAAGGAAATGTAAGAAAATGTAAGGAAACGTTTTAGGAAAAGTTAAGTTCTAAGGTTAAGAGAGGGAAGTAAAGCAGGGTGGCCTTAAGAAAATTTATGGGCGAAATATGACATACAATTGGGCTTGTCTAAGTGGCTTGGAGGTGCCACTTAGGGCCTCTGGAGTTGACGCCACAAGCAGGTGCAATTGGGCCTGGGTTCGAGTCACTTGGGGAGCAAATAAAAGAATTTTATTTTGGTGCCAGGAACAAGAGAGATGGACGGCAATAAGGCTTTTAAAAGAGGAGTTTTATTCTCTTTAAATTTCGGCTAAATAGGAGATAAATAATAGATTTATTTATCATTATTTTCAAGAGATAATTGTTGGATTAATTCTTTTAAAAGTGATAATTCAAGGGATAAAGCTATCAAAATAGAAGAGTGGTGGCCAAGTAAGGGACTCTAGCCTAGTAATTTCGGCTATAAAAGGAAGAGTAAGGCTATTCTTCATTCATTCTTTTCTCTTCAAGAAATCCTCTGCCGAAATTCTCTAAAGTTTCTCTTCTTCTCTCTGCCGAATTCTCTCTGCCATTATTCTCTTTTTCTCTTTTCTTTTCTTCTTCTATTACAAACACAATCAAAAGCCGAAGATGCCAATAGCCCTAGCCGATTTCTCACTAAGCCTCAAGAGCTGAAATTGTTATCCACATCAAAGCCATAGCCAAATACTGCTAAGGGTTCAAGCAAGAGTTCCATCGAATTCTTCAGTAAGGGTAAGATTAGGTTAGATTCTCATTCTATTTCTTTTAAGGCTGTCGAAATTAAGATTCTAATACCCTTAATATCTTGTTGCCGAAACTTTGAAGAGATCTTTCGGGATTTATTAAGTGTTGACTACAAGGAATGAGAAGTTCTTTTCCCGAAGGTACACCATAGGCCGCGTGTTCCCTAGTTATTCGGTGAGTTTCGGGATTTAAAATCCACAAGGTAAGTGTCTATAGCATTCGGCCAAGGTTTATTTTCATATCTAGATCTATTTCATAATTGTTTAAAAAGCCGAAACTAACCTGGGATGTGATTTAATGTTTGGCCGAATACAAGAAGGAATACAACAAAGTTTCGAGACTTAATTCTTAAGTCAATCGGCAACAAGGTAAGTTTTAGTGTACTAATCCTACTAGGATTTGGATTTATGGCCGAATGGCTCTTTACTAAGTATTAAATGATTGATTAAATGTAGAGATCTAAGATCTAAGGCATTAGATCAAGCTTTTCGGGATTTGGATTGGAAACCCTAAGCGAATCAGGTGTGTACCCCACACTAATTCTTAATATGATTTATGGCATGTTTAATAAATATATGTATGTGATATTAAGAGTATGAAAGTGTAAGAATGTGGCTAAGGTACCATGTTATGGTACAAAGTACTCAGGTACGTTTCCTACTCCTACTAGGATTATGAAATATGTTATATTTAACATGAGAATAATGATAAGAATGTGAACTTTGGCATGTTAATGCATAATATGATATGGGGCATATGAGTTATTGAAAAGGGGAAGTGAATGTGGTGACCTAAGACCACGAAATCTGAATGCGGTGACCTAAGACCGCGATATCTGAATGTGGTGACCTAAGACCACGATATCTGAATGTGGTGACCTAAAACCATAATATCTGAACGTGGTGACCTAAGACCACGAGACTATAAGGGCGATGAGCACGTCGACTGCAGCGACTGCCTTCGATGGAGTGTAGCGGAAGGAGGGTCGACTTAGTAGTCCCCACGGTGTACAGGTTGGTACGGGGAAGTGTAGCGGATGGCTAACTAGGTTTGGGTTTGGGTTGCATCATTGTTTTTACCTGCTATACGAATATGTATGTGATATGATAACGTATGCCTGAAATGTTAATTCTTAGTGTTGTGTACACATTGAGTCTGTTTGACTCACCCCATTGGGGAATATTTTTCAGGTGATGAGCAGTAATGGACCAAGTCGGCAGGAGCTCAAAGGTGGCCATGCACAGCAAGGAATTTAATTAATTTGGATTTTTATTTTATTAAGTACTTTAATTTAATTTTGGGAATTATTTTGATGTAATAAGGCCATAGTTGAACTACTTTATTTTCTTTTATTTATTATGTTACGGATTTTTAATGGTTGTAAGATTAAGTAAATTAAATTTAAAATAGACTTTAAATATTTTGTCACCTGAAATAAATGGGTTTTCAATATAAAATAAACTCGTTTTCAACTCAAGCCCAACCCAAAACAAACTTTCTTTCAAAAACACAAGTTTTTCCTAAGTAACAAAAGAATTTTGAATCAGTTTTCTTCGAGGAACATACCAGATCCGGTCAGGGCTCGTGGGCCGGGTTTGGGGTGTTTCATTGTGTGGGAGTTTAATTTATTAATCCTTTTATAGTTTATTTTTATATAATGTTTATTATTAGCCAGTTAAAATTGATAATAGTCTCACCCCATCTAACATAACATATGCCTGACGAACTTGGTAATATTGTCAAGGTGGTGTTGTTGAGGTCCATGTATAAGCACATATTATAATTCCATGTATACTTAAAGTGTTTTCACCTTGAAGCTCTCATGCTTCTCCTGCCTTCTCTTTGTTGGTAGAGATCATGGGATCAATTTTTTTTTAAATTAAAATGTTTATTAACACTTGATAAATTAATGTTTAATTCAGTTAATTGTAAAATTATTAGGGTAGTAATTATATTCTCATTGTCTTAAACGTGTTTAGTTGATAGAGTGTGATTACATCATAATTCACTATGTCATGTTTGGTAATACAAATTGTAATTATATAGTTACATAATTTATATTTTAAAAATATTAATTACAATAAAATTTTTAGTACAATAAAAAATTTAAACGAGTAACAAAATTAAAACCAAATTATCATATGTAACATGTTAGTCCAAAAAATAATCAAAAAGACTAATAAAAATAACAAAAAAAAAATCCATATGCATTTTTTATCTAATTGTTCTAGTATTTCATATTTGTTGGGTTATTCCTTCTTTAGCTTTCAACATATACTTCTTATCATCATCTATTGGTCTTTAATCAAGTTCTTCATCATCGGGATTTGTATTATTAAGATTATCAAGATCTCCTTCTTCCATGTATTCCTCAAGGTGTGGATCATCCCAATTCCACTTATGAATAAAGTTAAGAAATATGCAATATGCTATTACAATCCAACATTTTTTTTATGTTATACTGAGGTGATGTTAATATGATTTTTTTTTTCAAAACAACAAATGTCTTGTAACACCCTTTACTTGACCCAATTGCTGGATCCGAGTTACAGGGTGCTACACTCTATTTTCAAATTTAATTAACACATTTGTTATTACAATATGCATTTTAAAATAGTGTAAGATAAATAATACTTATAACACCATTACTAATTAACTTAACAAATCTCAAAAAATCTATTTCAATTCATAAAACTTTAAACTAAGATACAACAATTTCACAAAGTAACTTTATCCTATTGAATAATTACTTAGTATTGAAAATATATATTCTAACCCCTTAATTATGGTTGCGATTAAGACCTCAAGGCTCCGTCTCAAGGTAGCCTCGCTGTATGTGTATATGACTGAAATGTGAACTTGCCAAGCTCGACGGATTTTGGCTTGGTCCTTCCTCGAATCCTCGCATCTTTCCCTAATACATGCGTTACATAATGACACACACGTAAGTTCAATGAACTTAGTGAGTCATTGCATTGGCAGAATGTTAACAAGATGACGTTTTAATTTAGTATTAAAGTCTGACTGTCTGCACTAGGAAAGGTTTGCCAATCCCATTGGCTTAGTATGTACATCACACGTATTGACTTGCTTGTACTTGACACATTATCTTTAATGATACCTTTGCTTACTTACTCGCACATCCTTGAGAACAAACCATCTTACCTGATTGTAGATAATCTACTTCCAACGATTTGAAAACAGAAGATTTCATATTCGAATATAATATGCCTTGCACAACATAAGCCTCTACTGATGAGATTTCATAAATTAAATACCAGAATATCAATTTAATAGCGATTACTCCTTTTGGCGAAATATCCTGGTGGATTCTATCTCCACTAGCTGCCTTTGTAGACTCTTATGCAACAATTATCTTGAAAGGAAACCTTGTGGCTTCTTACTTGAGAACTCGTGTAAGAAAACCCATGAATAATTCCCATAGCATGCTTTGCTCCAATAATTACAGGTAACAAATAAGATTTATCTCGGCGAATAGTCCCTGTTGTAGACTGCTATTAATAGCTAGTCCTAACAGACTTAGATTCGTATTATAATCCTCATGGCTCATGTTTTAGACCCAAGTATGTAGATTATTGCTTTACGAAACACATCAGCAGATTCATAAGGAAAACCCCCATTGTGGATTAATAAAAGATCAACTCATCTCAACTAGACAAATCTGGCAGACCATCAAATCCTGCCATTTTCACATAATAATGGATGACTCATTCTTCGTGGTCTACTTCTAGAAATAGATAACATGTAAGAGGATTCTTAAAAGCAAATCCCTTATTGCAATATCATACACATAAGATAGTCCTGACGAATTTCCACATATAAGATAGTCTTGGCAGACTTATACACATAAGATAATCTTGACGGACTTTGACATTTACGGTAATTCCATGGCCATGGACTTTCATTCATTCATACGTACTATAAAAAGGGCTCTCATATGTCCCACGAGGGGCACTCAAATGTCCCATAAAAGGCTCTCATATATTGGTGCGCACCGTTCTCTGTATCATGTAATTCTCCTTTCTTGACTCAGTGATACGAGTATTAAGGCACAATTTTAGACCCATGAATGTGATGGACTCAAATTTTCTCAAGGCCCAATAACGAGGTCGAAGGCCAAACAAATCCGAGCAAGATTGAACAGGACCATTCAAGGCTTCGTTACCACGGCCCTAGATGCACACACGATTGAAAAAGAAAATCAAAATTCACTTTCTTGTTTTCAAGAAAATCAAGAAGCCGAATCTTAGTCCAATTTTGTTGTTTCAGACAATTTCAAGAATTAAGAAAATCAAGATTTCAAATCTTGGAAATCTTGGTCCAAGAAATTGAATCTTGCAGCCAAGGCACATTGGATTTTATATACGAGCTTGAATGAGACAATTTATAGAGCAAACGGTTCACATGACCAAGTTCTTAAAAAAATGGCCCATTAAGATGTCTACAAGTGTAACAACCCGATTTTGGGCCTAGTCAAAATAGTGGTTTCGGGGCTACAAATCTGACGAGGAAAATCTTATTTTTATTATATTTTTATGGTCTACAATTTCACAAAATGATTTCGTGAAAATTTCGTTCGAAAATTTTGACGTTTGGGCACTCAATTTAGTCAAAAGGACTAAATTGTAAAAAGTGCAAAAGTTGAGTTCTACATGCTAGAGGTGCCCAATTGTTATGAAATTTTAAATTGGAGGTCCTTATATGGTAATTAGACCATTGGTTAAGTTGGTGGACAAAAATGGACATGGTTAGGCATGTTTCCAAAGTTTTTTTTATTAAGGGCATTTTGGTCATTTAGTTATTAAAATGAATTAAAAATAAAATTAAAAGTCAATTTTTGTCCATATTCAACTCCTTGGCCGAAATTTGCATGGAGAAACCATGGCTAGGGTTTTTCAAGCTTCCAAGTTTGATTGTAAGTCCGTTCTAGCTCTGTTTTTAATGATTTTTACGTTTTTGAAATCCTCGTAACAAGATCTATCTATTTCTACGATTTATTTGAGATATGATGAAGGTCTAGGGTTTGACCCATGTTAGAAATTTGTGTATTTTGATGTTTAATGGTAGATTATACATGTTTTATGTGTGAGAAACGACTTTTACTAAGTGATTTTCGGTGAAATTGTCAAAAAGGACTAGTTTGTAAAAAGTTGTAAAATGTGTGTAAATGTGTGAATAAATGGAAATTGTGGATTGCTACAGTTGTGAAAATGGTTTGGTTAGGCCTAAAATACAAGGAAATTGAATAAAAATTATTTTACGAGCCTAGGAGCAAAAGTGTAAATATGACAAAGTTTAGGGGCAAAAACGTAAATTTTCCATAGTATGATTTCTGGGTCACAATGAATGATGTGACTAATAAGTAAGCTAAATGTGATATTATAGATAAAAGAAAACGAGATTCGGACTTAGAACGGGAGAAAAACGAGAAATTGACGGTTAGGTCCCTTTTTGCCATTTTGGTATTGAGGTAAGTTCGTATGCTGATAAATGTTATTGATTTGTGTTAATTAAGCACCATCATCATATATTTGATTAAATTTTGGAAATTTCAGTAAATGTCCGAATTGAGTAAAATGCAGGATCGATCACGATCGTTGCATAGTGAAATATGAATTGACGGTAAAAGACCATGGTTAAACCATGGCATTGTGCTAAGTGAAATAAGTTCATGGCATTGTACTAAGTGAAATAAGTGATCCGAGTGCTGGTCCCTACGTTCTACCGGTGGTTGAGTTATCCGGCATGTGTTACGGATACTCGACAGCTTGTGTGAGCAGCACCGTGTAGTTTCGTCATGACCGTCAACTTGTGTGAGCAGACCCAAGATTTGTGACTATGTGAAACTGGTGCTGGTCTTATAAGTTCTACCAGTGGCTGGGTAATCCGGCAATACCTGATAGCTTGTGTGAGCAACACTGAGTAGTTACGTAATGATCGACAGCTTGTTTGAGCAGACCCGTGAATGTGAATAGTTCGAAACTGAGCTCCTATGTGATGTGTGATAAGTGGTGGCTTCAGCTACATATCAGTGGTAGCTTTGGCTACATATAAGTGGTAGCTTTGGCTACATGTAAGTGTGGCACTATGTGCAAGACTTCTGAGTATCCTTTAGCATTCCATATGGCCCAACGGGTAGTTCAACTAAATAGTAAACTGTGAAAACATGTGGGTATGTTGTGAATTAACACAGGTATGTGTGTGAAACTCCTAAAGAAGGAGATCAATATGTGACGAAATATTATTAAAGATGTGAATGAATTGGTATGGATGTATTTGGTTCATATGAACATTGAAATGAATTAATTTGTGAAGTTCATATCTAGTGTATAAAAGGAATCATGAAAGAGTAAAATTGGCAACAAAATAGTTTTGGACAGCAACAGTTGTGTGACTTTGAAAAATCACCAAAAATGGTGAAAATCGAATTAGATATTGAATAAGATATTAAATTAAAGCTTATTGAGTTTATTTTCGTATAAAAGGAACAGTTTAAGCAAAAGAATTTCATATTTTGAGATATTTGAATTCTTATGAGACAGAGTCAGAATGATTTTGGAATCCCCTATTCTGACTTTGAAAAATTATTAAAAATTTTACAAAAATAATCATGGGATAAAATTTATATTTTTGAATTTCTTAATGAGTCTATTTTCAAGAGAAACAAATGGGAATGTCATTTGAGTTCTGTACAATGAGAGAATTAATTTTTAGTGAAGAGGGGTTGGAACTGTCAGACAGCTAAATAGGCGATACTTTAAAGAATAAAATGTATTTATTGGCTAAAGCAAAAATTCTGAAAATTTTATGGTAAAAATATATGTGAGTCTAGTTTTAGGAAAAATTAGCGGATCTTAATTTAGAGTTCCGTAACTCCAGATATAAATAATTTAGTGACTGCAACTCGAGTAGACAACTTGAGATGAACATGAGTAAATAGTGGAACTATGTGCAATTATAATTGTATTATCTTGAGAATATATTGTGAGAATTGGTAAAAGCATGTTAATTAATTGCTTACTATTTACATACTAACTTACTAAGTTATGTAGCTTACTCCGTTTATTTTTTGTGTTTGTAATGTCCTCAGGTTAGCTCGGGTTGGAAGTCGCCGGAGAACATATCACACTATCAAACTAACAAATTGGGTATTAATGATTCTTACACTTAAGGTCATGGCATGTATAGGGGACTTGGTTATTTTTGTACGTGTCATAATTGATTTGGCCTAAAATGTTGGCCTATGTTATTTGATAGTTCATTTTGTATAAGGCCATTGATGTTGGCTATTATTGATCAAGTTATATGTTTATGATGATGCAATTTATGAGATGCATGCCTAGGTTGAATGAATGTGTGATGAAAATTGAAAAGTTTTAAATTTGGATGTAAATTTTATGTCTCGGTTTAGTACGATTGTATGTGTTATGTTTCGGTAATGCCTCGTACCCTATTCCGCATCGAACACGGGTAAGGGGTGTTACAACAAGCCCATCCTGGAGTTTGGAAGTAATTTAATTGAATATTAGGCCAAATTATCAAAGTGATCCAAATTGTAAAATATTTAAACTATAGGTCTAATTTTATTTTAATAGGTGGATTATCATGTAAGAATTGAGCCCAAAGAGCCCATTAATTCCTTTGGCTCAATTCCCATTAAAAGTCCACACTTAGAATTATTTTATTTTATTATTTGATGAGTTGTCATGTTAATTATTCCATTAGGGTTAGGAAAACTTATTTTGGGGGGCCTATAAGTAGCATGGACGTTCACCCTTATACATACACAATTGATTTATATTTTCTTGAGTTATAATAATTCTCTTTGAGTTTTTCTTCAAGAATTGCTGTTGAGTTTCTTTTAGAAGCTGTTTTAACAATCTTTCAGGTTGTGGGAATCATCTTCTGGCTTTTTTTGCCAAGATCTTTTTCTTGAAGGGGGAATTAGAGCCATTGAAAGGAGTTGTGGATTCTTAATGTTTCCAAGGCTTCTTAGGATGTCATCTTCTCTTTTCTATCCTTAATTTATCGTTTCTTGCTTTTTTACATTAATTCTTATTGTTTTGGCTTGATGTTTTATTGATTTTCATTCTAGGTTAAAGTTGTTTCAAGAAATACATTCTTATATCTTGTTCCATCAAGAAACACATCAAAAATCTGGTTGGGACGTTTTCTTGAGGTCCAAGGATAGTTTCTTTCCATCCAAGAAACTTTAATTCATTCTCTTTTGGACTCTTTACCAGCCGTATCATCTTTCTTTTGTTTTAATTTCGTTTGACTCTCCTTTATAACAACTAATCTGTTTTTGTTTTTTTTTTCGTTTCAGTTACGTTTGTCTAGAGATCTACGATAAATCTGCGACTTTGAAAAACTTTACAATCCGCTTCCGCATTCATCCGTCTTATTCTTTACCATTAATGATACATGCACGGATGGGGTGAAATTTATTAAATTTCATTCACCGAAGCTGCCAATTTTTAAGTTTGGGAAATCAGCAGACTTGCGACAACTTTTTGGATGGGATCCAGGCATTTCTGGGTTGAGATGTCTACATGGTGTTCAAATATCTATCTCTTAGCTTCGAAACAAACTTTGAATCACTTGATTTTGAGTTTGGGAGCTCAAGTTATGACCGTTTTAATAAAGACTACGCGAGCAAAATTTATGGACGTGATTATGACGGGAATTACGAGTTTCAGGCTTTTAATTCGAGTTTAAATCATATTTAGTTTGGGTTTTGGGCTTAATTTTTATTATATATGAGCCCAATATTATATTTATCATCTCTAATTATTTTATTATTTTACTATTTCGAATTTTTAATAATTATTAAGTAGTTTAAGTTATTTAGGAGTTTTATGTCAATAAGAAAATTTAGTTTAAAACTACTTCTTGTTTATATTAATTAGAGTTCTAGTATACTTAAAGAGTTTTATTTAGATTTATTTAGCTAGCCTATATATAGGCCTTTGCATTGTACACAAATCATATAATTCATTATCATTCAACTTCTCTTTTAAGTTTATAAATTCTTTTCGAGTTTTCTTTTTAAGAATTTCTCTTAGAGTTTCTTTTAGAAGAGTTTTAATAATCTTTTCAGATTGTGGGGATGATTTTCAAACTTTTTCTTGCCAAGTTTTCTTTCTTGGAGGGAAAATTAGAGCCGCTTAAAGGGGGTTGTGGATTCTTTGTGTTTCCAAGGCTTCTTAGGGCTTCTACATATCACGTTCTATCTTCTTTAATTTCTTCCTTATTGTTCTAATCGTAGATTTATTATTATATTTTAATTACCTTAGTTATTTATTTTAATTGTTTTATCTAACTTGGATTTGATTGCATTTCAGGTTGGTCAAAAATCCAAGTTTCTTCTCGAACGTCTAGAGCCCTAAGTCAAATCTGCGGCTTTTGACAAACTTTACGATCTGATTATTCATCCACATCATTCTTTATCATTTGGTATCAGATTTAGGCGTTTTTAGGTGTTCTTTTTGTTCTTATTAATTGATTTCCATCAAACAACCTTAAAACAATTTTTTTTACCTAGACAATTTTTGGAAAAAAATATTTTTTAGTAGGTAAATGTTTTTTAAACAATCTAAAATTTTACATACTATTCTTGGCACTATTTTAGAGTATAAAAAATATTTCCCATGAAAAAAGTGATTGAAAAATTATAGGAAAAAGAAAATACAAAATAAAAAATTTAAAAAATATTCTATGGGTTGAATTTTGTGGCAAAGATTTTCAGTTCCAATATAAATTATTTAAAGAGGTTTCAGTTTAAATTTCATGATTTTTGGGAATCAGGAACACCTTGAATGAAGTTTGTCAAGTTGCTTCTCAATTTTTCGAGTTTTTCGGGTTTCAACAATTTTCATTTACTCTTATCCTTAGGTTTTCACTTTTTTTTGTACTTTTTATTGTTCATTTACGCGTTCTAACCCTTTATTGTTTGTTGTGTTAGTAGGTTAAAGCACGTTGCACATTCCTTCCTCCGTGCAATAGAATTCTTTGATGTCTAACTGATTTTGGACTCATAATGCTATTAGGTTTGCTTTGTTAGTTTGATTCCATTACATTCTGACTGATTGACATAGACATTTTTTGAAAGACTCACAAGATTAATTCTTATCTCATTGAGAATTTGATTTTTATTTCTGAGTACATAACAGTGAGGTTTGCTTAATTTTTCTTTTCTTGAGTGTTGTGTTCTTTTCAAGCTTTCATAATGATTCGCAATACTAGGATTGGGAAGTTGAGAAGGGATCAATAGGTTTGAAATGCTCGAGATCAGCAACGTGACACTATTTTAGACACGATAAGCAAAAATTTAGAACGTCTAAGTACTAAAATTGAGCGTCAGAATCGTAATTGGGGAGATAAGGTTGATCAACCTCGTCTTCGTGCAAATAATGCTCGACGTGTCTCTTTTGCAAATGATGAGACTTTGGTTAATAATGACCTTGGGTAACATTTTTTAGCTAAACCAAAGTTTAACATTCCACCATTCCGACGGAAGTATGGTCCTGAAGCATATTATGAGTGGGAATAAAAATTGAATTTATGTTTCGTTACTATAAATGACGGGAAGAGGAAAAAGTCCCATTGGTGATGTGTGAATTTTCGGATTATGCGTTGAGTTGGTGGATTCAACTAGGAATTAATTGTCAAAGAAACTACGAAAGAGTATTTGCAACATGGGACAAGTTGAAGCAAGTGATGTGAAAATGTTACGTTCCTTCTCATTATTATAGAGAGGTCTCAACGAGACTTCAACTCCTTGTTCAAGGTAATCGATTTGTTGATGAGTACTTTAAGGAGATGAAGATGCTTATGCAAAGAGCAAATATACAAGAGGATGAAAAAACTATCATGGTGCGATTTGTAGAGGACTTGAACTTTTCGATAGCCAATGCTCTTAATCTTCAAACCTATATTGATCTTGAGGAGATGGTACACAAGACAATTGAGATTAAACAACAATTTCAGCAACATCAATCTCGTCCATTTGGCGTATCACACTATTATTGAGGTATAAGTTCATATTCTACTTTCAAGAATTTGAAACCTCCTTATGCTACTAATAAGTTGCTGCCAAAACATGCTGAGACTAAACCTTTTGAGTGGAAAAGTCAGTCTCCTATAAAAGATTCTTCTACATCTTCTAAGCACCCCACTTCTACTAAAATTTTGCCAAAACAACAAAGAGCTCGTGATATTGAATGTTTTACATGCAAAGGGAGTGGGCACTATAGTCGTGGTTGTGCCAACATGGGATTTTCGTTGATAAAAAATATGATCATAAGGGTTTCCAATGTCTAATTAAATATCCAACTGGAGAAGAAAGTATGACTTTGTACCTTTTTTTGACTCTAACTCTAGTGGAAAAAATATTTGTGATGATGAACTTTGTGAACAGGAAAAAGATGATAGTGAGAATTTCTTCCTCGAATCTATGGAGTTAGATAAGATAGAAACATCATGTTCTCCTATTGATATATATTGTACTGAATTGAATATTCATAATACTTATGAAGGGGATATGGGAAGTGAGAAAAAATCATGTGAAAAGACAAAGAGAAAAGAGACATTGAGTGATAAAAGTCTACTTAATGGTTCAGAAGAAAGATGAAAACAAAACAGAAAAATGAAAGAACAATCCTAAAGAATAGCACCTCTCTTATATATATAATCCTCTCCCACATCCTTCATCAATACCAAATCAACAGCCACCTGGAATAATATTAATAATTTTGTCCTCCACTAAGGACTATCTAGTTCTTAGTAATAAGACTAAAGTTGAAATTCAACTTTTTCCTCAACCATCCTGCCATAAACGCTTATTTACAAAATGAACCCACCAGATTGAAAAGCTTTTTGATTTAATACGCAAGTCTCCTATATAACTTAAGACTTTACAGGTCTGGGTGTGACATGTCTTCTCAACCACATTTTGAAGCTTTAAATGTCTTGAATTAAAGAGTTCATGAGTAATATCTATTGCTTGTTTATGACTCCATTCTCTCAAATGGTGTTGTACTAATGATATGATGCAAGAAAACATTTTATTTTTACATAACCAACATCTACCATATAATATTTGGATTCATAGTGCAAACAGTATGTAGCTTTAATTATAAGAATTTATATAAAACAATTTTGAAGAAATATTTTTGCTAGGTTATAACCATTTTTATAATACGTAAATTAGCTAACAAAAATAATATAAAATTTATAATATATAACCATTATAAAGAAAATTATAAAGTGTCCAACAAGTTTTATAACACTTCTAATAAATGATATAATTTTTTCATAACTTTAGAATTTTTTTTAATTTAGTAATGGAAAAAATTGTAACACTTTTTTTTATTATAAAGAAGTATATTATTTTTATACTATATAGCACAAATAATTAAATTATGTCCCTACTTTTTATCATAACCATTTATAAATAATTATATTATAACATTTTTTATAACACATATATGAATTTTTATAATATATTTTTAGTCATTACTTTAGAAAAAAATTTAGGATTTACATAATATTATTTTTTGTTATAATTCTATAAAATAAAATATATTAATTTTTATAATAGAATTTTTAATATTTATAATATAACTTTAGAAAATTTTTACTATAACCATCCCAAACACTTATTCGTGTTCATGCTTATGATATAATTTTTATAAGTTAAACTTGTAAAAAAATATTTTTTAAAGTTAAATCATGTATGATTGTTATAAAAATCCCATGATAATCGGATTGGGATTTAATTACTTCAATTCTCACCCTCCCTTAATAATTGGAAAGTGTAATTAGAGTGCTCCGATTGGATCAAATTTAGTGGGATCCACCAATTACAATGATTACCCAAGCATATTACCAATATGTAATTACAAGTAGGGGTTAGTGTTCGATCTAATCGAGTTGAACCAATTGAAAAATTTCGAAAAAAATCAAGTTGATGAGTCTCATTTAATCATCCTAACTTGATTTGAAAAATTTTCAAATCGAGTCAAGTGAAACGAAATTCGAGTTGAGTCGAATCGAGTAAAATTTTTCGAGTTAAATTAAAAAATTAAATAATAAACTTGAAACTATATGACTAATTCTATTCTAGAGCATATAAATTTGAAACCATATATATTTGAAAACTCTTTCAAAGCAAAATAATAAAAAAATAAGATACTTTAGTATGACAAACTTGAATTGTTAATTTACTTATTTAGGTACTCGGAATTATTGTTTTAGATTTTTTAAAACTTTTTTTTACGTATTCTTTAATTTTTTTAGAATTTTTATTTTTTAATTTATATATATTTTAAAAATATATAAATTGTGGAATTTATATAAATATTTGGATTTTTTAAAATTATTTTGAATTATTTTGGAACTTTTTTTAATTTTTTATTGAGAGAGAGACATCAATTTTCTCATTTTCAAAATTGAGCAAGGACCAAATGAGTATTTACACCAATTTGTTTTTTGAGTTTTTCGAATTATTTGAGTTATTTAAATTGTAATGTTCAACTTGACTTGAACTCAAAACTCGAATTACTTATTTGAGTTTACTCGAAAAAATTGAATAGCTCGAAATTCAAATAATTTTTCAAAATTTTCAAGTTGAATCGAGTTTTGCTCACCCAAATTACAAACAATTACATACAAATCTAATTATTAGGTGACTTTTCAAACATTACCTAAAATTGTAAATAAAAGTTAATGACACAAACAAAATACAACATCTTAAATATTGTAATTTTGTCAATTTCCATGGTCTTTATATCAAGTTGAAATCTTCTATCGACTTCCATAAAATTTCTTTAAGAAAAGTTGTGATTTCGAGGTTGACAATGTTCTTTTTGTATAGATGCCCTCTTATATCATCTGTATCATTTGGTTGATAATTTATAACCCTAATTTTCAATTTTGAAAAGGCTAAACTCAACTTGATTCTTAATTCTTTTTCAAAATACTTTGTTTCTCACTTTGGATGTTCACACTTTTCTTATTGTTATTGCTCTATTTAGACTTTCTTTTAAACTTTTTTGTATTAGTAGAACAAATAAATATTTCTGTTTAGAAAAAGAAAAGGGAAATTTTAAATGTAAGTCCCTTTTTCCTGCCATTTCAGCATTTTCCTCTAGCCCACATTGTAACGTGGCACTCCATATAAGTGGTCCACATGTCAATTTTGGACAAAAATAAACGCTGTTAGATCGGAGTACCAAATTGATAGACAAAACAAAAATATAGATAACATATTAGACAAACTAAAAATACAAATAGCACATTGACAAATTTATTCTCAAAAACTTACTACCTTAAACAATCTCTTATCACTCAAATTCCTGAGATGAAGGATGGTTAGGTATGGAATTTAAATTGTATTTCCTTTTTGTTTGCTTGAAAATCTCAGCCTAATGTTTTGTAATTTAGTTATTATGATAAAATTAATTTATTAAAATGGGTATTTTAATAACGATTCATTAAGTAGGAAAATTTTAGTGTTGAAGAAATGTGCACGAAATTACATAGGAAATTCTGTCCCTATTCTATTTTAAACAATTAGGTCACTAAAACGGGAGAGTTTAATTTGACCAAAAATAATAATAATGGAAACTACATTTAACATTCTATAAAATTTATTACTTTTTTCCCATTAATTTATTCCTTGAAACGGTTGAATGTAACTGTAACAACTTAAACCCGACCTAGACATCTAGACCAAGTCCCGAGGGTTACATCATCGACATTAAACATACTATATTTATAACATAGTCAAAATAACTTGTAACAGCCCAATTTTAATGAAATTGGAATAGTGATTTTGGGACCACAAATCCGAGTCGAAAATGAAATTTATTTTTATTTTATTACATGGTTCGTATTATGTTAGAAATGTCATGTGAAAATTCTGATAAGAAAATTTTATCAATTAAGTGCTTAATTACGAGATGGACTAAATCGCATAAAATGCAAAAGTTGAATTCTAGTAGCTAGAAGGATTAAATAGCTATGGAATCCAAAACTTGAGGTCCTTATATGGTAATCAGACCATTAAAGAAAAGTATGTAGATATTTTGGTGACTCATCCATGGAAATTTAGAAAAAGGGCAAGGACTAAATTGAAAATTGAAATTAAATTAATTAAAAGATGATAAAAGAAATATCATCTTATTTTCTCATCATCTTCCCCAAAATTCTATAGAAACCCAAGGAGAGAGAGAAGAAACTTTCATGGCTTAATTGGGTAAGTTTTCTTGTCCCGTTTTTAGTAATTTTGATATTTTTGAAACCGGAATAGCTTAATCTATCTATTTGGGGGATCAATTTGAAAAGTTATCAAAGTATGAAATTTGGGTTATGGATGAATAAGCTGAAAATTTAAAATTTATGGTAGAAAATGAAAGGTTGTTGATAGATAAATAACTTTTACAAAGTGATTTTTGATGAAAACATGATTTAGGGACTAAAATGTAAATTTTATAAATTGAAGAAAATTTTGAAATTTATAGAATATATGTGTTTTAAATTCTATAGTGAAATTTTGGTTAGGCTTGGAATAAGGAGTAAATTGCATAAATTTCATTTTCCGAGCCTAAGGACGAAATTGGAATTTATGGAAAAGTTAGGGGCAAAATGGTAATTTTACCTAGGATGTGAATTGAGTCCATTTGAATATGAAATGTGTGAAATTGATGATTAAATTCACTTATATAGATCCGGACAATACAAATTTGAGGTTAGATTGAGGAAAAGAAAAAGTTCAGGATTAGTAGGTTTGTAAACACGAACAAGTGTCGAGGTAAGTTCATGTAACTTAATTGAGCTTGTAAATATGTTAAATTGAATATTGTGTTGTATGGAATGTGTTTTATATTTATGTAAGTTAATTTGAATGTTATAACATAAGAAATAATTACATGTTCAGCAATGTTAGAAAAGGGTTAAGTTCCGATTGAATCTTGAATTTCGATGGATAAATATGATTGCCTTATAAAATGAGGCCCTTCATTTGTTGCGGACGGGATTTAGCTCGAACGAGTAATCCTATTGACCTCAATATAGAAAGGATTTAGCCCAGACGGGTAATCCTGATATAATACCTCTTGAGTATATGTTACAATTAGGATTTAGCCTGGACTGGTAATCCTAATTGAGCTCTTTGAGCATATGTTACAAAAAGGATTTAGCCTGAACTGGTAATCCTGTTACATGATATGTGGCCCGAGAGTGTATTCTTTGATTAGCGTCCTAATGAGTACTCTTGAATATGAATTGATGGGTTGTTGAATTGTACACCTTGAGTGTACTACTTGAGCATCCATCGGAATTTCAAGGATTCAACGGACAAAACTCTTGGCAAGATGAGAGAATTATGAGATGGAATGATAATGTCTTGAAAGAATATGGCATGATGAGCTCATCTATGTTTACTTGATGTATATGAAAATTTTGTGACGAACATGTTTGATTGAATGTTTGTATTTAGGCAATTTTGCCAAGTTGATGGAAAACATGTTATTGTATGCTTACATTTAATAAACAGGATTGGTAAGTTTAGTTTTCTGTTATACGAACTTACTAAGCATGTAAGGTCTACTTTGTTTTAATTTCCCCTATTTTATAGTGCTCGAAAGCTTGCGAAGGTTGGAGATCATTGGAGCATCATCACACTATTCACTAGCTTATTTTGGGTATATACATATATATAGAAAATCATTTTGGTATAATGGCATGTATAGGTTAACTTGGCCTTAATTGGCTTGATAATGATGTTTTGTATCCTAGCCATTGGAATGGCTAGTAATGTTCTATTTTGGTATTTTGAAGTAGATTATTATGTTAATCATACATGTGATTTAAGTGAATGTGACAAAAATGTTAATGTCTAGATTAAATCAAGGTAGGAATATAAACATGTATGCCATGTTGAATGATGGAAATTGCTTAATTTAAATGCTCGAATTGGATGGTACTTGGATGTAAGCATTAGTGCAGGTCATTGGTGTGATTTTTGGGTGAGAAATGAAGCTAGAAATGACATTATTTCGTCCACACGGCTAGACACACGGGCTTGTGTCTTGACCGTGTGTGACACACGACCTGGTACATGGGCGTATGGTTAGGCCGTGTGTCCCCTGCACCTTAAATTTGAGAAATAGAATACTCAGAATTGAGTACACAGGCAGAGACACGGGCGTGTGTCTCAGCCGTGTGTGCCACACGGCCTAGAACACGGGCATATGTCTTAGTCGTGTGTGCCACACGGCCTAGAACACAGGCGTGTGTCTTAGCCGTATGTGCCACACGGTCTAGAACACGGGCGTGTGTCTTGGCCATGTGAAACCTGCACCTAATTTTATGAAAATTGAATTAACCACACGGCCTAGCACACGGACGTGTGGCATGGCTGTGTGCACAAGTTAGAGAGTTACACGGAGTCGAACACAGCCTGTAGCACAGGCGTGACCTAGGGTCACACGGGTGTGTCCTTTGGACCATAAGGGCGTGTAATCCTTGCACCTTGGAAAATTTTTGAAATTTCGTGAAAAATTTTTAGAGTTTCCAATTAAGTCCCGACTAAATTCCAATGCTCATATTGGGCCTCGATGGTCCATTTAAGGGACGTTATAGATAATGTCGGAAGATGAACAGTGATTGACATGATTTATCTGTAAATGTTCTGTAAACTCTAGTAATGCTCCGTAACACTGTTCTGACGACGGATACGGGTTAGGGGTGTTACATAACCATTCAAAATATAATATCAAACACAACGATTAAATAAGTATATAATCTTCCCAAACATCATAATATCATAGAATACCGAAATCCCTAATAGTAGTATTTAAAGGAAAGATAAAAGCTTGACCGAGCTCCCGCGACGCCGACTCGTTCAAATATGAGAATCTCCAGAAATCCAATAAAAAACAAAATGAGTTGTGAACTCAGTGCGTAAAAGGCGTTTGTTCAATTAGAACACATTTATAAGATAGTTCCCGAATCCGAAGATTAGGTTTAGTAATAGAAGCAATTTCGGTTCAGATTCAGAATAGATCAGTTGTATATGTAGAAGCAATTTCAGTTTTACATATAGAAGAGGTCAGATTCAGATGCAGATATTCCTACTCCTATCCACTACACACCGTCTTTGGCCATCCTAACACACCATTAAGGGCATTCAATGCCCAACCAGCCCTACACACCATGGAGTGCCTGTCTGACACGTTACAGAAATGCAACTTAGCTGCTAGATTGAAATGCGACAAAGCGCCAAATTCAGAATTATACGCATTGTGGCTTAACCATTAATTCAGAGCAGATTACTTCTTCACAATATCCCAACCCATGCAAAAGCAGAGTACAATTATCCACAATATGTGTTCAGTCATTGTAACACCCCAAACCCGACCTAAACATTATGGCGGTATCTGGCAATGTCACACGATAGTGTTTTTAAAACCTCGTTGTTATGATGTGAACATTCCATGTTATTATCTTTAGTAAACCTTTGTTAGAACTTAGGAAGTCGTCTTTAGTCATTTAAAACATTTGTTTTGAAACATCCCTCGTTGCTGAAGCTTCAATAAAACAGTCTAGGTGATCATGCGTTTAGAAAATACTTTAACTTTTTGAAAACCGAATTTTCTACGACTAGCAAGTATAAACCCATAAAGTAAAATAAATAAATAAAAACCCAAATTTAAAACCAAAGCCCTAGAGGGTCCTTAAATTACAACCCAAATAATCAATAATAATCAAATCATAAATCGTAAATTGAAAACCATGACGTCCAAAAATTACTGTGGTCACCGCTGAGTCCTCCGTCGCACCGATCCGTCTAAGTCTCGGGATTACCTATGCACATTAAACAAAAAGGGTGAGTTTACGTAAACTCAGTGTGTAACCCCACAGAAACAAACAAACAATCAGTATTCACAGTACACAGTTGAACAGTCTTGGGCCTAAGCCCTTTTCAGTATCAGTGATAGTTTGGGTCTTAGCCCATCTCAGTACAGTGTCAAAATGCAGTAGGGCCTTAGCCTATCACAGTATCAGTAGTAGTAACAGTTATGTAGTAGCAAAATCCTACCCAACCAGCCTATACACACCATCTCCGTCCAATCCTACACTCTATGTGGGGATATAATCAACCCCCCATCCCTACACTCCAAGTAGTACCGAATGCGGCACAAAATAGTAGTTTGTAGCTGAGCTGCCAGTAAATTAGGCTTAAAGCCTTTTAGTACACTTCCTCCGAATAACAACCCCCAACCCAATGCAATGCAACATACAATGGATAATATGCTATTATGCAATTTCAGTACATATATTCAGTTCAGATATTAACATGCTCAGTACAGAAATCATTCAATCAATTTCACACGTTTAGGGGTCTAAGTAGAGCTTACCGACCCTACAGTAGGTTCACAGTCGACTTGGGCGACCTGTGCAACCTTAAAAAAAATTCGATTAAAATGGGCCCACATGCCCATGTGATCTGCCCATGTGGGCCCATACGCCTGTGTGGCCCACTTGGCCCAAATTAGCATTGGCTGTGTGATCCATCTTTAAAGTAACCCATGCTAACTCAGTACTCATATATGTTTTCACTTTTTACTTATATGTTCATTCAAAGCTGTCCACTTGAATCACTATCACTAAATTATTTATATCTCGAGCTACAGAATTCCAAATTATGATCCACTTGATGTTTTTAAAACTAGACTCAAATACCTTTCTACCATAAAATTTTCAAAATTTACAGTTGATCAAATAAGTACAGTAAAATCTTTAAATTTATCCCTATTCTACTGTTTGACAGCTTCATCCTTTCCTTACTAAAAATTATTTATCTCTTATTACAGAATTTAGATGATATTTCTATTTGTTTCTCTTAAAAATAAACTCATTAGGGATTTAACATTTAAATTTAAGCCTCAAATTATTTTTTAACAATTTTTTATGATTTTCCTAAGTCAGGATAGGCGAACTCGAAATCATTCTAACCTTGTCTCACAAGATTTATTATATCTCGTGATTTAGAATTCCATTGCTTACACTGTTTCTTCCATGAAAAACTAGATTCAGTAAAATTTAATTTCATATTTTATTCAACCTCTAACTCAATTCCCACTATTTTTGATGATTTTTCAAAGTTAGACTAATGCTGCTGTCCAAAACTATTTTAGTGCAAAATGTTGATTTCCAAGTTTATAACACCCTTATTTCCTTTCTCTACAATTTTTCGCATCATTTTCTCTTATTTCTCTTATTTCTCGACAGCAAGCAATTTCAGCTTTTCACCGAATCCTGTTTTCTGCATTTCGGGTACACACCTGGTAGCGTTTCTGATGCATAAGCACTCCTAAGCCTCCAGAACCTAAAAATCGACTAACATATCACCATATTAATCACTTAATTCGTTTTTAATCAACCAATTTCGGAAGGAACTTGACTAAAAACCTAGCAAAACCCTTACCTCGCTTGAGTAACCACGACTTCGCACAATCACAGCATCGATTCAAAACCACCAGCCCCTTGATTAACTCCTAAACACCAAAAGGAATCCCTCTTTTATAGATTAACCAAGAATAATTAACAATAGACATAACCGGTACTTACCGAACACGCACAAACAACGATGAACAACCGAATCAATAAAAAAAAGAAATGGAAGGGGAAAAAAAGAATGGAAATTTTGGCAGCAACTAGGGGAAAGAATCGGTAGAGGAGGGAAAAGAAGAAGAAGAAGAAGAAGAAAACGTCAGAAAAAGTTTGGGGAATTGAAGAGAAAACAGAAACTCTACTTTTTTTTGCAACAAAAAGATAATCAGATTATTTTCTGATAACCTCTCCCTAACTATCTCCTAAAATTACTCTCTATTAACCCACTAAAACACAACTACTCAGAATTTTGCCCCAACACAACTCTTAGCCGAAATTGGAGTAAAAATACTGTCACCACGCCATCACAGAGAATTGAACACAGGACCTCCAACACTCCACTTAACCACCAGACCAACAGGCTCAGTCTTATATATTTTTACCAACAATCAAATAAAAGCCCACTGAACAAAAGTAAGGCCTAATTCATTGAAAATACCAAAATTTGCCCAAGCGAAGACTTGAACTCAGGACCTCCCAAATACTCCCAGAACACATAACCACTAAAGCTGACAGATATTTGTGTCATATTTTCAAAATAACGAAATTAGAAATTTTGGGGCGTTACAACTCTACCCCCTAAAAGAAAATTTCGTCCTCGAAATTACCTTATCAAAATAGATGAGGATACTACTGATGCATCGCATTTTCAGGCTCCTATGTGGCCTCCTTAGTGCTATGATTACGCCATAGAACCTTCACCAAAGGGATAGGCTTCCTCGTCAGAACCTTTACGTTATGATCTAGAATATGGAAAGACTCCTCCTCAAAGGTTAAGTCTGGCCTAACCTCAATCTCCTCAACAGGGACAATATGAGTTGGATCAGGGCGGTAGCGCCTCAACATAGAGACGTGAAACACGCATGAATCTGATCCAACTCTGGAGGCAGCTCCAACTGATAAGCGACCGGTCCCATTCGTTTCAGAATCCTATGCGATCCAATAAACCTGGGGCTCAACTTGCCCTTACGACCAAACCTCAAAACCTTCTTCCATGGCGAGACCTTGAGAAATGCGAAGTCCCCTACGGAATACTCAATCTCGCGTGGCTTCAGGTCCATATAGGATTTCTGTCTGTCAGATGCCGCTTTCAGACAATCCCAAATCAGTCTAACTTTAGCCTCACTCTCAGCAACTAACTTAGGACCCTGAACATGTCGTTCACCCTGGACACATGCCCTTGTGGCTCTAAATCAATGAACAGTGATTTACACGACTATCCACACGGCCTGAGCACACGCCTATGTGCTTGGCTGTGTGGCGTCAACTGCCTCATTTTCCAGCGTCCAAAATTATCAAAATTTAAGGTTTTTGGTACGCACCTAAAGAAATTTTGAAGCGAAAATAGTGTGGAGAGTCTCTAAAGCCTAAAATAACCGTACATTCACTCAATCAACCAAAATTAACAACAACGAAGTACAATTACACACAAAAATTTATGTCGAAAACTTCGACATGAAAACCTTCAACGGAATCAACACTTACCAAAAGTTTAACTGAAATTACTCGAATTGTCCTGCCAAGACTCGTTTACTTCCAACTTTTATTCCTAAAATAAGGAACTAACAATACCACGCCGTTGTTTCTTAGAGATTTAACAAATTAACACAATTAACATCACAGAGGGCGCACTTACCCGACTCGTGCAACAAATGAAAATGAGAAGTTCAACAATCAAAAACGGTACGCTCAAACGATGTAAAAAAAATGAAAACGAAAGGGAAAAAGAAAAAGAATGAAAAAGAATGAAAAGAGAAAGAAGGAAAAGAAGAAAACAAACAGAATGTTTAAAAATCCTGTCTTAAGCACGAGTGTATTTCCAACAACAAGCAAAATATTTCCTAATGCATACTGTAATAACCAATTTTTGCCCGGCCTATAAAACCTAACCCAATACCAAACCCAAAATAAACAAAAAATAAAAACAAAAAAATCCAATAATAAAAAACCAGTCCATTTAAATGTTCAATTACAAAACCAATACCAGACCCAAATTTAATATAAATAATAGCCCAAAATTAATAACCCTAAACCCAATAACCCAACTAGCCCCACCGAAATAGGCCCAAAACCTTCGGAAACCCTAGGGTCCATTTCTAGCGCTGCCGCGCGTCCCCCACGCGCGCGTCTCTCCAGCTTCCCACGTGCGTCGCTCCAACTCCCCACGCGCGTCGTTCCCCGTGACGCCTCCGCCTCCGACGCCCCGTGCTCCGCATGCCATCGCCCATGACTTGCAAAAGGGGATAACACAAATTGAAGAAAGAAAAATGGCAAACACGACAAAAAGAGATGAACAGATTAAAAAATAGAAAAATAGAGGCAACAAGAACAATGAAGTATGGAACAAATAGCAGAATAACAAAAACAAGTTGTGTCTTTCGGCTATAAAGCCATTCAGAAATAGTGTAAGAAGGGCCTTCCGTTTTTATGAGCTATCAGAAAAACCTCAAAAAAATCGAGAAGAACCTTTGTAATCCGACATTTGACAATCAATTAGAAATAAAAAAAGCAGGGATTAAAAGAGTTTTACTCTCTTTTTACAAACATTCCACAAATATCAGCAATCCAAAGAGAAAAAGCTAAAAGGTTGATTTTATTTTCGTTTTTGGTATTTACTGTTATTTATCTTTTATTTTATTTCAAAAACTCTATAAACGAATAACAATAAAAAGAAAGGAATAGCTTATCGAATGGGACGTTCGATCTTCGTCTTCTCCGTCGCGGCTGGAGTTAGATGAAGAAACCCCAGATCCGACCCTCATGAATCATCACTCGCCTATCTAAATGGTGTTTCTGGGGATTCTGTGCGGCGGCTGAGAACAAGGAACAGAGGGCTAGGGTCTTCATTCCCCTTTTATTTTTGAAAAATGGTTGAGCATTGATGGTTTAGGTTTTCTTTTGGTTTATAAATGGTCTGAAACGGCACCGTTTGGAGTCTGTTTAATTGACGCCAAAATGGTGCTGTATAGGTCTGACCCGACCCGGTCCGATCCACAACCCGTGGATCCGCGCGTTTCGACAATAAATGGATAATTTGCACGTCTGATCCCTTTTATTTCTGTACTGTTTTAAATTGAATCTGTGATGCAGGGTTTTATTGTTTGATTAGTCTCTTTAATTTGTGCATATTTCAATTTGGTCCGTTCCATACACTGCGTTTTCGCGACTGGGGTTATTTGCTATTTTGGTCCCTATTCATTTGGGGCGTATTTATATTGATCCTTAATTATGTTTAAATAATCTTACTTATTATAAGGTATCCTTTAAATTTTATTTTCATTTCAATTGAGCATTCTTTAGTTTTATTTATAATTAATAAACTTATTGGTAAATTTATTTTACAATGTCTTAATTTATTTTATGTTCATTTGTATATTTTTATTTATTACATAAACATTGGATTTTAAGATTTTCTTTCATATATTGTTTTGTTATAATACTATGTACAATATTTATATATATTATTTTATATACATGTATATACATGTGATTCATATTAAAATCATCCTATTTTATATATTTATTATTAATGGTATATTATTTTGTGTATATACATTTTTTTTCTCATGACTCTAATTAAATAATTTATATGTTCTAAAGTTTCAACCCTGTTCGTTTTTTTATTTCATGACTTTCATCATAAATTATCAAATTTTATGTCATATGTGTATCAATTCGATTTCATAATATTTGTACATAAATCTGTTTTAAAATCAAGGCAATATTCGGTGTTTGTAAGATCGAGAAATCGAGCTCTAACTTACTGAGTTTCGGTTTCTCACTTGACAAATAACGGAATACCCTCCTCAAACTCAAATCTGAATTTCAAAGTCAAGAGACAAGCTCGGTTTCGGGAATCCAAGATGTTGTGCTCTAACTTACTGAGTATGACATCTTATCTTTTCAAAATAAGAGGGTCTTATCATTTGTTTTGATTTGCTCAAGTTTTTTAGTAAAAGAGGAGCGCGTTTTCAAATCTTTTCAAATTTTCGACATCAAGGAATTAAATAATCAATTTGGTATCAATTTTGGGCGTGACGAGGGTGCTAACCCTTCCTCGCACGTAACCGACTCCCGAACCTATTTTCTCAAATTTTCGTAGATCAAAAACATTGTTTTAGTAAATCAAAATGTTTTATTAAAACAAAGGTGATCCGATCACACCTAATAAAAGATCGGTGGTGACTCCCGTTTTATTTTCAAACCCAAGTCGATCCCCGTTTTTCAAAAAAAAAGGTTACGACAGCTTGGCGACTCCGCTGGGGACTATGAGAGAGTCGAGCCATAAAATTGATTGTTTTCTATCTTGTTGTCAAAAATTGAAAATTTGATTTGGAAAATTACGATCCTCTTATGGCATTCGCTCACGTCATCTCATTTGATTGCTATGGTTTGAGTCTTGTAAAATACTTTTGCATCATATTGCATGACCGCTGGGTCACACCTTTTAAGTGGGAGCAAGAAGCTACTCCTTCGTGAGGTTTTCAACTCCGTGCAGGATAGTGAATCGCTTTCGGAATACATCCATACCTATGTCTTCGTGAGATTTTCATCTCCGTGCAGCCATAGGGAAATGTATTCCCCTGAACTGAACTCGATCCATATGAGCCTATAATGGGTAAGGATCGAGGAATCTGCTGTTCGGGTACCCCTCTTTAGAACCGAACCCCATATAGTAAGCCCTAAGAGCCCACCTTAGATAGAGCCACGCTAAACCCTTAGAGGTCACCTCGATAGGTGTTCTATGTTTATTATATTTCTCCTACACTGACTTTTTTTTTGCGTTTGTTTATTTCTCTTGCACTAACGTGTTTTCTCTTGTTTCGATTTCTTTGCACGCATTTTCATACAAAAGAGGCGTCGATTCGGGTTTGATTGCTGAATTAGAAAGTTTACCGTAGAAAACGACTTTCTTGATAAAGTGGAGGATAATGCGGCTGTTCGAATTTGGTCAGAAACGACACAACTAGAAAAAAGAGATAGTCTAGATGCGGGGCATGTGTCAGAGTTATTGGACTATACTCGTATTAGCGTGACGCAAAATAATCTTCACGAGTTAAAAGTCATATGGGACCAATGGGACGATAAAACCAAGGGTTCATTCTACCATAATTACGGAGATTTGCCGTACTTACTCGACGTTAAGGTGGATGAGCAGTTATTTCGAGCTATCACTCAGTTTTGGAACCTCGCGTATAATTACTTTACTTTCGAGAAAATGGATTTGGTGCCCACCATAGAAGAATACACGGCTGTACTGCATTGCCCGATGGTTCAAGTCGATAGAATCTATTCGAGAGCTGCCTATGTCCCAGCCTTTTGGAAGAAATTAATGAGCATTACGGGAATGAGCGAACAGTGGATTACGGCCAGAATCAAACAAAAGGGCGAGTATAAATGCATCCCATGGAGGAACTTGAGAGATTTGATCTTAACCCATCCGGATATAAGTAAAAGAGTTGATGTTTTCGCACTAAGTATCTACGGGTTAATGCGATTCCCTAGAGCGTTGGGATATGCAGATGAAGCTGTCACGAAATTTTTTGACCGACTCAGTAAGGGGGTTACACCAGTTCCTGCAATCCTAGCCGAGAGTTTTTGGTCATTGAACGCATGCAAAAGATCTGGAGAGGGCAGGTTCGTGGGATGTGCGCAGCTGTTGTTGGTTTGGTTTCACGGCCATTTTTGGAAAGTAGATAAAGTTTCTGGCCGGATCTTTACGGATAACTATTCCCCTTTGAAAGAGATAGTGGCCACATCAAGAAGAGATGACGTATCAGAAGAGAATTGGATAGCACTTCTTCAAAATCTTCAGGAGACGGAGATCGAATGGAGAGCTCCTTGGTTTGTACCCGACGAGATTCTGTTTCGATGTGTGAATTTCGATTGGGTCCCTTTGCTCGGAATTTAGGGAGCCACTGGTTACGCTCCTTTACTGGTATTAAGATAATACGGGTCGAGACAATTTATACCGGCGACACATGGCCTAGCACAATGTGAATTCCCGTATAAAGGAGAAAACTACAAGAAAAGAGTCAAAGAAATTTCTACTGCTTGAAACCAAGTTCGTCGAATGAAAAAGTTGACCGTAGGATCAAGGATAACAGATGGATTAGTAGAAGAATCAACGACAATATTTCAGGGCCAAAACCGGAAGGCGTATGATCGGTGGAAGAATGCTTGCAGGTAGTCTCGTCAGAATTGGAGGTAATAAAGCAAGATTTCGAAAAGAGGAATCGTGAGCTGGAAAAGAAGATAGAGCAATTAGAGGAAGAGAAGATGTATTTAAAGTTGGATGTCGACGTGCAAAAGATGGAGGCCGAGAAACAAAAGAAAGAAAAAATAAAGCCAAGGAAGACTTGGATAGCTTGAAGATAGACTATAAGAGGATGCGCATATCAATGAGGACTACTAGGCTGGGGAAAAGTTCAGAGTAGTGGAAACAGGAAATTCAAGCGGAAAGGACCAAGGCCAATCAATGGAAGAGAAAATTCCAAGAGGCTCAGGCTTAGAGAGAGGCTATAGAAACAAGTCTATGAGAGGCCCAAAGCGACAAAGAGAAATTAAAGGCTAGAGTGGGGGAGCTTGAAAAAACACTTTATCGATATGAAAATCGCAATTCTGTGATAGAGCTGAGAGCCAGTTTGGAGAAAATCGAGGCAATGAAGGGAAGAATAGAGGAGTTAGAGTACACTTTACAAAATAGTAAACTTAAGATAGAGCTTCTTGAAGCAAATGAGGAGTGTGGGAAGGAACAACTTCATCACTCTCAGAGTCAAGTTAGGGATAGAGACTACCTTATGGGCGAAGCTGTGACTCAAATCCGGGACGTGGCTGAATATTTGCAAACATTGGCAGTTCAGGCTAACATACTAAGTGCGAAGTACGAGCTGGTGTCGGACAAGGGTCAAGAATTAGCTTCGTTGCTCGAGAAAGTCAAAACTCTGGGCATTAGGGCAAAGATGTATTTATAATCCATCTTATGTAAAGAGCTTTGTTTTCTGAAAAAGTTTTCTAAATGAAGTTGAATCTAAATCGACGCCTCTTTGCATTCATGCATTTGCATTGCATTACATGCAGTAGTATCATACCACCCTAATCATTTACTGAGGCTAAAGTCGTATAATCCATAGTTGCGACACTACGAATTTGGAATCACGTCATCCTTATAGGACACGTCTAAAAGCTAGAGCTATGGATGCTGAACTCAATGAAAGAATCGAAAGAATGGAAAGAATCCAGAGAGAGTTGCAAGAGCAGTTGACCAAGTCGCAGCAAGGAGCAAGGGATTTGATGGTAAGATCCCGAGAAGAATCGCTCGAGCAAAAGGATCAAATGGCCAAAATGATAGAGATGATGGCAGCTCTGGTCAAAGGAAAAGGACCCGCGCAGAGTCCTGATATTACAAAACCCCATTCGAGAGTTAATCAGAGTCCGTTCCATCCATCAGGATTCACTCCACCTCACGCCCATGCAATGCACGAAGGTTGGCCTCAAAAGAAATATACGGGCCTAGAACAACCACCTATACCACCTGCTCATCTAGGGCAAGGAATATTCGTATCGAACCCCGGAGCTAATCCTGCTGACCCAATCGTCCCAGATTTGGATGATCTGATAGAAATAGACAAGCTGAGAATGAAGGATCATGATGCTCAGGACAAGTATAAGAGTCTGGAAGAAAGACTCAAGGCGATAGAAGGTACCGAAGTCTTCTCTACACTAAGCGCCAAAGAGCTCAGTTTGGTTCCCGATCTGGTCCTGCCTTCGAAATTTAAAGTGCCAGATTTTGAAAAATATGATGGAACGAGATGTCCAAAGGCGCATCTTATCATGTTTTGTCGGAAGATGGCTGGTTTTGTGAATGAAGACAAATTGTTAATACACTATTTTCAAGATAGCTTGATCGGATCAGCCCTCTGATGGTGTAATCAACTCCGCAGAGAGAGGATCCAATCATGGAAGGGCCTAGCATCAGTATTTTGTGAATAGTACAAGCATGTCTCTGATATGGCGCTTGATCGACTAACGTTGCAGATGATGGAAAAGAAGCCAATAGAGACTTTTAGACAATACGCTCAATGGTGGAGGGATATCTCGGCCCAAGTAGAACCCCCACTGACTAAAACTGAGATAACGGTCCTCTTTATCAACACTTTTAAAGCGCCATTTTATGACAAGCTGGTGGGAAATGCCACAAAAGACTTTGCCGATGTCGTAATGTCTGGGGAACTCATTGAAAACGGCATCAAGAGCGGAAGGATGGAAGGTCCTGAGAGTTCAAAAAGGCCAGTACCTGTAAAGAAAAAAGAGCCTGAAACCCATATGGTGGGGACTGGAAGCCACTATGCTTCTCATTCGTACCCAACCCAAGCACGACCTCAATTTCGCCTATCTCTAAACTTCTATTTTCCTCCTCAAAACCCTTACTATCAAATACCTCCTCCTTACCCCGTCTATGCCACTGATAACCAAAGACCATTCACTATGTTCCCACTAAATACCACGCCTACTCTAAGTCAACCCAAAAATGAACAAAGACCGGTGAGGCCCGGTCCTGAAAAACCCTGACTCACCCCTATTCCAGTGTCGTACGGAGAACTGAGCCTGAAATTATTGGAAAAAAAATTAATATCCCCACATTATATGGCACCATTGAAACCTCCATACCCGAAATGGTACGATCCTAATACTAGTTGCATGTATCATGGGGGAAACCAAGGGCATTCAACGGAAAATTGTATAGCCTTTAAAAGGAGGGTTCAGGATCTCATTGATGCAGGGATTTTACGATTTGATGGTACTGGTAATGTGGCTGGAAACCCGCTCCCTAACCATACTGAAGGGAGAGTGAGCGCAGTGATAAAGGAAGACATGTGGTGGGCTAAAAGTTGCGTTTCTGAAATAGAAACACCTTTGCGAAAAGTTTGGGAAGTAATGGTGGAAAATGGGTCGTTTCGCCATCCCAACAGAATTTTCAAAGGGGGAAGTATAAAAAGTCAGAGTTTTTGTGATTTTCATGGCATCGAAGGGCATGACATCCAGTCTTGTGAAGAATTCAGAAAATTACTCCAAGATATGATGAACAACAAGGAGGTCAAGATCTTTGATAAAATAGATGAGGTCGAGGAAGGGGAAATATGCACCTCTGATAATTAACCACCAGCCATCCCTTATAGTGCCGATCGACCTCTGGTGATTTATTATGAGGCCAAGAGGAAAGAAGTCAAACCAACGGTGGTGATTAAAGTGCCATCTCCTTTCCCTTACAAGGACGATAAGGCAGTACCATGGAAATATGATGTTAACATTGTCGTACTCGATGGTGAAAAGCCAAAGGCTGTGATTGGAGATATTAACAGAGTAGGACACTTCACCCGTAGTGGGAGGTGTTATTCTCCTGAGGAGGTTGAACCAAGAAAGAGGACTGGCGACCCGAACCAAAAAGGAAAGGCACCGATGCATGATGCTGAGGCCGATGTTGAAATACGGTCCGAGCAAGAAATCAAAAGACCTGTGAATGAGGATGAAGCACATGAATTCTTGAAGTTCATCAAGCACAGTGAATATAACATCGTGGAATAGTTGAACAAGCAGCCGGCAAGAATCTCGGTGTTGTCTCTACTGTTGAACTCAGAGTCACATTGGAACGCCTTACTAAAAGTGTTAAATCAAGCTTACATGGAAAGCAATGTATCTGTAGAAAAGCTTGATAGGTGGGTGAACAACTTGAATGCGGATAATTTCATCTCTTTCAGTGATGATGAAATACCGCCAAATGGTAGGGGCTCCGTGAAAGCATTGCATATTACGACTAATTGCAAGGGTTACATAGTACTGAATGTACTCATTGACAACGGATCCGCACTCAATGTCATGCCCTTGGCCACACTGTCCAGAATGCCAATTGATATGTCTTATCTGAGGCCATGTCACTCTACAGTAAGGGCATTTGATGGGACACGACAAGAGGTTATGGGAAAGATTGAGATTCCTCTAGAAGTGGGCCCGTGTACATATGATACTGAGTTCCAGGCCATGGACATCGCACCTTCGTATAACTGCCTCCTAGGGAGGCCTTGGATCCATTCTGCCGGGGCAGTTCCTTCATCTCTCCATCAAAAAGTCAAGTTTGTCATGGATAACCGCTTGATCACGGTCACTGGTGAAGAAGACATTGTTGCGTCTATCTCTACTAACGCGCCCTACATTGAAGTAAATAAAGATGCAGTAGAATGTTCCTTCCGTTCCTTCGAATTTATCAATGCTACATTTGTTGTTGAAGGAAATCAGATTCCCACACCCAAACTGTCAAGGAATACCGAGATGGGAATCAAGCTGACTGTGGGAAAAGGAGCCCGGGCAAAGAAAGGTTTGGGAAAATACCAGCAAGGAATAGTCAGAGCACTGAAGCCAGTACACCACAAGGCTCGATGCGGTTTAGGATTCAAGCCCGATGTGTGACAAAGAAGGAAACAGTTACAGAAAGATCAAGAAAAGAGGATTGCAAGAGCCTCAGGTCGGGAAGTGGAATGGGGCCCATAATGTATCCGCCCTTGTCGAAATCATTTGCATCTGCAGGAATGATGTACCTGGGGAGAGATAATTCACAAAGCACGTTGTTATTGATTGAAAGGGCTCTTCAGAATATCAGTATAAATGTTATTGACAAAAGAGGTGAACCAAGTAAAGAAGTTTCAATGATACGCCCTTGTCCCCCTGGATTCATTTTGAACAATTGGACTGCTGTGGATCTTCTTGTAGTTTCTAAGTCCTCTCCAGAGTAATGTTCAGTGTTAGCTCTCTTTTTGTGTGCCCCTAAGTAATAGTGGGATCCTTTTGTAAGAACTTATGTTTGAACTTTATCATTTGAATGAACATTAATGGAGATGCATTTTGTCATAGTTCTTTCATTCTCGTTAACTTCATAATTGCCCCCTTTTCTCACCACCTGTCCTTACATGTACCTCATATCATGCCATAACATTATGTTTGTTTGGTTCAAATACTTTGATGCTCCTCTACAGTTTTCTTTTCCATTCGCCTTTCAGGTGCTCAGATATCAACGACATGAACAATCCCGTTACAAGTCCTGAAATCAATTTTGAAAAAGCTATTTGTTTAGGGGAATTTGAAGCTGAGGAAAATGCTGAAGATTATGTCTCGTCCCCTGACTTACTAAGGATGATAGAACAAGAAGATAAACAGATTCTACCCCATCAAGGAGCCGTTGAGACAGTAAACTTGGAAAGTGAAGAAAAGAGGCAAGAAGTCAAGATTGGGACCTCCATTTCAGAGAATACCAGACGTAACCTGATCGCCTTGCTTCATGAGTACAAAGATGTATTTGCATGGTCGTACCAGGACATGCCAGGTTTGAACGAGGATGTAGTGGTCCATAGACTCCCACTGAAACCAGAATGCAAACCTATTCGACAGAAGTTAAGACGAATGAGGCCTGAAATGCTTTTAAAGATAAAAGAAGAAGTCAAGAAACAGTTTGATACTGGCTTCATACAAGTCTCTAAATATCCAGAATGGGTGGCTAATATAGTCTTGGTGCCGAAGAAAGACAGTAAGGTGCGAATGTGCGTAGATTATCGCGATCTGAATCGAGTAAGCCCTAAAGATAATTTCCCCTTGCCACACATCGATACGTTGGTGGATAACACGGCAAAACATTCGTTATTCTCCTTCATGGATGGATTTTCGGGTTATAATCAAATAAAGATGGCTTCCGAGGATATGGAGAAAACTATATTCGTGATGATGTGGGGAACATTCTGCTACAAGGTGATGCCATTTGGATTAAAGAATGCCGGGGCAACATATCAAAGAGCTATGGTGACATTGTTCCATGACATGATGCATAAAGAAATAGAAGTCTACGTTGATGATATGATCGCCAAATCTCGGGGGGAAAGAGAGCATGTTGGGAACCTCAGAAAATTGTTTGAAAGACTGGGGAAATTCCGGTTGAAGCTTAATCCAGCTAAATGTCCGTTTGGGGCTACCTCGGGTAAATTACTAGGCTTCATCGTCAGTGAGAGAGGTATTGAAGTTGATCCAGATAAGATAAAAGCCATACAAGAATTACCGCCTCCGCGCACACAAAAGGAAGTCAGAGGATTTTTAGGGAGGTTGAACTACATCGCTCGATTCATTGCTCAACTTACCAACCAGTGTGACCCAATTTTTCGACTCCTTCGAAAACACAATCCTGGAGAATGGAACGAGGAGTGCCAAGTGGCTTTTGACAAGATAAAACAATATTTGTCTAGCCCCCCGGTGCTAGTACCGCCAACTCCCGGGAGATCGTTAATATTGTATCTGACTGTGTTCGAAAATTCAATGGGTTGTGTACTGGGGCAACATGATGAGTCGAGGAAAAGAGAAAAGGCGATTTACTACCTCGCAAGAAATTCACAGAGTGTGAAGCAAAGTATCCATCAATTGAAAAATTTTGTTGTGCTTTGGTCTGGGTAGTTCGAAGGCTCAGACAATATATGCTGTATCATACGACGTGGTTGATTTCAAAACTGGACCCAATAAAGTACATGATGGAGTCACCTACACTCTCAGGAAGAATGGCACGATGGCAGATCCTACTATCGGAGTACGACATCATCTACGTGAATCAAAAGTCGATAAAAGAGAGCGTAATAGCTGACTTCTTAGCAACTCGAACGACAGAGGAATACGAGCCATTGAGATTTGACTTCCTAGATGAAGACTTGATGTGCATTACGGAAAAAGAATGTGAGTCGTCAAAAGAGAAATCATGGAAGATGAGCTTTGATGGTGCATCAAATGCATTGGGACATGGGATTGGAGCAGTCTTAGTGTCACCAGAAGGGAATCATTACCCATTCACTGCCAGGTTAAATTTCTTCTGTACCAACAACGTAGCAGAATATGAGGCTTGCATCATGGGACTTCGTGCGGCTATGGAACGGGACATCGAAATCTTAGAGGTATACGGAGACTCAGCGCTGGTGATTTACCAAATCGTGGAGATTGGGAAGTGAGAGATTCGAAGTTGGTCAAATATCGCGACCTCGTAGTAGAGCTGATCAAAGAATTCGAAGAAGTAACTTTTAATCACTTCCCACGAGAAGAAAACCAATTGGCTGATGCCTTAGCCACTTTGGCTTCAATGTTCAAAGCAAACCGAGAAACGAAATAATGCCTCTCCAGATGAGCATATATGAGGCCCATGCGCATTGTTTTAGCATTGAAAAAGAGGCAGATGGACAGCCATAGTTCCATGATATCTTAGAGTATATCAAGAATCAAAGGTATCCCGAACAAGTAAATGAGAACGACAAATGAACAATCAGAAGAATGGCGGTGGGATTTGTTCTTGATGGGGACATCCTGTACAAAAGAGGAAAAGATCAAGTGCTCCTGAGATGCATGGATGCTGTTGAAGTAAGAAAAATACTTGAAGATGTCCATGAAGGAGTTTGTGGAACGCACGCTAATGGTTTCACTATGGCTAGGCAGATTATGAGACTCGGTTATTACTGGCTGACAATGGAAAGTGACTGCATTAGTTACGCACGAAAGTGCCACAAATGTCAAGTTTACGGCAATAAAATTCATACAGCACCTTCGCCTTTTCATGTCATGACTTCTCCGTGGCCCTTTTCTATGTGGGGCATGGACGTTATAGGGCCAATTTCCCCAAAGGCTTCTAATGGACATCGATTCATTTTCGTGGTCATAGATTATTTCACAAAATGGGTAGAAGCCGCTTCGTTTGCTAATGTGACAAAGGCTGCAGTTTGCAAGTTCTTAAAAAAGGAGATCATATGTCGATACGGGTTACCTGAGAGAATCATTTCAGATAATGCTTTAAATCTGAACAACAAGATGATGAGGAGGTGTGCGAGCAATTTCAAATAAAGCATCATAATTCCTTGCCCTATCGCCCAAAGATGAATGGAGCAGTAGAAGCGGCCAACAAAAATATTAAGAGGATTATTGGGAAAATGACCGAGACATATAAAGACTGGTACGAGAAGCTACCATTTGCCCTATATGCATATCGCACATGTGTGCAGACCTCTACGGGGGCAACTCCTTTCTCTCTGGTCTATGGAATGGAAGCTGTGCTACCCATCGAGGTTGAAATCGCCTCTTTACGAGTCTTAATGGAGTCAAAACTAGAAGAATCAGAATGGGTTCAAGCTCGATATGACCAACTAAATCTGATCGAAGAAAAATGCTTAAAAGCAATCTGTCATGGACAGATGTACCAGAAGAGAATGATCACAGCCCATGACAAGAAGGTATGGCCAAGGGAATTTTGCGAAGGAGAACTCGTGCTGAGAAAGATTCTCCCAATACAAAAAGTCTTTCGAGGAAAATGGGCACCGAATTGGGAAGGACCATATGTCGTAAAGAAGGCCTTCTCGGGTGGAGCTTTGATTCTCACTGAGATGGATGGGAAAGAGGTACCAAATCCAATGAACTCAGATGCCATGAAGAAGTACTACGCCTAAAAAAAAAATCAGGATGAAAACCCGAAAAGGGCGTCTTGATAAACAAAAAATATTAGGATGAAAACCTGAAAGGGCGTCCTAATGAAAGGGGATTCGGACATAAGGAGCAAGACTATTTGAACCGAGAGTTAAATGGCGAGATTATAATATTTGAAGCAGACTCGGAGGCTCAAAATCTTCTACACAAGAAGCTTCGCTCGAAAAGATCCAGGATGAAGGAACGTGGAGAAGTTCATGCACCAGATATCTAGAGCATTTGTGACAATTGAACCCTGCTTTCCTTTTTTATAGTGCTTTCTTTATTGAATTATTCCTTGTCAATTTTCTTTGCTTGTTGCCTTTAAAATAAATATAGATGTGAGGTATCCCTTTTATACCCACTTGGCCATTTTCATACATCTCATGTTTGGTTCATTTAAATGATAAATATTGAAATGACATACTCTAAACAAAAGGAATATTGAGTATTACCTGGGTGAGAATTTGGTAAATACAAGAGCTTCAAAGCAAGGACAAAGTTCAACAGGGGGCAAAAGGGTGATAGAAGAGAAACGCAGATTACTCGTAAAACTTGAGGACAGGTACAAAACCTGAAAGGGAAGTCAGGAATCGAAACAATGAATACAGATCATCATGAAAGTCGTAACAAAAAGAGATACATGACAATCAAGCCCAGGACACATGGCATAATCATGTAGGCATAAAAGCATTTAAGACAAACACGTGCATATCATGATAACATCACGCATGACACATACAGGTACACCAGTAAAGCAAGAAGTTTTGATGATAACTCTACTGAACCAAGGAGAAAGAAGACATCCGAGTTCCATTAGATGATACGTTTTCAATTACTGTTTTTCAAAAAAATCAACTCATAGTTCGAGAGGTGAGTTGAGCCTTGGGCCACATGCTGAGGTATTTTAATTTCTGTTTTCCAATTTCTGTTAAAATCAACTCATAATGTGAAAGGTGAGTTGGGCCTCGGGTTACACACGTTGAGGTGTTTTTAATTTCTGTTAAAATCAACTCATAATGCGAAAGGTGAGTTGGGCCTCGGGTTACGCACGCTGAGATATTTTTAATTTTTGTTTTTTAATTTCTGTTAAAATCAATTCATAATGCGAAAGGTGAGTTGGGCCTCGGGTTACGCACGCCGAGGTATTTTTAATTTCTGTTTCAATTTTTGTTATAATCAACTCATAATGCGAAAGGTGAGTTGGGCCTCGGGTTACGCACGCTGAGGTATTTTTAATTTCTGTTTCAATTTCTGTTAAAATCAAATCATAATGCGAAAGGTGAGTTGGGCCTCGGGTTACGCACACTGAGGTATTTTAATTTCTGTTTTTTAGTTTCTGTTAAAATCAACTCATAATGCGAAAGGTGAGTTGGGCCTCGGGTTACGCACGCTGAGGTATTTTAATTTCTGTTTTTTAATTTCTGTTAAAATCAACTCATAATGCGAAAGGTGAGTTGGGCCTCGGGTTACGCACGCTGAGGTATTTTAATTTCTGTTTTTTAATTTCTGTTAAAATCAACTCATAATGCGAAAGGTGAGTTGGGCCTCGGGTTACGCACGCTGAGGTATTTTAATTTCTGTTTTTTAATTTCTGTTAAAATCAACTCATAATGCGAAAGGTGAGTTGGGCCTCGGGTTATGCACGTTGAGGTATTTTAATTTCTGTTTTTTAATTTCTGTTAAAATCAACTCATAATGCGAAAGGTGAGTTAGGCCTCGGGTTACGCACGCTTAGGTATTTTTTAATTTTTATTTTTTAATTTCTGTTAAAATCAACTCATAATGCGAAAGGTGAGTTGGGCCTCAGGTTACGCACGCTGAGGTATTCTTAATTTCTGTTTTTCAATTTCTGTTAAAATCAACTCATAATACGAAAGGTGAGTTGGGCCTCGGGTCACGCACGCTGAGGTACTTTTAATTTCTGTTTTTCAATTTCCGTTTTTTAGTTTCTGTTTTTCAAAAAAAACAACAAAAAAAAGTAAAGAAAAGGGGGGTCAACTCATATTGCGAGAATAAGGAAGCAGTTTGAAAAGTTCAGGTTTCATCGAAGTCCCAATGGAGCAGTAAATAGATCGAAGCTACAAACCTCTTCGTGTCCTGAAGTTACATTGGAGCAAGTTAAAGATAAACAAATTTCACCCCTTAGAAGATTGAGGGAAAGCAAATGGAACCTGCAGGTCATATCTCTCGGAAATAGCAGTGGATCAAAGCAACAGGGTTTGAAGATGTTTAAGGGAGACGAGGACCAATAAGTCAATACTTGGCCAAAATCGGGCAAAATTGGTTCTCCTATTATCTTTGCTCTATTCTCGTTTCACGACAATGAGCAAAGAGGGACAGCTGTAATAACCAATTTTTGCCCGGCCTATAAAACCTAACCCAATACCAAGCCCAAAATAAACAAAAAATAAAAACAAAAAAATCCAATAATAAAAAACCAGTCCATTTCCAGCGCCGCCGCGCGTCCCCCACGCGCGCGTCTCTCCAGCTTCCCACTGCATTGCTCCAACTCCCCACGCGCGTTGTTCCCCGTACCCACGCGCGTCATTCCCCATGCCTCGGTCTCGCAGCCTCCGCCTCTGACGCCCCGCTCTCCGCATGCCATCGCCTATGACCTGCAAAAGAGGATAACACAAATCGAAGAAAGAAAAATGGCAAACACGACAAAAAGAGATGAACAGATTAAAAAATAGAAAAACAGAGGCAACAAGAACAACGAAGTATGGAACAAATAACAGAATAACAAAAACAAGTTGTGTCTTTCGGCTATAAAGCCATTCAGAAATAGTGTAAGAAGGGGCTTCCGTTTTTACGAGCTATCAGAAAAACCTCAAAAAAACCGAGAAGAACCATTGTAATCCAACATTTGACAATCAATCAGAAATCAAAAAAGCAGGGATTAAAAGAGTTTTTCTCTCATTTTACAAACATTCCACAAATATCAGCAATCCAAAGAGAAAAAGCTAAAAGGTTGATTTTATTTTCGTTTTTGGTATTTACTGTTATTTATCTTTTATTTTATTTCAAAAACTCTATAAACGAATAACAATAAAAAGAAAGGAATAGCTTATCGAATGGGACGTTCGATCTTCGTCTTCTCCGTCGCGGCCGGAGTTAGATGAAGAAACCCTAGATCCGACCCTCATGAATCATCACTCGCCGATCTAAATGGCGTTTCTGGGGATTCTGTGTGGCGGCTGAGAACAAGGAACAGAGGGCTAGGGTCTTCATTCCCCTTTTTTTTTTTTGAAAAATGGTTGAGCATTGATGGTTTAGGTTTTCTTTTGGTTTATAAATGGTCTGAAATGGCACCGTTTGGAGTCTGTTTAATTGATGCCAAAACGGTGCCGTATAGGTCTGACCCGACCCGGTCCGATCCACAACCCGTGGATCCACGCGTTTCGACAATAAACAGATAATTTGCGCGTCTGATCCCTTTTATTTCTGTACTGTTTTAAATTGAATCTGTGATGCAGGGTTTTATTGTTTGATTAGTCTCTTTAATTTGTGCATTATTTCAATCTGGTCCGTTCCATACATTGCGTTTTCGCGACTGGGGTTATTTGCTGTTTTGGTCCCTATTCATTTGGGGCGTATTTATATTGATCCTTAATTATGTTTAAATAATCTTACTTATTATAAGGTATCCTTTAAATTTTATTTTCATTTCAATTGAGCATTCTTTAGTTTTATTTATAATTAATAAACTTATTGGTAAATTGATTTTACAATGTCTTAATTTATTTTATGTTCATTTGTATATTTTTATTTATTACATAAACATTGGATTTTAAGATTTTCTTTCATATATTGTTTTGTTATAATACTATGTACAATATTATATATATTATTTGATATACATGTATATACATGTGATTCATATTAAAATCATCCTATTTTATATATTTATTATTAATGGTATATTATTTTGTGTATATACATTTTTTTTTCTCATGACTCTAATTAAATAATTTATATGTTCTAAAGTTTCAACCCTGTTCATTTTTTTATTTCAAGACTTTCATCATAAATTATCAAATTTTATGTCATATGTGTATCAATTTGATTTCATAATATTTGTACATAAATCTGTTTTAAAATCAAGGCAATATTCGGTGTTTGTAAGATCGAGAAATCGAGCTCTAACTTACTGAGTTTCGGTTTCTCACTTGACAAATAACGGAATACCCTCCTCAAACTCAAATCTGAATTTCAAAGTCAAGAGACAAGCTCGGTTTCGGGAATCCAAGATGTTGTGCTCTAACTTACTGAGTATGACATCTTATCTTTTCGAAATAAGAGGGTCTTATCATTTGTTTTGATTTGCTCAAGTTTTTAGTAAAAGAGGAGCGCGCTTTCAAATCTTTTCAAATTTTCGACATCAAGGCATTAGATAATCAATTTGGTACCAATTTTGGGCGTGACGAGGGTGCTAACCCTTCCTCACACGTAACCGACTCCCGAACCTATTTTCTCAAATTTTCGTAGACCAAAAACATTGTTTTAGTAAATCAAAATGTTTTATTAAAACAAAGGTGATCCGATCACACCTAATAAAAGATCGGTGGTGACTCCTGTTTTATTTTCAAACCCAAGTCGATCCCCGTTTTTTAAAAAAATGGTTACGACACATACAATGGGACTCGAACTCGAGACCAGATAGAATACAAATGCTGAACCAGTGAACCAACAAGTTCATTCTTGACATAGATTTACATAGAATTGTACTTAACTATATAACGAATGAATAGGGGTTGTTTCAAAAAATTAAAACTTTTAATGATGCAACTCGAATTACAGACGTTAAACACAATAGCAGGACACAAAGCCACATATACAAAATTTTAATTATTGCAGATTCTCACAATTAAATTCTCAAAATTTTGGGGCGTTACATCAACTAATTTGCACACATCTGTGTCACGGGGCTAGACCTTTCGTCTCGCAATCCGTGCGGCCTTAGGCGATTCGCTCATTTAAACTCGCCTAAGTCAGCCTTTACTCAAGTGAGGATTCGATAATAACTCCTCCAAGGCACCAATTGTAGAGCAGAAGTGATTTATGCCAATAGAAAGGGACGCACACAAAGTGTTTGAGTAAATGCTTTCTATTCTCTTATTCACAAAGAATAATGAAACAATGAATGGAGTGAGTACAAATAAGGGGGAGGCTCTCTATTTATAGTTGAGCTCCCCCAAAACAGACGGTCAAGATATATTTACATCGACGGACGAGATTAACCATATCCCATGATTTAAGAGATTTACAAGATATGCCATATCAAATCCCATCTAATCTTAACAAGATATGATTCCCTCTATCTTCTAAGATTAGTTACCAAATCAGCCTAAGTTGCCATATCTTCGCTATCGGGCCAACTAGGCTTCAATCTGACAGGCTTCTCCAACAGTTCCTTCAATCGGGCCAGTTCTCGTGGGCCAAATGATTCCCATCTAAATAATAGACCTCCATCAGATGCATTTGGTGCGATGGTCATGGATTTGAACTCTGACCCATGACATTCTCCCCCATCCATTCTCGCAACGCCCTTGTTGTGACTTCTGAATGGCATTGACTTGATTCACCTTGATCTCATCTTGACGCCTTAGCATTTTAACAGAACCAACAATATAAATATTGGGGCGTTACAAAGCGACTTAATTAAATTATTTCTAAAGTTGTAGAATTTTCTTCTAATTTAAATGTAGTCTGATCAAGCTTTTGTTGAGTGAGCGGAGGGACCAATCAAATATATACAACTAGGTTAGAGTAATTGTAATTATGTCCAGAAGAATCATTTCGATAATTCGCAATTTACTTAATCATGGAGTCAATCCACAAGAAGTACTATGTTTGAAAGCTCCTTATTGTATACTCTTTATGAAAGTAATTCATCCAACTGGTTTGTCCAATGACCTTGTCATGTGTGTGTTACCCTCATATGATGTCCTTGATTCCTTTGAGCTAAATCTGTTCATTTAATACAATCCTATTTTAACTCATTGTTACCATTGTGTCTTCTTAATGATTAATATGATCACTATCAATTAATGATTGTGATAAATTGCTCGTTCAAGAACAAGCAATATGTGACCACGTTACATATTTACTAATCCACAGAATGCCAATGAGAGGATATCTTTAACTCTTTAGTCCAGGTATGAATTCCATTGTTACTAGTAAAGCCAGGTCATACACAAGTCATGTACCCAACAGACCAGCTATCGGCTCGATCATCTTTAGAGTATAAGTTTCTACTTATATCAAAGAACATGAGTTATATACACATGGTTAATGACTAACTCGGGATTTAAGTCACACCATGAACGTTACAAGTGAATTAATTCACAAACGAATTCAGAACTAATTCAACTTGGGTCCAGTCCAATGTATTATTCTTCCAATGAGTACATTTATGTCTCTACCCATGGAGTCAATTGTTTTGATAGCCAAGACTAGTAATCTCCCTAATTGGAATTGTAGACGATATAATAATCCTTTTAGTTATTTGAATCAATGCTTACTTTGATTCTTTTAGGGGATTACGAGCTCATTTAGATTATTAATTGAAGTAAGTTATCTTCTTGCAATGTAAATGTTCTTACAGTGCCTCTTATTATCAGATTGAACTTAGATAATCAATGAACTAATATTTGTTTATCACAATTTCACTATGTATGCGAAATATGAAAGACAGAAACACAAAAGATATAACAGTGAAATGTGAAATTAACTTTATTTATTTATTCATCATTCATTAACATATAAAACATGTACATATTTACTACAATATGAGCTCATTTCCAAAAGATTATATTCCTTTTATTAGAGAAACATATGGAAAGCATATTAAAAAGATCATATTCTTTCCAAAAGAATATCAACTTCCATGTCTTTCTATCTTTGGTCGAAATTATTATAACTATTTATATTAATAATTTCGGTAAACTATATTCAATTAATATTTTATATGAATTAAATTCATATATTAATTTTAACTATGTTGTCTATTTGTGTAAAACAAATTTGTACATATAATGTGTTCAAAATTTAACTGTCAAATTAAATTAATTCAATAATTAATTTAATTCATGTGACAGTTAAACACAATACCAACTGTATTGGGATTCTATTCGCTTCAACCATAGGGTGTGACCCTATAGACTCCTGTAATGTTGGTGGCAATACTAGAATATTTCTAATGTTACAAGTAATGTGTAACGCCCTACATATTTGATTCGAATATTTACGAGTTTGAAATTTATTCAAGACAAACTCAAAAGACAAATTTCAAGACTGTGCCACAGTCCTCTGTATGCATAATAGCCCGACTCACCACCAACATGGCGTACTCCTGGCGTTGTCCCTCTAGGTGAAGCCTCTTCTTAATGAACTTGGAAAGAATAATAACCAAGTAAGTACAAAGGTACTTAGTGATCCCATTAACCATACTTCAATGGGGGCTTGGTAATATTGTAGAAATTTCTATAAGTCTGTTTCTACTCTGCATTATTTACTACGACTAATACCATACGATCTTATCACTCATGTATACGCCAATTATCATACCCTTGTTATATTTAATTATTCGGAGGATTCTTCCTATCGCTTCATAACTCTCTTATCCTATGGTAATTTCTTAACATAATATACCTTTAGAAACCACCTCCAACAATCCATAACTTAATTCATGTTCTTCTTTCAAACAATTGCTTATTGACATCGTCTCAGGCGGATATATACATACGTTAGATACTTACACATATTTCAAAGAAGATATGATACCCTTTTTTTCATACTTAAAGATCATCATAACAGACATCCTTCTTGGCATACAGATAAACATTTCCTTTTCATGGAGAACCCTTAAGACTTTATTCAACTATTACTCCAGAGTATATCAATACCTTGTCTTAGTTATACTTGTTACAGGACTACTAGAACTTACTAATATTTTACCAGCAAAATAGACATATAGATTCATGGCTTACCAGATATTTTTGACAGTTCACGCCATATAGACTTAGCAGAATACATCATACCAGTTATTAGACAGAGCACGCCACTAAGGCGATCCTTTCATAATTCGCCAGAAACACTTTTCTTTCATGATTCGCCACAAAGACTTTTTTTCATGGCGTGTTTACGATATGGATTTGACTGAACTCACATTACGTGACGTTTGCCTATCATCGTCTTGGGACATGCAGGGAACCCTATTGGGTAATAACTATCCTTTAGTTCCTTTCAGAGAGAGTTATGGCCATGGACTTTCCATTTTAGAGTTCAGGTTTAAAGTCTCGACGAACCACCTTTTTGACAACTTCGCAGAGAATAGGCATAGACCCACTTTACAGACCCTTCATGCATTTACTATTTACATTCCAAGCATACATACATAACCATACTTCAACATCACATTATTTATACACCAACATACTATTCTCAGCAAAGAATCCTGCATTCATAGATATCCTTTGGTAATTACTCATACACCTATATACATTACATAACATACCATACCTTTCGTGATTTTAGTTTCATATTTCAATTACTATCCTAAAAATCTCTTTGTATGAATAGTGCACATGCAAGAGTCAATATAGAGACTATCTGACAACCACAACTAACAACTTGAACTTCAGATGCAACAAGAAACTATAGCAATCACTTGACATAGAGTAACCACTGATAGAGATCTAGATCTACAACTCTAGCTTTAGGGAGAAAGAAATACTTTAGGTTCCTTAAAATTTAGACAGAAGTACTTCTTGAAGAAGGAAGAAGAAAAACTCTCCCTTTTTAACTTGAATATCTATTAATATGACCTGAGTCCTTATTGGAACTCGACATGTGTCACAACTTTCTGAATTGCCTTTATAAATGGTTTACAGTTGTAGAGAGTGTAACAGTCCGAATTTGACCCAAATCGGAACGGTGGTTTCGGGACCATGAATCCGAGTCTGAGAAATATTTTAATATTATAATTTGAGTCAGTTATATGTGAATTAATGGGTGTGAAAGTTTCGTATAAAAATTTAACTGTTTGTGTGCTCAATTAGTTAAAAAGGACTAAATCGCGTTACTGGTAAAAGTGGCCTTTTATTTGATTTATGGTTAAATTGATGTGGCTTTATTTTAGTGAAGTCCTTAAAGGGTAATATACCCATTTTAAATTGTAGTGGACGGCAATGTGGTCTTATAACATGTTTTTAAGTATTATTTTATATGTTAATGATTATATTATAATTGTTTTATAATTTATAATTATATTATAATAAAATCCCACTTGAGAACAACTCGATTTTAGCCTGATCAGAAATGTGATTTCGGGACCACGAGTTCTAGTCGGAAAATAAATTAATATTATTTTTCGTGTTAAATATATATGATTGAGCCTGTGTTAAAATTTCGTGAATTTATTTGACTGTTTGTATGTTTAATTTAGGAAAAAGGACCAAATTACATAAGTGGTAAAAAGTAGTATTCATTAAATAAAAGGGTTTAATTTAAGTGTTGGTTGCAAGAAAGGACTTGCATGTCAAATAATCCATTTTGTTTGTAGTGGACGGCATGATAATTACATGAATATTAAATATCAATTGTTTTTTTTTAGTTAGTGGTGTATTATTATATTTTATAATTGAATGGCTAAATTAACTTATTATTTCATTGTGAGGATCAAATTTGCAATTAAACAAAATTGCAATTGAAGTGGACGGCATTATGCCCCTATGTATATTTTTTTATTGAATTCTTATTAGTAAGTAGAAGATTAAAATAATAAAAGAAATAAAAACATCATTTGCATGCTCATTTTCTACCATTCATTGCCGAAACCAATAGAGAAGAAGAAGAGAATAAGCTTTCTCTTATTCGGTCATATCAAGTCAAAAAATTGGGTCTGTATGTTTTAGATTTTTGGATGATTTTTGCACTTTTGAGATGGTTATTAAGAGCTTTACATAGCCCATGTAATAAATTATGTCATGGTCGTGGTTTTCATGAGATACCATTGTTGAAAGCTTGAGATTTTTATGGATTAATGGTGAAATATTAATGTTAGGTGTTAGGTTGGTAAGCTCTATTCTTGCATTTTGATGAAATAGAGTAAACTAGAAATTAAGGTTAAAATAAATAATTGAGGGATTATAATGCTAAATAGTTACTTTGTGTTGATGTATATGACCCTTAGAAAGATTCGGCCCTAAAGGGTATTGGACAAGTTTTGAGTAATTTATGAGTATTGTATTAGGGACTAAATTGTATATATTGTAAAAGTTAAGGGTAAATTCGTAAAGTTGCTAAATTATTGTGTTATGGATCAAATTGAATGATTATAAAAAAAAATTAAATTAATTATTGAGTTCAATTTAAATTATTTAGATCAAGTATAAAAAGGGAAAGGCTTTGGATCGAGGAAATTAACGAGTAGCCGGGAAGCTTAATTCGACAACTATCGAGGTAAGTTTTTAAGCAATTGGATTAATTTGAATTATCGCTATATTAAATTGTACATGTTTGAGTGACATAACAAATTTTATTGTCAAATTGCCGAATAAGGCATAGGAATTATTATATGTGATAGCCGAATACGGATTAATAAATACATGTATATATCTATAACCATTGAATAATTGAGTTGGCAAAATATATGCACTTGTGATAAGGGATAAAAATATATAATTATATATATATGGGAATAGAATATTCGGATATGTGTGAGTGTGTATATATATTTGATGATGCCAAATGTGGTATGGTGACTTTAAATGTGTTTGCCGATTATGATAGTATCATGAACATGTGTTTATTATATAAATACCTTGGACGGTTGAAATATGTATAAAGATATATATATATATATAATTGTTACCAATGTGATAGGGTATAAGATTAAATATTGGTATTGGCCGAATGTATATTTGCCTTATGTATGAAATTTTGATATGTTTGGAGTGGATAAATAATTATGAGTTGAGTAATATTTAATAGTGGACCATGAAATAGGTGATGGTGGTGATTGAATAAATAAAAAAATGTGTTTATTTGAGTGTGACTGAATGTGATGGTAAATTATAGGAAGAAAGAGTTGGTTTGAATGTGCGTATGGGTGTATGTTCATATTTTAATATGTGAATATATATATTAAAGGGTGGTTTAGATGGATCGTTATTTTAAAAAAAAAAAAGTATAATTTAATATGATTACGTTTAGTTCGATTGAGATATGATGTTCAAAAAAAAAAATTCGTACAAGGATCATGAAGTATATAAAAGTTTCGATATATGAATTGGTTGAGAAACAGCTTTATAAATATGATAGTATCGGGCTTTAAGCCTAGCAGGCTTTGTGCCGGTGGATAGTATTCGGGCTTTAAGCCTAGCAGGCTTTGTGCCGGTGTATAATAACAGGTTTTATGCCTAGCAGGCTTTGTGCCGATGTATAATAACAGACTTTAAGCCTAGCAGGCTCTGTGCCGGTGTATTACATGATGCTTTATGCCTAGCAAATTTTACGGGAGCAATGGTAAAATAATCAAACGTGCTAAATGAATTAAAGTGAACAGGTATGTAACAATTTATTTTCTTTTTAGAAATAAGGTAAGTTGATTATTTGACATGTGATACAAGTAAAAATGACGTTAATGGTAGTGAATGTGTACATGAAAAAGCCATATATGGATTAATGCATAAATATGTGATATTAATGTTTGATTTTTGAGCTTATATTCGGCCTAATGTTGCATGAGGAATAAATTGAATTGTAAAATTCATATTAATATTAAAAGATTTATGTGCATTCGATTAGTAGGTATTTCAAAGGTGAACCTTTAACGTGTTTATAGGGATTATATATATATTTGGCGAAAATAAGGCCTATGGGATATTAAACATATTAATGATCAATATGTGTTTGGAAATGTTATAATTCAGGCGTGGATAAATGTTTGGCAGTTAAATTTCATAAGTATGGCTTGTTTGTACCTAAATAAATTATCAATGCCATTGAGGTAATATTTGAATTAAATTAAGCTATGAATTAAGTGAATGAAACCATATGTTTAAGCATATGATTGATTATATTCGTTTTAATGTTATAAATATATATATGATATGGAGATGCGAAATTTATATTCATGCCAAAGTTTATATGTGCATTTGTCTATAAGGTAATTGAATGTGAGATTATGACAAGGGAAATGTGAATTGTATAAATGTATTATGATATTATGTGTTCGGTCAAATGAAATTTCTATTGCTACCGAGTAAAAAGAGATGCTTGTTTGGACAAAACTTATTTCATGTTTAGTTGCATGTGGATATTTGAATTTACAAGTATGGTTTGGTTATGTTTTATTAGATTATTATTGTTATTGGGTTATTATTTGCTTATGACTTACTAAGCTATGATAGCTTACCTTGTGTGTGTATTTTTACCTTTATTTATAGATTTTGGAGACTAGTTGCAAGCTCGGGGATTGTTAGCGAAGTTTATCACACTATCGACTGCTTTTGGGGTTTTCAAAAGCTGAATTAGAAATTTATGGCATGTATAGGCTATAGTACTTTTTGAATATGGCTGAAGTTGTATATATATGTCTAAGTCATGCGGAAATGGCTTGCCCATCTTGTTAAATCTTGGGATTTATATTTTGGTTTGATTATCATGTTTGGTTGTGGTTTTGGTTGATTTGGTTTTGGGTACGTATAAGTATATAAAAAAAAATTTGTAGTTAAGTTTAGTAATACCTCGTGCTCGACTTTGACAACGGTCTCGGGTAAGGGGTGTTACATTTTATTGGTATCAGAGCTTACGGTTTAGTCGATTCTAGGACTACCGTAGCGCGTGTGAGTCTAGCTATACATGCCTTAAAGTATAATGCGATAGTGTGATGACTCCCAACTCTAATGGAAATTGTTTTAAATTAAACAGATATGCTTTCCAACCGAGCTAAATTTCGATAGTATAGAATGTGTACGCAAATGTTTGAGTGAAAATATATTGGTGATGAGTTGACACTCATAAAGGTATGAATCAAAGTGTATGGCATTTTTATTATTGATAAATGTTATAATTATATGAGCGTATGAGTTATGACAATTGAGTTATGATGCTATATGAGAATTTCGATTGTGACTTAGTGATTAGAGTTGGCTTATGAACTATGTGTTAAGAACAAAGGTGATTATAAGCAAATAATCATCGTATATCATTTTTCGTAAATTAGCATGTACTGAAATTTGGAATTATTGTAATTATATGTGAATTAGCCGAACTTAGCTAAGTATAAAATTGATTCGGTTAAGTTATTTGTGTGATATGTGCTATCGAATGTTCGTATAATGAGTTCGAAATACATAAAAGATTCGATATATGAAATGATTCAGGGGAGAAAATTTTAGGTATTACTACTTAGGCTATGAGCCTAGCAAGCCTTGGGCTGGTGAATGTATCGGGCTTTATGCCTAGCAGGCTTATTGCCGGTGAATGATTATCAGACCTCGGGTCTAGCAGGCTTATTGCCGGTGAATGATTATCAGACCTCGGGTCTAGCAGGCTTATTGCCGGTGAATGATTATCAGACCTCGGGTCTAGCAGGCTTAATGCCGGTGTGTGATTCAGGCTCATGCCTAGCAGGTTTTATACCGGTGACTTATAATACGAGCTTATGCTTACGAAATGATTGAATTATGGTGGCAAATGAACAAGCTTAAGCTTATTCAAGTGAAGTTGATTATTTGGCCATAAGGTATGTATTGACTTAAGTACAAATTATATGTGATGTTTATTGATTAAGTAAGTTGATAGATAATGTGTTTGTGTATTCAACATTTTTGGATATGTGGATAATATGATATTGATTTGATGTTGTTTACTAGTAACATCAGAGTATTCAATGGATGTATGAGTATTTATACATAAATAAGTTCGGCCATGTGGAGATTTTATGGATATGCAATCGGACATGTGGAATTACTTACATAAATATATGTACTTTCGATTGTATGGAGTTAAGTTGTATATGGTATTTATTAAATTGGTTATTTGTGATAGTATGTGTTATGTACATTTATGTGCGAGTTAAATTTGAGGCTTTACTACCCTCACCCCTTTATCAGTAAAATGTTACAATGAAATTTGTAAGATTTTGGGTTGAATAAGCTCACGAGTGTGGAGTTACAGAGATTCGTGTTTGAAAGATTACTAATGTAGTCAGAAAAGAGAACAAATCAGTAAATGAAGACAGTACAAAAAGGGATAATGTGAAAAATTTCGGATGACAGAATTAGACAGATGAATAATGATTAAATTGTATTAATGGTTGAATGCAATGGTTATAATTGGATAGTTACTATGATTCCTTTTGGGCATTCTATGTGTACATTTTTCCTCAGAAGTATATGTGACTGTTTAATTTCAAAAAAAAAGAAAAGAAAAGCAAGTCTTATAGTATGAGAATGTTAGCTAAATATATTAATAGCCGAAAGTATTGTTGATCTATTTGGGTTACGTTCGACATTGTAATGTCTTTCTTTAATAATTTATTCCATTATGTGGATACAAAAGTCGACGGTAAAATCTGTATGAAGTTAATATTCTGTTTCTACTGGTTATTGTTCTGTTGAATATACGTGAAGATTATACTGCTTCTGTTACTGGGGATTTCAGTATTTGTAAATGACATTGTTCTTCCTGTACATGTTTTGGCATAGCATCGGAATTGATATCATTCTATACGGGTTGTAATTTTCAGATATCTTATATAGCCCCACATGTTGAAATTTCACTATTTCAGTTTTCTTATGATTCCATGTGACTGTCTACAAGAAATCTCTATATGACAGAGATGACTATGTTTATTATGGTTATACTTTCTGGCTTGAAATGTGAGACTACAGTAGTACCATCCTCAGAGTTATAGAAGTTATGTCTCTACAATGGTTGTTACTAAAATCATATTTGATTCTTTACTGTGTTCAAATGCTTCCTTAACAGCCAGGATAATATTTATTATAAGGTTGAGACATCATTCCTAGTAAGACCCAATGAGTTCTCTTTGGTTAAGATGATTTTAGTAGAATTCAAAGTTTCGATGATTAATTGTTGCTTTGAGATAAAGTGTCTATACCGAGAAGCTCTGAGATTGTATAACCATTGTTATAGGTGGCTCACAGTGTCAGTTAGTTTGATTGTACGAGAGTAACATGATGTACGACATTCTGAGATTTGATATTTATGAATGAGTGTGAACTATGATATTCCTGGCTTTGTGGATTATAGAAATAAAGTGTTGATTATAGAGTTATTTGTTCCTGAGATGATGTACAGCGAAAGCTAGATCAGAATTTCAATTGTGAGATTAAAGAGATTTGAAATCTGAAGCCATGTGTGAATTTGAAATGTATTGTGTGGAAGCAAATCCTTAATCTACCTTCTGGTAAGATTTTCAAGGACGAAAATCCCTAAGGAGGGGAGAGTTGTAACAGTCCGAATTTGACCCAAATCAGAACGGTGGTTTCGGGACCATGAATCCGAGTCCGAGAAATATTTTAATATTATAATTTGAGTCAGTTATATGTGAATTAATGGGTGTGAAAGTTTCGTATAAAAATTTAACTGTTTGTGTGCTCAATTAGTTAAAAAGGACTAAATCGCGTTACTGGTAAAAGTGGCCTTTTATTTGATTTATGGTTAAATTGATGTGGCTTTATTTTAGTGAAGTCCTTAAAGGGTAATATACCCATTTTAAATTGTAGTGGACGGCAATGTGGTCTTATAACATGTTTTTAAGTATTATTTTATATGTTAATGATTATATTATAATTGTTTTATAATTTATAATTATATTAATAAAATCCCACTTGAGAACAACTCGATTTTAGCCTGATCAGAAATGTGATTTTGGGACCACGAGTTCTAGTCGGAAAAATAAATTAATATTATTTTTCATGTTAAATATATATGATTGAGCCTGTGTTAAAATTTCGTGAATTTATTTGACTGTTTGTATGTTTAATTTAGGAAAAAGGACCAAATTACATAAGTGGTAAAAAGTAGTATTCATTAAATAAAAGGGTTTAATTTAAGTGTTGGTTGCAAGAAAGGACTTGCATGTCAAATAATCCATTTTGTTTGTAGTGGACGGCATGATAATTACATGAATATTAAATATCAATTGTTTTTTTTTAGTTAGTGGTGTATTATTATATTTTATAATTGAGTGGCTAAATTAACTTATTATTTCATTGTGAGGATCAAATTTGCAATTAAACAAAACTGCAATTGAAGTGGACGGCATTATGCCCCTATGTATATTTTTTTATTGAATTCTTATTAGTAAGTAGAAGATTAAAATAATAAAAGAAATAAAAACATCATTTGCATGCTCATTTTCTACCATTCATTGCCGAAACCAATAGAGAAGAAGAAGAGAATAAGCTTTCTCTTATTCGGTCATATCAAGTCAAAAAATTGGGTCTGTATGTTTTAGATTTTTGGATGATTTTTGCACTTTTGAGATGGTTATTAAGAGCTTTACATAGCCCATGTAATAAATTATGTCATGGTCGTGGTTTTCATGAGATACCATTGTTGAAAGCTTGAGATTTTTATGGATTAATGGTGAAATATTAATGTTAGGTGTTAGATTGGTAAGCTCTATTCTTGCATTTTAATGAAATAGAGTAAACTAGAAATTAAGGTTAAAATAAATAATTGAGGGATTATAATGCTAAATAGTTACTTTATGTTGATGTATATGACCCTTAGAAAGATTCGGCCCTAAAGGGTATTGGACAAGTTTTGAGTAATTTATGAGTATTGTATTAGGGACTAAATTGTATATATTGTAAAAGTTAAGGGTAAATTCGTAAAGTTGCTAAATTATTGTGTTATGGATCAAATTGAATGATTATAAAGAAAAATTAAATTAATTATTGAGTTCAATTTAAATTATTTAGATCAAGTATAAAAAGGGAAAGGCTTTGGATCGAGGAAATTAACGAGTAGCCGGGAAGCTTAATTCGACAACTATCGAGGTAAGTTTTTAAGCAATTGGATTAATTTGAATTATCGCTATATTAAATTGTACATGTTTGAGTGACATAACAAATTTTATTGTCAAATTGCTTAATAAGGCATAGGAATTATTATATGTGATAGCCGAATACGGATTAATAAATACATGTATATATCTATAACCATTGAATAATTGAGTTGGCAAAATATATGCACTTGTGATAAGGGATAAAAATATATAATTATATATATGTATGGGAATAGAATATTCGGATATGTGTGAGTGTATATATATTTGATGATGCCAAATGTGGTATGGTGACTTTAAATGTGTTTGCCGATTGTGATAGTATCATGAACATGTGTTTATTATATAAATACCTTGGACGGTTGAAATATGTAAAAAGATATATATATATATATATATAATTGTTACCAATGTGATAGGGTATAAGATTAAATATTGGTATTGGCCGAATGTATATTTGCCTTATGTATGAAATTTTGATATGTTTGGACTGGATAAATAATTATGAGTTGAGTAATATTTAATAGTGGACCATGAAATAGGTGATGGTGGTGATTGAATAAATAAAAAAATGTGTTTATTTGAGTGTGACTGAATGTGATGGTAAATTATAGGAAGAAAGAGTTGGTTTGAATGTGCGTATGGGTGTATGTTCATATTTTAATATGTGAATATATATATTAAAGGGTGGTTTAGATGGATCGTTATTTTTTAAAAAAAAAGTATAATTTAATATGATTACGTTTAGTTCGATTGAGATATGATGTTCAAAAAAAAAAAAAATTCGTACAAGGATCATGAAGTATATAAAAGTTTCGATATATGAATTGGTTGAGAAACAGCTTTATAAATATGATAGTATCGGGCTTTAAGCCTAGCAGGCTTTGTGCCGGTGGATAGTATTCGGGCTTTAAGCCTAGCAGGCTTTGTGCCGGTGTATAATAACAGGTTTTATGCCTAGCAGGCTTTGTGCCGATGTATAATAACAGACTTTAAGCCTAGCAGGCTCTATGCCGGTGTATTACATGATGCTTTATGCCTAGCAAATTTTACGGGAGCAATGGTAAAATAATCAAACGTGCTAAATGAATTAAAGTGAACAGGTATGTAACAATTTATTTTCTTTTTAGAAATAAGGTAAGTTGATTATTTGACATGTGATACAAGTAAAAATGACGTTAATGGTAGTGAATGTGTACATGAAAAAGCCATATATGGATTAATGCATAAATATGTGATATTAATGTTTGATTTTTGAGCTTATATTCGGCCTAATGCTGCATGAGGAATAAATTGAATTGTAAAATTCATATTAATATTAAAAGATTTATGTGCATTTGATTAGTAGGTATTTCAAATGTGAACCTTTAACGTGTTTATAGGGATTATATATATATATATATATATATATTTGGCGAAAATAAGGCCTATGGGATATTAAACATTATGATTGATTATATTCATTTTAATGTTATAAATATATATATGATATGGAGATGCGAAATTTATATTCATGCCAAAGTTTATATGTGCATTTGTCTATAAGGTAATTGAATGTGAGATTATGACAAGGGAAATGTGAATTGTATAAATGTATTATGATATTATGTGTTCGGTCAAATGAAATTTCTATTGCTACCGAGTAAAAAGAGATGCTTGTTTGGACAAAACTTATTTCATGTTTAGTTGCATGTGGATATTTGAATTTACAAGTATGGTTTGGTTATGTTTTATTAGATTATTATTGTTATTGGGTTATTATTTGCTTATGACTTACTAAGCTATGATAGCTTACCCTGTGTGTGTATTTTTACCTTTATTTATAGATTTTGGAGACTAGTTGCAAGCTCGGGGATTGTTACCGAAGTTTATCACACTATCGACTGCTTTTGGGGTTTTCAAAAGCTGAATTAGAAATTTATGGCATGTATAGGCTATAGTAATTTTTGAATATGGCTGAAGTTGTATATATATGTCTAAGTCATGCGAAAATGGCTTGCCCATCTTGTTAAATCTTGGGATTTATATTTTAGTTTGATTATCATGTTTGGTTGTGGTTTTGGTTGATTTGGTTTTGGGTACGTATAAGTATATAAAAAAAAAATTTGTAGTTAAGTTTAGTAATACCTCGTGCTCGACTCTAACAACTTACTCGGGTAAGGGGTGTTACAGAGAGTGTCTAAAAATTCCAATAATTTATATACTTGGTTCTTCAGTTCTGTCCATATCTAACCAAATCATTTATAATATAACTATCACAATAGCTCAATGAACTTGTCATACAATACCCTCGACGATAACTCCAACTTACAAAATTTTCAATACTCTTACCAAACTCTCCTTCCTTACAACTCAACATATTCTGAGTTCAATCCTCACATAATATTCTAACATTTGCTATGCGTCCGATCTATTTGGAAAAACAACAATTGGGCAGATAGAGCAACGTCACAAATTATTCTTAGCCTACTTGCCAGAACTTAGGACCCGCTAAAGTTGGGTATTACACAATGAATGATATCTAGCAATGCATCATTGCAACCCAAGTTACAAGAAGTCACAAATCAACATAACCTTTCTGTGATAAATTTTTCATGTATTATATCCTTTTATCCCTTATATCTAGATTGGACACAAGTCATGGAATAGTCACATTTGTAGTCCAATCTCACATTTCTTGATATTCTAAGTAGACTACAATAAATAAATATGTGTAAGATCTCAAATCAAGTTATTTGAGTATGACCATGCATTTATAGTACACTCCATCAAGTGGCCTAATATATTGCTCCCATTATGTAGGAGGGACAAATCATATCTTGATCAATCATATCCCACTACATAAATTGTGACATATCCAACATTAGTCTTTATAGTACAACCTGTTACGGTAGACATTTGACTATATCAAAATATACAACTCATGATATTGGGACAACGATGATCTCAAGTATAAGGATCATTTACATAGTTATCACTATGAGTAATGTTGTGAATAGTACATAATAATCCAAAAAACATACTTATAGTGGGTTAGTATAGTATGTTGTTCTCTAACACATACTCATGTGTTGATTTTGACATCCCTATGTCAAAAACAACACTTTGTCATCAATCAGCTACACATTAGTCTCAATGCATTATTATTGTCCAATCTCACAATAATACTTACTAAAGACCTTTTAAGAATAATCATATTATTCTCAGGACTTTATTATTAACCAGTTTATTTACACACAAATAAAAAGAAAAAGAAACTGAAATAACAATGACAATGCCTTATATTAACGAGTATGTAATTACAATAATCTCATGATTAGTCTTTGGGCATACTCTAACAACTTATGTGAGCTCTAGTAGACTCACCTTTTACCATACAGAACGTATATAATTTTTATTTCAATACCAAGTGATTTGCGAGGGATTTTTGTCATATACAGGGCTTCCAATTTCCTTCATAGGGTTGCTTTTGTCCTCCGAAAGTACCTCATGTAGAACATTTTTAGTGAGGCACAATTGAATTGTTGACAATGCCTTCTCATCAAGTTCCTCCCATCTCAACAAATATTTAATTGGAAAAACCCCTCAAAAGAGGATAAAAAATGATGGGCAAGAGAAAGCTTTACTAAACAGGCAAAAAATTGAAAGAGGAGTACAAGATAGAGAAATATACCCTGAACCTGAAATATGAAATTTTCTCGAAATCCCCACCAACTCTCTTAATTTTATTGTTATTCTAAACTATCTAGGGTTGCTAAATGACCTATTTATAAGATGAAATTTGTGTACAATTATAACTAAAATATCCCTAGAATAATCAGAGCCCAACTAGAAAAAACTAAAGGAAAAAACTACAAAGTTTAACTAGAAGAAAAAACTCAATTATATGGGGAACACGTTGCTACGTCGTGACATCTCTATCGACTTGTCGGGATGTGGCGTTACTTCACGTCGGGACGATGACTCTTCCTTGTCACGACTTCAACTTTGTTTCGTTTGAAATGCGAAACACACTCCACAATGATTATATAATGAATTATATATATATATATATATATATATCATTATGTTAAATATATTTTATTTGTTTTTAAAAATCAACTAAATTTGTTGATATATTTTCCTTTATATATAACTTTTATATATGTCAAATATTTTTTTTCACGTACATTATGAGTATAGTAAATTTTAATATTATAATGTCAAATAATTATTTCGAATATCACTGGTTCAAATTTTCTCTTATGCATATTTGGTTTTTTTTTTAAAGCATGTTGTTTTAAGTTTTAATTATTTTTAATTAATATGTTATTTTCAAGTTTTTAATTAACAAACATGTTTTTAAGTTGTTAAAAAACATGTTATTAACATGTTATTTTTATTTTTAATTCATGTTTTTAATTAATAACTTCTTTATTTATATTGAAAAAATAATAAATATTTAATTATATAAAAATATTTTTTGATATAAATCATTACGTTAAATATATTTTTTTTTTTAAAACAATCAACTAATTTTATTGATGTTATGGATATCTTATTAAGTGGATGGCCATCAAGATCAAGATAAATTTTGATGTACTTTAAATTCTTTTAGTCATTAGATGTTGATCTCTACTTCATTTATAATTCTTATGCCTATAAATAGAGACTTTAAAGAAGTTTTGTAAATATTCCGACTGATCAATAAAATATGCTCTTTCTTTACTTTCTTATTCTCTTTGTTCTTTATTCTTTGTCTTTTATTTTATAACACGTTATCAACACGATTCTCTTTTAATTGTTTTTCTCCATAAGTCACAAAAAATTTCCCTTTCACCAAGCCATACCCCTTTCAAGCAACAACCAATGCAATAGCCAATCACTCAAATTTGCTACTTAAGCTGTTGTCGATTGCCTTCTAGAGCTACTACTATTTCAGTCTTCAATTTAGGCCTGTGTATTATGGGTAATCATTATACAAATAAATTTATATAATTCTTACGTGGTATGTTTTCTCCTTTATTGATTGATTTTTGGTAAAATTATTTTATGAAAAATAATATTACTTTAAGGTTTCTTTTAAACTAAGATTCTTTTGTTAAATTATAGTATGTATGATATATTGATGATTAAATTATTGTATTATATCTTTTAAATCGAATTTATAAATATTAGATTACAGCATCATAAGATTTTATAACAAATATGTGATATTGGAATTTGGTACAATGTGTATCAGATAACTTTCAAAAATTGTACAGGAAAATTTTGATTTTGTTTATTAAATGATTTTTTTACTATTAGATTATAAATGCTATTATGAAAACAAAGTTGTTTTATTACTTGTAATAGTGCTCGTGATAATAGCCAGGGTGATAACAATGACTGAGACACCCCAAACCCGGCCTAGAAGTTATGGCCGAATCTGGCGATGTCACATGGTAGTGTTTTGCAAAAAGTGAGTTATCGTCAAAAGAAAATTCCTTTCTTTATCGCATCTTCACACTCTCTTATGTTAATTTTAAGGCGTGTCGATGAATTTTAAAAAGTCATTCATTGTCAACAAGTTATTCTCTTTCTAAACGTTATTAATTTACAAAACATCACTTATCGCGGAAGCTTTTAAAACAGTTTGCGTATTTGTTAAAATGTTTAATTCTTTTTGAAAACTCGATCATTCCTACTTCTATCAGTTGTAAATTGAAACAATATAAATCCCAAATTAACCATGAAAATCCAAAGAGGCCATTATTATAGTAAATTACCTCAAAAAAAATCAAAATTATAATTAAGTACTAAAATAGAACGAAATAGGTCGTGTGGCCACCGCTGAGTCCTCCGCGGTGAGTTTTCGAAAACTTAGTGTGTAATCCCATATAGAGCAAACAGACAGACAGAAGGCAATCACAGTCTGGGCCTAAGCCCCTTTTAGAATCAGTGACTGTATCAGTTTGGGCTTTAGCCCTTCTCAGTACAGAGGCAGTCATGCATTTGGGCCTTGACCCATTATAGTATCAATAATCAGTAAAATATCCAAATATGCAGTATACAAGTCCTACCCAGCCAGCCTCTACACTCTATCTCCATCCAACCCTACACTGCATGTGGGGATATAGACAACCCACCCATCCCTACACTCCAAAAAGTACCGAATGCGGCACTAAACAGTAGTTTGCAGCTGAGCTGCCAGTAAGTTAGGCTCGAAACCTTTCAGTAAACTTCCTTCGATCCATATAAACCCATCCCCATGCAATGCATCATACAATCATGTCATGCCAAATCATAGTATCATATATGAATTCAGTATAGTTTTAACAGCATGCTCAAAATACAGTCGTACATGTATATATATAGAGTACATGGATATAAAAGTCATTCAGTCAAATAGGGATTTAGGTAATTTTACCGACCCTACAGTAGGTCCACAGTCGACTCGGGCGACCCGTGCAACCTTAGCAATCAAATAGTGAAAAATGAGCCCACAAGCCCATGTTGTCTGCTTGTGGAGGCCCACACACGTATGTGGCCTGCACGGCCCAAAATGGCCTTGGCCGTGTGGGTCACACGGCCTGGCTGAATAATCCCACACGCCTATATGGGCCCACACGCTCGTGTGGCCCACACGGCCCAATTTGGCCCGGCCCATGCGTTGCACACGGCCTGCCTCGTCAACCACACGCTCGTGTTCGACCACACGCCCGTGTGGTGTCGAAAGTCGCACTTTTCGGCTTTTCATCGATTTCTATTTGCAGAGTTGTGTTTACACACCTGTTCTGTTTTTTTTCGCCTAACCACACCCGAACACTTCAAGAACCTAATAATTGATCAATTTACCATTCAATTAATCACTATACACCCGAATTAATCTAAACCAAAACAAGATATTTAACTTCCAACGGAACAATCCTTACTGTCAATCCAATACAAGAAGATTCCCTTCCCCCAACGCGTCAACGACGGCCCCCAGTCCCTCGGTCGACTTCTAATCAAAACAATACACAATCCTTTAAAAACTAACTTCAAGTAACAAAGCGGTGAAGAATCGAATACTTACCAAAAAAGTGCTAAGGAACATGGGGCAGATAATAACAAACAAAACCAAGAGAAGAGAAGGAACACATGATTTCTGTAGCAAGGATGGACAAAACAAAAATCAAAGAGAGAAAAAAAAAATTTCGGCAGCAACAAAGGGGAATATAGGAAGGGATAACAACTAGTAGAATCAGATAACAATTATCGGTACAAAAAAACTAGGAGTGGCCGACAGAGAGTTGAGAGAAAACAAAAAGCAAAAACCGAATTTGCCAAAAAGAGAAAAATAAAGAAAAGGGATGCACTAGGAGGAATTTCGGCCAAGATGGGAAAGGGATTTGCCATCAGAAACCTAGGGAATTTGGGGAGAGGGTGCCGAAATTTTGGAAAAAGAATTCAAGTTCAGCACAACCTCTCATCAAAATCCTCACTACTAACTGTACACTTCCCCACACACCTCAAATTCCTTATTTTCCTCCACCAATCCCACAACTACTCAACCATTCAGTATTTCGGCAACACCAAAACACTCACACGGCATAAGCAGCAAAATAACTCATTTGTTTGCGCATGGACTCAAACTCCAGACCTCTTGCTCATTTGCACTCCACTTAAACACTAGACCAACAGACCCATTCTGACATATTTTACCAACATTTATTTATAAGCCTACTGACTAGAGATAAGGGTTTATTCAATTAAAAACAAAAAACTGCCCAAGCTAAGGCTTGAACCCAGGACTTCTCAGACACTCCCAGAACACATAATTACTGAAGCAAATACAGATTTGTGTCACAAACATACGAAAATAAATATTAAGGATTTTTAGGGCGTTACAACTCTACCCCCTTAAAGATGCCTTGAAATTTTACCTGATCTGTACAGATGAGGACATTGCTGTCGCATCGCATCCTCATGTTCCTAGATGGCCTCTTCAAAACTATGATTACACCAAAGAACTTTAAACAATGGGATAGACTTTCTTCTTAGAACCTTCACATCACGATCCAATATCTTGACTGGCGTCTCTTCAAAGGTTAGATCTGGCCTAACCTCGATTTCCTCAACTGAAACAATATGCATTGGATCAGAGCTGTAGCGCCTCAACATAGAAACGTGGAACATGTCGTGAATCCGCTCCAACTCTGGAGGTAGTTCCAACTGTTATGCTGCTGGCCTCACTCGTTTCAGAATGCGATAAGACCAAATAAATCTAGGGCTTAACTTACACTTACGACCTAACCTCAATACTTTTTTCCATGGTGAGGCCTTGAGAAAAACAGAATCCTCCACTGAATACTCTATCTCTTGACGCTTCAGGTCTGCATAGGACTTTTGTCTGTCAGATGCCGCTTTCAGTCAGTGTCGAATCAATCTAACTTTGTCCTCGGTATTAGAAACTAGTTAAGGGCCCAGAACACGTCGCTCACCCAACTCAGTCCAACACGAAGGTGTGTGACACCTACGACCATACAGTGCCTTATAAGGTGCCATCTGAATGCTAGACTAATAACTGTTGTTATAAGCAAACTTTGCTAGTGGCAGGTAATCCTCCCAACTGCCTCGGAAGTCAATCACACAACTCCTCAACATGTCCTCCAGTATCTGAATCACTGATAAACCGTAAAAGTAACATATTTTAAGCCCACATTTAGTATTTTTTGGATGATTTAAGCCTCGAATTATGTGATTTGGTGCTCTTAATCCTTTGTTTTCATGTTCTATACACAGGAGAGCACCCAAGGACGAAAAGAATAGAAAACATGCCCAAAACGGAGTAAATGGGCCATATCACGAAATCAACACGGCCTGGCCCAAATCCACACGGCCGTGCCTCATTCAACAGGCTCGAACACGGCCTGGCCACGACTTATACGGGCGTGTGCCATGGCCGTGTCCCTGTCACTGGAAAGAATAGTTTCATTCGGAAAAGGATACTTAGGGGCAAAGAAACCTATCTCAAAAGCCTATATAAACCCCCTAAGTATAACCTAGAAAGGGGACGGTTAGCTAGGCCAAGGAGTCGAGCCAGAAAGGTCAGATTTGTGGAAATCACTCGAAGATAGCCAGTTGATCCATCTCAAGAAGCCGGGATTATACTCAAGACGGAGGATTTCTCCTTCAACCCCTTCAGGGGGTTTTAGGGATTTCTTATGTTTTGTTTTATCTATTCTTTTGAGATGTTTTCTTTTATTGTTATGAACTAAACCCTCAGATACCTGAGGGGATGAAACCTATGATGAATCTTGTTATCGTTTGCTGAACTATATGGTAAATATTTGACTTGTTCTTAATTATGTGTTCTTAATTCTTGTGTTGATATTCCCGGATATTAATTCAAGTATGATGTGCTTAGGTGGAGGAGCAAAAGTCCCTACTTAAGAGTAGATCTAGCATAATTAAGCGGAGTTGATCGCGCGCCTAGAGATAGGGTGACGAGATTTTGCCGGATTAGGGTGAAACCTAATATGGGAGTCCATAGATCATGTTAATGCGATTCTAGGGGTTTTAATTAGAAAGAGATTTCAATTAATCAACCTAGGGTTAGACATTATTCGCTTCGAGAGAGGGTTTAATATAACTTAGGGAATCTTACGGATCAAGTCAAATGAATAAATCGTTTGGTTCAGAGTTAGATAACAAGTGAAGTCTAGGTGGATTCTTCCTTGGGCGTCGTCTTAATCAATTGGTTTTTCTTCCAAGTTATTTTCTCAATTCATCCTCTTTTTCTTTGCATCTTTAGTTTAGTTGATAGTTAAATTTAGATTAGATAAGCATTCACTTAATCCTTAGGCTAAATAATAGAAAGAGAGTTAGTATTAGTACTTTTGGTTCCTTTGGGTTCGACATTCCGATCTTGCCTAAACTATACTACTGTTCGATAGGTGTGCTTGCCTCAAATCGTTGTCAGAGTTAGTTTCCAGGTTTGATCATTCTCATTATAAATTTTAAAACTCTGAAATCGATGATCAAGTTTTTTGCGCCGTTGCCGGGGAACTGAAATATTAAGAACGCTTAATTTTTATTACTTTAGCCATATTTATTATTTATTTTTATTTTTATTTTTATTTTTGCAATTAAATTTCATTTTTATTTTTCTAAATTTTCTTTCATTCTTTTTGTTCCTTTCAGGTACCTTTAGTTTATGACTAGAAGGAACCTGACAGGACCATTGAAGGTACCATTCGTAGAAATCGCAGAGAAATAAGGCGAAGCTTAAATTACATAGACAAAAAGCCAGAAGCAGAAATAAATACCACGGAAGAGATGGCTGAAAATATTCCGCCACCTCCAGAGATGGTCGAACATCATGCTCCACATACTATGTATGATTATGCTAAACCTAGTTTAACAGGAACTGAGTCTAGTATTGTTAAGCCTACTATTGCTGCAAATAATTTTGAACTGAAAGCTAACACTATACAGATGATACAACAGTTTGTTCAGTTTGATGGTTTGCAGGATGAAGACCCTAACACACATTTAGCGAATTTTCTAGAATTCTGCGATACCTTCAAGATAAATGGCATTTCTGATGATGCCATCCGTCTTCGGTTATTTCCCATTCATTTAAGAAATAAAGCCAAACAGTGGTTACACTCTCTTTCACGAGGGTCAATCACTACATGGGATCAAATGACCGAAAAATTTTTATTAAAATATTTTCCACCGGCCAAAACGGCCAAATTAAGGAATGGCATCTCTTCTTTTACGCAGATAGATTCAAAGACACTTTACGATGCATGGGAGAGATACAAAGATTTGTTGAGACGGTTTCCACACCACAGATTACCATTGTGGCTACAGGTCCAAACTTTTTACAACGGTGTGAACCCCTCAACAAGACAATTAATCGATTTAGCCGCCGGCGGAACACTAAACAATAAAACTCCTGAAGTAGCCTACGAGTTTATAGAGGAGATGCCACTGAATAACTATCAGTGGCAAGTTACAAGGACAAGGCCAGCCAAAGCAGCCGGAGTTTTCAACATTGACGTAGTAACCGCGCTATAAAATCAAGTAGAGTTGTTACATAAAAAATTTGATAGTTTCTATGATTCTTCGCAGGCACATCCAGTTATGCAGCGCGACGCAAGTGAAGGAGTGGTGAATCCTGAGTACCCACCCTACAGACAGGGCATGGAAAGCGAACAAATGAACTATATGGGTAATAATTTCCAATCTAACAATAACCTTTATAGTAATACTTATAATCCAGGTTGGAAGAACCACCCCAATTTCTCATGGGGCAGTCAAAGAAATCAAAGGCAACAGCCATCCCAAAACTTCCAACAACAGCCCTACCCACAGGAAAATAAGCCGAACCTTGAAGAGGTGCTGAAAAATTTCATAGCAGCCTCAAGAACACGTTTCCAAAAAGTAGAAACAAAACTTGAGGCATTGTCACAGGAACTCAAGGATCAAATCGGGCAACTTACTAGGTTAGTTTCTAAAATACGATCAGAAATCTTACCTAGGGAAAAAGAGCAGGTCCAGGCAGTGACACTGAGAAGTGGAAAGGAGTTAATCGAAACAAAGAAGGAGGTACCACATGAACCTGATAAGGCAAAGATAACTCCGATCCATGAGGAAATTAAACCAACAATCCCGTATTTAGTGAAGTTGAAGAAAGACCGCTTAGACGCACAATATGGTAAATTTCTTAAACTTTTCAAACAGCTACATATTAACTTACCTTTTGTTAAAGCTATTTCGTAGATGCCAACATATGCAAAATTTTTAAAGGAGCTTCTAACAAATAAAAGGAAGTTCGAGGAAACTTCAACAGTGGAACTTAATGAAGAATGCTCAGCTATCATTCAAAACAAGCTGCCAACCAAATTGAAAGATCCATGAAATTTTATTATTCCCTGTTTAATTGGTAGTTTGAGTATAGAAAAAGCACTAGTTGATTTAGGTGCCAGCATTAATTTAATGCCTTATAAAATGTTTAAGCAACTTGGTCTCGGGGAACCAACACTAACTAGGATGAGTATTCAGTTAGCTGACAGATATGTTAAATATCCTAGAGGAACTATTGAAGATGTTTAGGTAAAATAAATAAATTTATATTTCTCGTTGATTTTGTTGTGCTTGACATGAATGAGGACGTAGAGGTACCTTTAATTTTGGGACGACCCTTTCTAGCTACTGCTAGGGCTGTAATTAATGTTGGTGTTGGTAAACTCGCACTAAGGGTAGGAGATGAAGAAATTGTGTTCCAAATTTATGATGCCATGCGATATTCTAGAGAACAAGATGATTCTTGTTACTTTGTTGATGCCACTGATCACATTTTTCAAGAATCTTTGCAAGAAATCATGCACAGTGACACGATGGAACTGTGTCTTCCACAAGATGAGGGGAAAGATGACGATATCGATGAAGAGAATCCCAAAACATCATCCTCTAGACAGATGGAAATAGAGGACATTGAGATCAATGATGAACTAAAACAAAAACCCTCTATTGATGAGCCGCCCGAGTTAGAACTGAAATAATTGCCAAAACATTTAGAATACGCATTCCTCGGGGAAAATTCTACACTTCCAGTAATCATCTCTTTAGAACTAGGACCCAAGGAGAAAAAAGATTTGCTAAAAGTACTAAGGAAGCACAAAAAGGCCATAGCATGGAAAATGTCAGACATTAAAGGAATAAGCCCATCATTCTGACCCATAAAATTTTAATGGAAGATGAGTATAAACCTTGTGTGCAACCTCAGAGACGTTTGAACCCCAATGTGAAAGAAGTTCTCAAAGCTGAGGTAATTAAACTTCTAGATGCAGGAATAATCCTATTTCTGACAGCACCTGGGTAAGTCCTGTGCAGGTAGTTCCAAAGAAAGGAGGCATGACTGTTGTAGCCAACGAAAAGATTGAATTAATTCCTACAAGAACAGTCACATGTTGGAGAGTCTGCATTGACTATAGGAAGCTGGATGATGCAACCAAAAAGATCATTTCCCTTTACCCTTTATTGATCAGATGTTAGAAAGGTTGTCTGGGCATATGTACTACTGCTTCTTGGACGGACTCTCCGGCTACTTCCAAATCCCCATAGCCCTTGAAGATCAAGAGAAGACAACATTTACATACCCATACGATACGTTTGCTTATCGTAGAATGCCTTTTGGATTATGTAACGCTCCTGCTACTTTTCAGCGCTGCATGTTGGCCATCTTTGATGAACTTGTGGAAGACATTATGGAGGTATTTATGGACGACTTCTCGGTATTCGGTAACTTTTTCCACCTTTGCCTTAAAAATTTAGAACGAGTTCTAATAAGATGTGAGGAGACGAATCTTATCTTGAATTGGGAAAAATGTCACTTTATCGTTAGAGAAGGGATTGTGTTAGGACATAAGATTTCTAGTAAAGGGATTGAGGTAGATAAAGCAAAAATTGAAACCATAGAAAAACTACCTCCCCCTAGTTCAGTTAAGGCTATTAGAAGCTTTTTAGGACATGCAGGATTCTATAGAAGATTCATTAAAGATTTTTCTAAAATAGCTAAGCCTTTAACAAAATTACTAGAAAAATATGTTCCTTTCAATTTCGATCAGGAATGTTTAGATCCATTCAATGTCCTCAAGGATAAACTAATAAATGCTCCGATTATAATTGTACTGGATTGGAATTTACCCTTTAAACTAATGTGTGATGCGAGTGATTTTGCAGTAGGTGCAGTTCTGGGACAACGAAGAGAAGCATTTTCAGCCAATTTATTATGCTAGTAGAACATTGACACCCGCACAAGAAAACTATACCACCACAGAGAAAGAATTGCTAGCTGTAGTTTTTTCTTTTGACAAATTTAGGCAGTATTTAATATTATCTAAAGTTGTCGTTTACACTGATCATTCAGCTCTTCGTTATCTATTAACTAAACCTGATGCAAAACCTCGACGCATACGTTGGATCTTACTCTTACATGAATTTCATTTGGAAATACAGGATAAGAAGGGAGCTGAAAACCTTGCAGCAGATCACCTCTTCAGACTTGAGAACCCACATATCGAAGAGCTCGACAAAAGTGATATAAACGACTCGTTCCCTGAAGAACAACTCTTTTCTATAACCAACTTCGAGGTACCATGGTTTGCAGATATTGCGAATTATTTAGTTGCTAACATCTTACCAAAAAGGTTAACACATCATCAAAAGAAACGATTCTTTGCTGATGCAAAAAACTATTTTTGGGAAGATCCTTTTCTTTTCCACATATGTGCAGATCAAGTAATTCGGAGATGCGTTACAAGGGCGAAAGCAAGCAAAATCCTGGAACATTGCCATTCAGGACCTTCAGGAGGACATTACAGCGGGATTAAGACAGCCCACAAAACACTCGAATCCGGATTTTATTGGCTAACTCTTTTCAAGGATGCCAACAGGTATGCCGCTTCGTGTGATAAATGCCAAAGATCAGGTAATATTTTTAAACGCGATGAAATGCCTCAGACATATATGTTATCATGTGAGATATTTGATGTATGGGGTATTGACTTTATGGGTCCGTTCCCTAGTTCATTCGAAAAAAATACATCTTAGTAGCAGTAGATTACATGTCAAAATAGGTGGAAGCCCAAGCTTTACCTATTAACGATGCTAGAGCTGTAGTAAAGTTTCTTAAGAAACTTTTCTCTCGTTTTGGAACACCCAGAGCAACCATCAATGATAAGGGCACTAACTTTTGCAATACTCAATTTGAAAAAGTCTTAAGAAAATATGGAGTACACCACAGAACAGCTACCCCTTATCATCCTCAAACCAGTGGGCAAGTGGAAGTGGAAAATCGAGAACTTAAGCGAATCCTAGAGAAAACAGTTGAATCAAACAGAAGAGACTGGGCAGTAAAAGTAGATGACACTTTGTGGGGCTATAGAGCAGCATTTAAAACCCCTTTAGGGACATCTCCGTACAAACTTGTTTACGGAAAAAGTTGTCATCTACCATTTGAGTTAGAGCACGAAGCCTACTGGGCGATAAAATTCTTGAATTACGATCTCAAAACTACAGGTGAGAAGAGGCTGATGCAGTTAAATGAACTAGATGAATGGCGAACTGAGGCCTATAAGAATTCACGACTATATAAGGAGGCAACAAAATGATGCCATGATGCTCGTTTAAAACAATCAAAGCAATTCGAAGTAGGAGACTTAGTCCTGCTGTATAATTCAAGGCTCAAACTATTTCCTGAAAAGCTGAAATCAAGGTGGTCAGGACCATTCGTGATAAAATCTATTTTCCCTTATGGCACAGTCGAGGTAACCCATCCAACTCAAGGAACATGCAAGGTAAATGGCCATCGACAGAAAATTTATAATGGTGAAGATTTCAAGGAATGGAGAGAGGAGCTTTAGCTCCGTGAACCTTCTTTTAGAAATGAAAACAGGGTGAGTCTAGCTTAAGACTTAAAACAAGCGCTTCTTGATAGGCAACCCAAGCACTAACTTCACTAACCCCATTAATTTTATTTTTTCCTTTAGCACCTAAATCAAACTAACTGATTCAGAAAAGCGTAGGTTTCCTACCACACGACCTTACACACGAGCGTGCCCGTGGCCGTGTGGTCACCATGGGATGGAACATGGGCGTGCAGGTAGACGTGCGAGAAGAAGAAAGAAAAATTTTCCCCAACACGGGCTGCGATAAAAAGACCACAGTCGTGCGAAGCGACCTTGGTCTATCCTGAGTAAACTAACACGGGCACGAGCCACGCCCGTGCCTACCAACCGTGTGCGACACTGACTACGTGTACACAGGCGTGGCAAATGTAGCACGGGCGTGGGAGAAGCGAACAAAATCATACACGGCTTATGGCCACGGTCGTGGTCAACACCCTGAACACGCCCAAAATTCAAAATAACGAAAAACACGGGCTGATTAAAATCTAACACGGGCGTGGCCCCTGCCCATGCTCTCACCCCTATTTAAAGAACTTAAACTCTCATCTTCCCCAAACCCCAACCCTAACCAATTCTCTCAACCTCCTCCTTCCCTAATCTGACCACCATAAATAAATCACCCCCATTTTGACCCCCAATACCAGCTCTCACCTCCCATCGATGAGGAGGACCCCGAGGACATTACTAACGATGTCCAACCACAACAGGAGGCACCACTACCGAGCCATCGTCCCTCCCAAATAGCAACTTCACTATCAGACATTTCTGCACGCCTCACCTAGTTCGAGCATTACTGTACGCAACAATTTAATAACACCGCTCGATGATTTGACGGGGTCGATGCCACCCTTCAACAGATCTATCTTCATTTCCATATCTCATCGCCACCACCACCTCAAGACGCAGATAATGCAGAGGACTTCTGAGTGCTTTTTATTTTTTATGCTTATTTTTATTTTTATTTTCATTTTTCTCCTTTATATTTATTTCTACTTATTTCGTTCCTAAATTAGTTATTGTCTAAAGACTTGAAAGTTTTATTTTTACTATTGATCTCAATTTATTACTGGCTATCTAACCATAAAATTCCATAACAACATCCACCCCCCAAAACTAATTGATGACTTCGCAGATTAAATAGGTTGAATATACCACGCACGGAATGAAAACATTACGTACACCTAGTCATCACATTCGTCATGAAACATTCTTCAACATCTTATCCATAATTCAGGAAGTTTCACTTCTCTCCCTCTCTTTTGATTATCTTACTAAATGCTACATATCTATGTTTGTACATTGAGGGCAATGTACATCTTAAGTGTGGGGGGATGAATAGTTATTTCAAGAAAGTGCCTGACTTTCTGTATTATTCTCAAATCCCTGAATTATTCCTTGTTCTAAAGTAAGTTTCTCATATTATGATTAGAATAAAATTTCCTTTGATTTATGATTTTTATTGATGTGTTTTGGATTAAGTCATTGGTAATTGTGCATTGATGATTAAATTTGAAGGATACTAGAGAATCAAGCATGATAAGTCTATTTTTCAAAAATTTTAAAATTTTTAGGTTGTCTATCAGAATTTGAATGATATCTTGAAATTTGAAATTTACGAGGTTGATATCAAACACCCATAATTTCTGTGAGATTTTGAGCCTTATAGAGCATATATTCTTTTTCTTGCTCACTTTATTGATTATGAGTGTGTCAACATAGATTTGTTATTCTAGAACTTGCATTGATTATACATGTCGAGACCACACCTATGATTTGATATACCGAGATGATAAAGGCACCTATGCTTTAACCCACTTACTCCATCAAAAAGCCTACCTTCATAATTAACCCCTAGTGAACCCCGTTTAATCGTAATAACCCTTTTTATTTGACTCACCCACTAATATTAACCCAATAACCTTTGTATTTGTTATCACCATTCTTTTTGACTAACCTATATCGAGATTTGATTTGATTAGCTACCTAATTATATTATTTCAATAGTTAAATTCATCCTTTATTATGTAATAACTTGTTCTTAAAAAAAACGAATTATATTCATTATTAGTTGTGAATGAGCTTATACGCTTGAATGCCAATTATTGAAGAAGAAAGCTCGTATTAGAGTATTATTATTAGTATGACAAGTTTTCAATTGATATAATTATTCATTATTAGTCTGCTATTTCTAGTTAGGTTGTAATGACCCAAATTTGGGCCTAGTACAATTGGGCCCAATGGCCCTTGGGCGTAGGATGTTTAAAATTTTTTAGAACAAAAGAACGACATTATTTCGAGTTGGACTTATTAAGAAGGTGATTTTGGAAAGTTACGAGGCTTCTAGGAAGTTCCGGGTTCAAGTTAAGCTATAGGTAAAATTTTGTGTTTATGCACTTAAGGGGGAGAAGGTAAGGGGCATCAAGACTTAAGGAAATAAGTGCGCATTTTGCTAGCACAAGGAGTCTATTGGTAAAGGTGGAAAGTGGCGTGTGGAGTGTACTAATGGTCTGAGGTTCGAATCCCATCTATTGCATTTTTTGATAAATTGTTGTGCCTTATTTTCAATGTGTCGGTCATGACTTTAATATGGTAAGGAAGACTTTTTAATTAGGGGAAGATGACTTAGGATTATGGTAAGGAGAAAGATAAGGGAAAAAGAAGGAAGGAAATCAAAGAAAGGGATAAGGGAGAGGGACATGTTGGCCAAACATTAGGAGTTGCCTAGGATAGAATTTTTTGTCAACACACACATCTTTTGGTAAGGTAGTACACGGTTTTGAAAGGGAGACTTAGGGAGCCGAATTTCTTGAGGCATTTGGTAAAATTTGGTGCATAGAAGGCCTATTTTTCTTTTTAGCATATTTGGTGTTTCTCTTCCAATTCTTTTCCCTTGGTATGCCGAAATTCTAGAGCCATTTGTTCACCTCATTTTTCTCTTGTTTTGGCCGAAACCCTCAATGCATTTTTACTCCTTTCTCTTAAATCGATATTACTTGTAGCCGAACCTTCTTTGTTGTCTTGCTACTAGTGCCAAATCGTGTTATTCCTTTCGGTTCACCCCTATTATTAAGGGCCGAATCAAGCCATACTTTGCTGCTACTTATCTTTCTCTTAGCCTTGGTTTCGGAAGTTGATTGGTAAGTGGGTGATTAGGCCGAATATCGGCGGTAAGATGTTATTCTTTATTTCAATGTTTTGTGCCGCTCTTGTGATTCTATTTTATGGTGATGATAGCAACCTCCTGCTCTTGTGGAAAGGCCGAATATTGGATGAAGGCTAACCCCTTTGGTACATCACTTATTTACTTTAGGAACTCGTTGCAATAGCCAAGGTGCAAGGCCGGATTTTAGAACCTAGTACGAAAGGGTCGCGATTGTGGGGGCAACGAAGAGTGGTTCTTTAGGGAATCCAAATCAGGTGTGTAATCTCGTACCCTTCCGAATACATGTTTGAAATGATGTGTAATCTCACACCTCTCTGAATTTTTGCATGAATTGTTCTATGATTTGGTCGAAATATCGAAGAAAACCGGAAACCGACATCCGTGATCACTCAGGCGTGCGTATATTCGTAGTAGTAACCATATTTTGCAATGAAACTGTTTTGGTTAGCAACAGTGATGTGATTTTGAAAAATCACGAAAAATAGGAGAAAGGGAATTAGAAAGTGTATAAGATATAGAATTAAATATTACTGTGTCTATTTTTATATAAAAGAAACGGAGTAGGAAGAGCAATTTTATATTCTGTGATATTTTAATTTTAGTGAGATTGGTTCTGATTGACTTCATGGTTCCCTGTTTTATCTTGGAAAAATCAATTAAAATTGTAAAAAGTGAATTATGTGTTATAATTTATATGTATAGATTCCTTAGTCAGCCTATTTTCAATAGAAACAAGTGGGAGCAACATATGAAAACTGTACAGTGAGATATATGAATTTAGCGTAAGAGAGGTCAGAACCGTTGGTCAGTGAAACAAGGGAAACTTTAATGAATAAACTATACTAAATGGCTAAGCCAAAAATTTTAGAAACATTTTAGTAAGAAGATATATGAGTTTAGTTTCAAGGAAAATTTACGGATCTGAATTTCTAGTTTCCTAACTCGAGTTATAGTCAGTTTAGTCAATGTGACGCAGATGGACAGATTCAATTCTTATGCCTCACATTAGTAGTTAAGTCTGGGTTGCGAAATTACCAAAATACCCTTGGAGGGTAAATTACCGAAATACCCCTGGGTTGCGAGATTACCGAATTACCTTAGTGGGTAAAATTTCTGAATTACGAAAATACCCTTATGGGCTGAATTACGAAAATGCCCCTAAGGGCCGATTTACTAAAATGCCCCTATGGGCCGAATTGCTAGAATGCTTTAGTGGACCGATTTACCGTAATAAATTACTAGATTAATGATTGTTGTTTATATATGTGGATATTATGCATTATTATGTATGTTGCATTTACATATTTTGCATGGGTTGGGAAAAATGTTGAAGAGAAGTGTAACCTGGTGGCATTGCCACAAAAAAAAATGATTATTATCATGTTTCATTATGATTTCGGTGGCTCAGCCACAAATTCTGATAATGGCTATGTGCCAACCTAAATATGGCTTTGTGCCATCGTGAATTGGTGGCATGGTCACAATAATTATATTTTATAAATGGCAAATTGCCTGCGTTTGGTGTGTTCGGTAGGATGGGTTGACTTGATCCCCACAGGTGTGATGGGACGGTACGGGTGGTGTGTAGCGGATGGATTACTAGGATGGGTTGGGTTGCATACATTGCACATATATATATATATATGTTCTGTTATGTAAATGCGCTTCGGCCTAAGATTATGCTTTATGGGCTCAGGCCCAAGTTTTTGCTAAATGGATTCAGGCCCAATGGATGACGGTAAGGAGATTATACACTGAGTTCTAGTAACTCACCCCGTTTCCTTAAACCCTTGTAGGTAATGCTCAGTAACGTGGATTTGGGCCATGGATGACTCGGTGGAGGCCATACTTCAGAAACGGTGTTTTAGTTTGAACTTTAGATTTCTATTTCCGTTCACTTTACTATTTTGGGTTTTTATGTTGTAATAAGGCCTCTGGAATATTTTATTTTTGCTTTATGTTTAACTTGCTTGAATTGTTTTAAATGGAAATTTTTCTAAAAACTTAAATAATGATTTTCCTAAATAGATTAACAAATGGATTTCATAACAAACTTTTACAAATATTTTAACTCGGATATTTTCTCTCGAACTATCAACGATATTTTCAAAAGTCACTGTTTATAAGATCTCTTGTTCAAATTATCGATTCACCAATCAATCTTCGAGGTTAGTAGTATTTTATCAAATATTTCAAATCAAACTTGTTTTCTTGATTATAACAAATCAATACCTATTTTAGTACGAATAAAAAAAGATTTAACATGTTTTTCTCATTTGACATGTCAGCTCAGGTCATAACGCATGGCCCGGGTTTGGGGTGTTACATTTTATGGTAACAGAACCCGGTTGCAAAACTCGACTGTGGTTTGGGTTCAAAAGCATTTTCCAAAGTTGTTTAAAATTTTAATTTATAAATGCATGTTCCAAAGGAAGGATGGCACCACGAGTTTCCAGCATCTAGTTAAGTAAGTTTATGTTTTATTTTATGATTATTGTGGTATGACTGTAGAAATACTCTAGAACTTTTAGCTTTAGGATCTGAAAACTATAGAGATTGAGACTTTAGGATGCGTATTGCGAAAAAAACTTTACTTCCTATACTCCATAAAACATTGTTTAATAAACATTGAATAGTATACTGATCCATAAGACTCTTAATCAGATTAAATCGACTTAGTGAACATGAGTGCTAGGAGACGTGGACACGGTAGATGTGGACGTGGTAGCGGCTGAAGTGCTAGGGCTAGATCTTCAGCACCGAGGCATGTGCCTGAAAGGGAGGCACTGGCATCGCCAGTGGCTGAGACGGGATCTCATGATCGAGCTGGGGTTGATGAGCTGACTCAGATAGTTAAGGAGGTATTGAAGGAGGTTAAGGGAATCGGTGAAGCACTTCGAGTTGGGTCTGTGGATTGTAAGAAGAAAAGAGATCACAGTTCTTTTGATTCGCAGTCTCGTTCCGTAAAGCGTGTTAAGGCACGTCCAAACTTTTCGGCTTGTGATTATTGCAGAAGGCGTCATCCGGGAGAATGCTGGAGGAGGTCAGGAGCATGCTTGAGATGCGGGTCTAAGGAGCATAAGGCTCGGGATTGTTTCATCACCATCAAGTCAAGTATGTTTTGGTTAGACGTGATGATTGAATGTAGAAAATTTTGGGTATAAGTTGTAGATAACTGCTTGCTTCTGTGGTTAGATGTTTGGTTGGGTGAAAGAGGATTCAATATTATGTTAAAAGTACATTAGTGTTATTAAGATCAGAGTGCGTAGCGAAAGCGTAGTGGTGTGATTTGAGTTGTGCGTTTAGTAGTTGGTTGGAAATTTCGAGGACGAAATTTCTTTAAGGAGGGTAGATTTGTAACGACCCAAATTTGGGCCTAGTAGAATTGGGCCCAATGGGCCTTGGGCGTAGGAGTGTTTAAAATTTTTGAGAACAAAAGAACGACATTATTTCGAGTTGGACTTATTAAGAACGTGATTTTGGAAAGTTACGAGGCTTCTAGGAAGTTCCGGGTTCAAGTTAGGCTATAGGTAAATTTTTGTGTTTATGCACTTAAGGGGGAGAAGGAAAGGGGCATCAAGACTTAAGGAAATAAGTGTGTATTTTGCTAGCACAAGGAGTCTATTGGTAAAGGTGGAAAGTGGCGTGTGGAGTGTACTAATGGTCTGAGGTTCGAATCCCATCTATTGCATTTTTTGATAAATATGTCGGTCATGACTTTAATATGGTAAGGAAGACTTTTTAATTAAGGGAAGATGACTAAGGATTATGGTAAGGAGGAATATAAGGGGAAAAGAAGTAAGGAAATCAAAGAAAGGGATAAGGGAGGGGGACATGTTGGCCAAATATTGGGAGTTGCCTAGGATAGAATTTTTGGTCAACACACATCTTTTTGGTAAGGTAGTACACGGTTTTGAAAGGGAGACATAGGGAGCCGAATTTCTTGAGGCATTTGGTAAAATTTGGTGCATAGAAGGCCTATTTTTCTTTTTAACATATTTGGTGTTTCTCTTCCAATTCTTTTCCTTTGGTATGTCGAAATTCTAGAGCCATTTGTTCACCTCATTTTTCTCTTGTTTTGGCAAAAACCCTCAATGCATTTTTGCTCCTTTCTCTTAAATCGATATTACTTGTAGCCGAACCTTCTTTGTTGTCTTGCTACTAGTGCCAAATCGTGTTATTCCTTTCTCTTAGCCTTGGTTTCGAAAGTTGATTGGTAAGTGGGTGATTAGGCCGAATATCGGTGGTAAGATGTTATTCTTTATTTCGATGTTTTGTGCCGCTCATGTGATTCTATTTTTGTGGAAAGGTCGAATATTGGATGAAGGCTAACCCCTTTGGTACATCACTTATTTACTTTAGGAACTCGTTGCAATAGCCAAGGTGCAAGGCCAGATTTTAGAACCTAGTACGGAAGGATCGCGATTGTGGGGGCAACGAAGAGTGGTTCTTTAGGGAATCCAAATCAGGTGTGTAATCCCGTACCCTTCCGAATACACGTTTGAAATGATGTGTAATCTCACACCTCTCTGAATGTTTGCTTGAAATGTTCTGTGATTCGATTGAAATATTGAAGAAAACCAGAAACCGGCATCTGTGATCACTCGGGCGTGCGAATATTCGTAGTAGTAACCATATTTTGCAATGAAACTGTTTTGGTTAGCAGCAGTGATGTGATTTTGAAAAATCACGAAAAATAGGAGAAAGGGAAATAGAAAGTGTATAAGATATAGAACTAAAGCTTACTGTGTCTATTTTATATAAAAGAAATGGAGTAGGAAGAGGAATTTTATATTCTGTGATATTTTAATTTTAGTGAGATTGGTTCTGATTGACTTCATGGTTCCCTGTTCTGTCTTGGAAAAATCATTTAAAATTGTAAAAAGTGAATTATGAGTTATAATTTATATGTATAGATTTCTTAGTCAGCCTATTTTCAATAGAAACAAGTGGGAGCAACATATGAAAACTGTACAGTGAGATATATGAATTTCGGGTAAGAGAGGTCAGAACCGTTGGTCAGTGAAACAAGGGAAAATTTAATGAATAAACTGTACTAAATGGCTCAGCCAAAAATTCTAGAAACATTTTAGTAAGAAGATATATGAGTTTAGTTTCAAGGAAAATTTACGGATCTAAATTTCGAGTTTCCTAACTCGAGTTATAGTCAGTTTAGTCAATATGACGCAGATGGACAGATTCAATTCTTATGCCCCACATGAGTAGTTAAGTCTGGGTTGCGAAATTACCAAAATACCCTTGGAGGGTAAATTACCGAAATACCCCTGGGTTGCGAGATTACGAATTACCTTAGTGGGTAAATTTTCTGAATTACGAAAATGCCCTTATAGGCCGAATTACGAAAATGCCCCTACGGGCCGATTTACTAAAATGCCCTTATGGGCCGAATTGCTAGAATGCTTTAGTGGACCGATTTACCGTAATAAATTACTGGATTAATGATTGTTTTTTATATATGTGGATATTATGCGTTATTATGTATGTTGCATTTACATATTTTGCATGGGTTGGGAAAAATGTTGAAGAGAAGTGTAGCCTGGTGGCATTGCCACAAAAAAAAAATGATTATTATTATGTTTCATTATGATTTCGGTGGCTCAGCCACAAATTCTGATAATGGCTATGTGCCAACCTAAATATGGCTTTGTGCCATCGTGAATTGGTGGCATGGCCACAGTAATTATATTTTATAAATGGCAAATTGCCTGCGTTTGGTGTGTTCGGCGGGGTGGGTTGACTTGATCCCCACAGGTGTGATGGGATGGTACGGGTGGTGTGTAGCGGATGGATTACTAGGATGGGTTGGGTTGCATACATTGCACATATATATATGTTTTGTTATGTAAATAGGCTTCGGCCCAAGATTATGCTTTATTGGCTCAGGCCCAAGTTTTTGCTAAATGGATTCAGGCCCAATGGATGACGGTAAGGAGATTATACACTGAGTTCTAGTAACTCACCCCGTTTCCTTAAACCCTTGCAGGTAATGCTCAGTAACGTGGATTTGGGCCATGGATGACTCGGTGGAGGCCATACTTCAGAAACGGTGTTTTAAATTGAACTTTAGATTTCTATTTTCGTTCACTTTACTATTTTGGGTTTTTATGTTGTAATAAGGCCTCTAGAATATTTTATATTTGCTTTATGTTTTTTCTTGCTTGAATTGTTTTAAATAGAAATTTTTCTTAAAACTTAAATAAAGATTTTCCTAAATAGATTAACAAATGGATTTCATAACAAACTTTTACAAATATTTTAACTCGGATATTTTCTCTCAAACTATCAACGATATTTTCAAAAGTCACGGTTTATAAGATCTCTTGTTCAAATTATCGATTTACCAATCAATCTTCGAGGTTAGTAGTATTTTATCAAATATTTCAAATCAAACTTGTTTTCTTGATTATAACAAATCAATACCTATTTTAGTACGAATAAAAAAAGATTTAACATGTTTTTCTCATGTGACATGTCAGATCCAGTCATAACGCATGGGCCAGGTTTGGGGTGTTACATAGGTAATTTGTCAAGTCAATCTCGATTATAAGCTTCTAATTCAACCTTTATCCACACCTTTAACCCAAGCCTCATTACAACCCTGTTAAAGACCTTTTGATCTGTGTATCATCTCATATTATAGTGGTGGAGATTTGATTTTCATGCAAGCCTATGGGATTAACTCTTCATGTTTGACTTTTGAGTGCTAATTCTGAACCTTAAACACTTCGAGTGATTTGAGTGAATCTTTTGTGAGGATGTCAATTCTTTTCGATTTTGAATCGGAGGTAATTATTCAGGTAAGGGGAAACACCTATGTTTTCATACTATAAAAAACTATGACTTTGATTGTTTGAATCTTTAGGACCCTTTGAGTTGAATTATCCATGTATAAATTATCTTTGAATTATGATGAAACATTATTGATAAATTTTAATGGATCGAGGAAGTTTGTTTTAATTGTGAGTTGAGAATTTTGCTTGAGGACAAGCAAAAGCTTAAGTGTGGGGGTATTTGATAAACCGTAAAAGTAATATATTTTAAGCCCACATTTAGTATGCTTTTGGATGATTTAAGCCTCGAATTATGTGATTTGGTGCTCTTAATCCTTTGTTTCCATGTTTTATACCCAGGAGAGCACCCAAGGATGAAAAGAACGGAAACGGGCCCAAAACGGAGTAAATGGGCCATATCACGAAATCCACACGGCATGGCCCAATTCTACACGGCCGTGCCTCATTCAACAAGCTCGAACATGGCCTGGCCACGACTTACACGGGCGTATGCCATAGCCGTGTCCCTGTCGCTGGAAAGAAGAGTTTCATTCGGAAAAGGATACTTAGGGGCAAAGAAACCTATCTCAAAAGCCTATATAAACCCCTAAGTATAACCTAGAAAGGGGACAGTTAGCTAGGCCAAGGAGCCGAGCCAGAAGGGTCAGATTTGTGGAAATCACTCGAAGATAGCCAGTTGATCCATCTCAAGAAGCCGAGATTATACTCAAGACGGAGGATTTCTCCTTCAATTCCTTCAGGGGGTTTTAGGGATTTCTTATGTTTTGTTTTATCTATTCTTTTGAGATATTTTCTTTTATTGTTATGAACTAAACCCTCAGATACCTGAGGGGATGAAACCTATGATGAATCTTGTTATCGTTTGCTGAACTATATGATAAATATTTGACTTGTTCTTAATTATGTGTTCTTAATTCTTGTGTTGATATTTTTGGGATATTAATTCAAGTATGATGTGCTTAGGTGGAGGAGCAAAAGTCCCTGCTTAAGTTGATCGCGCACCTAGAGATAGGGTGACGAGATTTTTTCGGATTAGGGTGAAATCTAATATGGGAGTCCATAGATCGAGTTAATGCGATTCTAGGGGTTTTCTTAGATTTCAATTTATCAACCTAGGGTTAGACGTTATTCGCTTCGAGAGAGGGTTTAATATAACTTAGGGAATCTTGCGGATCAAGTCAAATGAATAAATCGTCTGGTTCAGAGTTAGATAACAAGTGAAGTCTAGGTGGATTCTTCCTTAGGTGTCGTCTTAATCAATTGGTTTTTCTTCCAAGTTATTTTCTCAATTCATCTTCTTTGTCTTTGTATCTTTAGTTTAGTTGATAGTTAAATTTAGATTAGATAATCATTCACTTAATCCTTAGGTTAAATAATAGAAAGAGAGTTAGTATTAGTACTTTTGGTTCCCTTGGGTTCGACGTTCACGTCTTGCCTAAACTATACTACTGTTCGATAGGTGCGCTTGCCTCAAATCGTTGTCAGAGTTAGTTTCCAGGTTCGATCATTCTCATTATAAATTTTAAAACTCTGAAATCGACGATCAATCACCCTCTCAGATTGACCATCTGTTTGAGGATGGAACGTAGTACTGAAGTCCAACGTTGTACCTAGATCTTCATGTAGCTTCTTCTAGAACCGAGACGTGAAGGGAGGATCCCTATCAGATATTATCGAAATCGGTACCCAATGTAGTCTCACTATCTCAAACACATTCAGTTTAGCCAGATTCAACAAAGAGTAGTCAGTACGAATCGGTATGAAGCGGGCGAACTTGGTCAATCGATCCATGATGACCCATATAGAATCCTTCTTAGTGGGTGTGAGGAGTAACCCATTGACGAAGTCCATAGTTACACGCTCCCACTTCCAAAGTGGAATCTTGACTAGCTGTAACAATCTCGAAGGTAACTGATGCTCAGCCTTAACCTGCTTGCATGTCAAACACTTGGCCACAAATTCAGTAACCTCTTGTTTAAGACCCGGCCACCAGTATAACTCACGAAGGTCTCAGTACATCTTGTTTCTGCCAGGATGCATAGCATAAGGGCTACTATGCTCCTCTCTCAGTAAAAACTGCCCCAATTCAGTATCTTTTGATACACATATTCTCCCACAGAAGCAGAGTACCCCTTCGCTATTCAATCTAAAATCCACAATATTCCCACTCTCAAACTGTCGGAAGCGAAGACCCAAAGACTCATCCTCCAACTATTTACCCTTAATCTGCTCTATCCACTTCGGTTTAACTTCAAGTTTGGCCAACAGACTACATCATCGAATAAACTAAGGCGAGGAAACATTACCCTCAAATCAGACATAGCCCTACGGCTTAGCGCACCAGCCATCATATTGGCCTTACTAGGGTGGTATTCGATAGTACAGTCATAATCTTTAAACAGCTTAATCCATTTACGCTGCCTAAGATTCAACTCCTTCTGAGTGAGGAGGTACTGGAGGCTCTTGTGATCGGTGTAAATGATACACTTCTCACCATACAGATAATGCCTCAAGATTTTCAGTGCAAATACCACAACGGCCAACTCCAAGTCATGTGTCAGATAATTTGCCTCATGAGTCTTAAGGTGACAAGACGCGTACGCTACCACCTTACCCTCTTGCATCAACACACATCCTAAACCGACATGTGATGCATCACTGTCAACAGTAAACTCCTTTCCAGACTCTGGCTGTATCAGAACAGGGCCCTCAATCAATACAGTCTTGAGCTTTTCAAAACTCTCTTGCTGCGAATCAGTCCAGTTAAACGGCACAACCTTACGTAGTAGCTTAGTCAAGGGTGCGGCGATCAGTGAAAACCCATTTACAAAATGTCGATAATATCCTACAAATCCTAGAAAACTACGGATTTCTGATACAGTTTTAGGCTACTTCCAATCCATAACAGCCTCAATCTTTCGAGGATCAACTCTAATCCCCTCAGCAGAAACCACGTGTCCAAGAAACGTTACTTCATGTAACCAAAACTCACACTTACTAAACTTGGCGTATAGTTGCTTCTCTTGTAGAATCTGTAGAACCACTCTAAGATGTTCATCGTGCTCATCCTCAGTCTTCGAATACACTAGTATGTCGTCAATAAATACCACTAAGAATCGATCCAGATAAGGTTGAAACACTCGGTTCATCAGATCCATAAAAGCTGCTGGTGCATTCGTAAGTCCAAATGGCATCAGTAGGAACTCGTAATTACTGTATCGAGTCCTAAATGTTGTCTTGTGCACATCAGTCTCCTTAACCCTCAACTAATGATCTCCTGATCGTAGATCAATCTTGGAGAAAATCAAAGCCCTTCAGAACTAGTCAAACAAATTATTTATCATCGGTAGGGGGTACTTATTCTTTATAGCTAGCTTATTCAGTTGAGGGTAGTCAATACACATACGCATGGATCCATTCTTCTTTTTCATGAATAGAACTGGTGCTCCCCACGGAGACACACTAGGACGAATGAACCCACAATCCAATAGCTCTTGAATCTGAGCCTTAAGCTCCACAAGTTCCTCCGGTGCCATTCTATAAGGGACGATAGACACCAGAGCTGTACCAGGAAGGAGCTCAATCCCAAACTCTACTTCACGATCCGAAGGTAACCCAGTTAGCTCTTTAGAAAAAACGTCCGAAAAGTCCTTAACCATCCTGATATCCTTCACAGAAGAATCCCTAGAATTTGAAACACTGATGTAGGCCAGATACGCCTCACATCCCTTACGGACCAACTTTTCAGCCTTCAATGCAAAAATCACATTCGATAAATAGTTTCGATGATCCCCAATTACGACTACCTCGCTGTCCTCCTCAGTTCTCAGTACAACCCTTTTTGTGGTACAATCTAAGCTCACTCAGTGTTTGACTAACCAGTCCATTCCCAGTATTAGATTAAATTCTCCAAAAGTCAGTTCCATCATATCAGCCTGAAAGATAGCCCCTTGAACCTCTAAAGGAACATTTCTAAATAGTTTGTTAACCCTTATTGACTGCCCCAACGGACTTAGTACAATGACCTCACTCGCAGTGCTCTCAACCAGTATACCCAAGTTTTTAGATACAGTACAAGCTATATAGGAGTGAGTGGATCCTATATCTATCAATGCAGTATAAGGTACATTATGAATAAAGAACATACTCGTAATGACATCCAGAGCATCTCCATCCTCTCGACGACGAGCCGCATAGACTAGAGCCGGCTACCTCACATCAGTATGACCAGCACCTCTGCCTGGTGCTCTCTGACCATGGCTCAGACCATTCCCACCTCTGGCCTGACCATGGCCTCTCGGTGGTGGTGCAGTACCCATGCCAGGAGCTTGTAACTGATCGAACCTTCGTGGACACTCTCTAATATGGTGCTCTAATGAACCGCACCTCAAACAAGCCCCAATTCTTTTCCAGAAGCAAAGTCTCGCTCTCTCTGTGGAGCTATCAGTACCCTCAGATTGTCCCTGAGGCCATCCTCGAAGCGAACGCATCTCTCATACTCAATCGCCACCATACCACTCGTATAGTTGCTTAGTCGCAGAAATTCAGCCTCATACTCGGCCATTGATCCATCACCCTAAGTCAAATTCAGAAACTCTCTCCTACGGGTATCCACGTAACTGGCACCCACATACTTTCCCTGGAACGCCGTCTTAAAGAACTCCCAGGCTCAGTCGATCGGGCTGAGTGCCCTCCTTAATAGTGAGCAACCACTGATATGCCTCATCTCGTAGCAGCGATACAACACCTTTTAATTTCTGCTCAGAGGTGCAATCCAGGTCGTCCATAATCCTCTCTGTGGCCTCAATCCAGTATTCAGCCACATTAGGGGCAACTCCAGCAATACCCTTGAAGAGCTCAGCTCTGTTAGATCGAAGTCATTCCGTAACTGACCCTCAACCTCTAGCTCCAGTATTGGGCCCAACGACCCTCTCTATAATCCTTAATATGGCTTGGGACAGTGCGTCATACCGAACCGCTCGATCATGAGACCCAATCTCAGTCATTGGTGAAGCCGGTGTCTTCCTTGTATCGAAATTAGGCAAGTTGCTAGAAGATGAAAATCCAGCTTGAGCACCACTATGGCCTCTACCACGACCTTTTGTACCCCGTCCGCGAGTACCTCTTGTGCTCATTGTCTATTCGCGTTAATCTGTATTTATAGTTTTATGCATCATTTTACAGTTCCAGTGTTTATTAACATATATTTTATGAAAATAGTATCAGAAGTGTAACATTTTTTTCGTACAATGCAGTGTCTATCAGTGTCTATCGGTTTTACTACAGTATTAGTTATACGCTAACTTGAGTGTTTTTAGTACAGTCTATCTACTAGTAGTCTCGGTATATACTATCTATAGTATTTCAGTTTAGAACACATAAAAGTTTTAGTGAACTTACGGGATCAGCGCTGGAGACTCGATGTACCACACCTGCTGCAAAAATATTTCAATCATCTAAAAATCGATGCTTTAAAATCCAAGTTTAAAAACCCAAATCCGCGGTCGAGTTTTACAACCTTGCTCTGGTACCACTAAATGTGACACCCCAAACCCGGCCTAGACGTTATGGCCGAATCTGGCGATGTTGTAACAGCCCAATTTTAGAGCTATTTGGAACAGTGGTTTCGAAACCACTAATTTGAGATCGAAGAAAATTATTTTTATATTATTTTACGTGTTATATCATGATTATATGAGTGCATGGAAAATTTGGTGTATTAATTTTGGTGATTTCATGTTTAATTGCGAAAAAGGACTAAATCGCATAAAGTCTGAAAGTTTTTTCTAATAACTAGAGGTGTCAATTAGCTATGAAACATTAAATTAGATGTCCTTATTGAGTAAATAGACCACAAATTTGTTAGTTGCTGGACATGGAGACAAAATCATGAAATGTCAAAGGATTAGGTGGGGTTTTTTGTAACCAAATTGACTAAAAATAAAATAAAGAAAGAAAGCATAGTGTGCATCTTCCTCACAACTGAAAATTTCAGCAAGAATTAGGGGTTTTTGAAGCTCAAGCTTTCAGCCAAGCTATCATCTTGCAAGTAAGTGATTGTGATGGTTATTTTTTTTATGATTTTTGTATTTTTGGAACCCCTAAAGCTTAATCTAGCTAATGAGGGGACTATTTTGCAAAATGGTTGAAAGCCTAGGGTTTTGGCATGAGAGCACTAGTGTTGTTTGCTGAAATTTTATGGAAGAAAATGAAACTTGGTTGTTAAATAAATATCTTTTGTGAAGAGATTTTTCATGAAAACACCTAAAAAGGACCTTTTTGTAAAGGTTGTAAAATGGGTAGTAAATGCATGAAATGTTTGGTATTGTGAATTGTTGTAAGAGTAATAAATGTTCAGCTAGGCTTGTTAAATAAGGAAATTTGATGAAAAATGATTTACGAGTCTAGGGGAAAAATCATAATTTTGCCAAAGTCTAAGGGCAAAACAGTAATTTTTGCCAAAGTAGAAATTTTAAAGTGTCTTGATTTATGTAGTGATTAAATGACTAAATTTTATTATCATATATCAAGAAGAACGTGAAATCAACCTTGACCGAGGAAAAGGCAAGGTTACGGACTAAATTGCAAATTGACCTATTTTGTATGCTTTTACATATTAATGGAATATGTGAAATATGAATGAATATCATTGATATTTATTGAAATGATAGAGAGTGAGGAAATTCTCGGATGAATAGGAAAATGGGTACGGATAAATATCCATGAACATGTGATTATTGGTGGGTTGTGTGCGATACCACCTTGTTATTTATTAATGATGGGCTGTGTGCAATACCATCGTATTTATTATCATTGGTGGGTTGTGTGTGACACCACCGTAAACATGTAATTATTGGTGGGCTGTGTGCGATATTGTAACAGCCAGATTTTGACCATAATCGGAAAAGTGGTTTCGGGACCACAAATCCGAGTCCGAAAAATATTTTAAAATTATTTTTCATATTTATTATGTGTGAATTTTTTTGTGTTAAATTTTCGTGTTTTAATTTCGTCGTTTAAGTGTCTGATTAAATAAAAGGACTTAATTGCATAAAATGTGAAATTTGCTAATTAATGTGTAAGTGCTAATTTGCTAATGGCTTTTTAATATTAGGTCCTTAAAGGGCAAATAGCCATTTTATAAGTAGTGGATGGCACTAAGTGAATATATATGTTTTTATATGTTAAATTTATAAGTTACAAATTTATATTAGTAAATAATATAATATAAAGTATATATATATAATAAAGCAAACATTAAAAAAAGGCCATGTTCATCTTTTAATGGCTTATGAACGAAACCAAAGAAAAGAAAAAGAAAGAAATATAAGTTAGGGTATTCGGCCTTGTGTTCTTCAAATTAATGTATGTTAATTGTTCGGTTTTTGATAATTTTTACGTTTTTGATATCGTTGTTAAGTGTACTTCAAAACCCATGTCTCAATTTGTGATTTTGATGATGATTTTGTTTTTTGCCATTGATGATACCTTATGGTTTTTGATGTTTGATGATGAAATGTGAAATATATGTGTTAGATTAACAAGTGTTGTCTTTGAATTTTTGATGAAATTGAGTAATTTTGACTAAATTGCGAAAAAAAATTTTGAAGGACTAAAATGTGAAATAAATGAAATGTGTAGGTTTGTATGGACACTAGGAATATTCAGCCTTTAAGGAGTGTAGTCAAATTTTGTGTATTTTGTGTTTTGTACAAAAAGGACTAAATTGTAAAAAGTGTGAAATATTATGGGAGAAATTGTAATTACCCCATTTATGTGTTTTTAGGGTAAATTGAATAGAATGGTTTTAAATAAGCTTAATTTGAATATGTTTAGATCAAGAATTAAAGAAATCGGATTTGGATCGGGGAAAGACAAAAGTGGTTGAATAGTAGATTTCATAGTCGTCGACATACGAGGTAAGTCAATAAGCATTTAAATGTTGTTATATCTATGAACATAAATTTGTTATGTAATTACTTGAATTATTTGAACTATTATTTGCTATGGCTAAATGTGTACTTGGATAATTGGCTATCTTCCGAGCTTGATTCAATCGAGATTCGACGTCCGTAAGTCCCGTATGAACCTTTGGAATAGATAGGATACATATGTCATGACATAGGATATCCGATATGTATTATCGTGTAAGACCACATCTGGGACATTGGCATCGACTTGTGTTTACGTGTAAGACCCTGTCTAGGATAGTGGCATCGATATGTGATTACATGTAAGACCACGTCTAGGACGTTGGCATTGTATGAGCTTCCGACTATCTGCGTATCCTTTTTAATTTCGAATGGTTCAATGGGCATGTGTAAGTGAAGGCCAATGTGAAATTTGAATTAAAGAACTAAGGTACGTATATAAACTCTGTTATGAAGAGGTAGGTAAGATATATGTTTAGTTCATTGTACAAAGGCTAATGTATAAACATGTGAAATATGTATAAGTTTTCAGCTATGTGTATTCGGCCAAAGGGTATATTGAGTGGTTTTGATATTGAAATTTGAGTAATTATTTGTGATTGTATATAATTTATTATTTGATATAACTTTGTATATTTGATTTTATTAAGTTGGTTAATATTACTTCGTTGTTGACTTATTAAGCTTAAATAGCTTACTTTGTGTTTTTCTGTCTATTTTTGTTTTATAGATTTTGGATACGTTACGTGCTCAGGGATCGTCAGCAGGACTATCACACTATAGACAGTCTCCTTTGGTATTTTTCTAAGTTAATTTTGAATATATGGCGTGTATAGCATAATAAAAAGTCGAATGTGGATTAAGTACTTTTGCATATAATTAATAGCCATGCGAAGATGGCTTATCTTCTTTTGATCGATTGAATATTTATGTTTTTGGTTGTGTTGGTCATTGAAAATGAGTTTATAATTTTGCATATTTGTTTATGGTATAAGTTCATGATAGGTAAGTAAGTATGATGTTATGATTAGAACTTGTTGAATTCGGTTTAGTGATATGTAAATGTATATGCGTTATGTATTGTGTGATGGGTTGATTTGTTTATTAAATGGACTAAGGCCGAAAGTGTGTATATTTATATAAATTGTGGTTGATGTTAAATGAAAGGCATGTACAGATAGTTTTAACAATTATGTATACTAGTATGATGTGATTTGGTTTTAATGATATATATATATATATATATATATGTTCGAATACAACAAATAGGTATAAAGTGTTGTTTACTCATTAAGTCTTTAATAAGTTGGTTTGAATCGATGATGTTAATTATGAATGTTTGGTTATATACTTGTGATAAATAATTAAATGTGAGGTAAATGGATTTGATATTGTGTTTAGTTATGAAATTTGGTTGCATGATGTGATAAATATTTGAATGGAAAATCTTGAATATATATTTATAAGTTAAATTATGTTAAGTAATGGACAAGTGGTTAATATGTTACATATATGTGTTTGTATTGGCTTTGAAAGGAAGCATGATTAGGTACAACATTTACCTATTTAAATGATGGATATGCTGTATAGATTATCCAAGATAACAGTATGATATTCGAATAGCATACAAAATGAGTGATTAGATATATGGTTTATTTGGTCAATGATATACTAAAATGATTAAGCATATGGTGAGTTGATATTTGTTTAGTAAATGAAATTGAAATATTGAATGTCTTACTGTTTGATAAGTATAAGATAATAATATATGTTTAAATTTATAAAGATTAGTATGATTTGGTTGAAATAGCAAAATGTACAACTTTATTCTGTTTGGATGATTCAGGATACAAATATCAACTTTGATTTGAATGTTAAGTATGTGAATTGGTATGTTATGTAATGATCACTTTTAATCGTAAATGTAGAAATGTGGTTACAGAAACGTATGACATGTGTGATATGTATTAATCGTATTGTTATACTCAGCTTAGATGTAATGTGTTATATTTTATATATATATATATATATATATATATATATGCCTGTTTTGAGTTGTGTCTTATCTAGTAATGCTCCGTAACCCTAGTCCGGCGGCGGATACAGGTTAGGGGTGTTACAGATACCACCTTGTTAATTATTAAATGGTGGGCTGTGTACGAAACCACCGCGTATCTAATATTATTCCGAAGTGTTCATCGAGAAACTTGTCTAAGTGAAACTACATGTGGCTTTGTGGTGATAAGTGCAGGGTATAAGTGCAAGTAAATGTGAGCAATGTTTTATAATATGTGTTCGGGATGTGGTAAGGTTTGAAATGAGTAAGCATGATTATGAGGATTTGAATTGTTTTTACTTAGTATGTAATGTTTTTGATTGACAAGTATGTGGTATGACGTTTATTGTTTACATATAGACTTACTAAGCTTAAAGCTTACTCCCCTCTCTTTTCCCTTGTTTATAGTGTCGAAGAGCTAGCTCGGGATACAGAGACCGTCAGAGGATCACCTACACTATCTATGCTCTTGGTATAGCTAGATCATTCTTTTTTAGTATGGCATGTATAGAGACTTAGTCTTTGTTAAGTGTCATTTTATTTTGGCCAAAAGTGTTGCCTTGTCATGATATGAATTCTTTTGTATAAGGCCATAGTTGATGGCTCTTTCTTATTAATCTATGAAATGATGATGTTATTCAAGAATGCGCAAGTTGCTTGGTTGATTCATTGGTGTAATTATGCATGAATGAGTTGGTTGCTTAATGTGGCTTAGAATGGTGCAAGTAGGGGTGGCAGGAAGGGCTTGGTAAATAGCCTTGTTCTTGTCCACACGGGTAGACACACGGGCGTGTGTGTAGGCCGTGTGTGACACACGGTCTACCCCATGGGCGTGTGGTTTGGCTGTGTGTCCCCCTGTATTCCAAGATGGCAAAATAGAATGCCCAATAGTAACCGCACGGGCTGAGACACGGCCGTGTGTCTCAACCGTATGGTATACACGACCATAGGACATAGGCATGTGCTCAGGCTGTGGGAAGTCTACACCTGAATTTAGGAATTTAATTCGCCACATGGTCTAAGGACATGGTCGTGTGCTTTGGCCGTGTGACCCTATGGGAATGATGACGTCAGAAATAGAATGTCAAGGTTTTTACACACGGGCTAAGACACGGGCGTGTCTAGGCTATGTGAGGGACACGGGCCATGGACACGGGAGTGTGTCCGACCGTGTGAAAATCCCTGTAGGTTCAAAATGAAAAATAAAATCCACACGGACTAGGGACATGGGCATGTGTGACCACACGGCCTACCCACATGGGCGTGTCCCTCACCATAAGGGCATGTCCCTCGCCATACGGGCGTGTGGCCTTGTTTTAAGCAAAAATTTTCAAAGTGTTCAAAAGTTTCTGGTTTAGTCCCAAACCATTTCGTATGTATGTTTAGGGTCTCGTGGACCTATAATAGGGACGTTATGATCTCGAATTGAGAAGTTTTAAGTCGAAAAGAAATTGTATGTTTAAGCAAGTTAAGTACGGTAATGCCTCATACCCGGTTCCGGCGTCGGATACTAGTAAGGGGTATTACAGATGTCACATAGTAGTGTTTTGCAAAAAGTTAGTTATCGTCAAAATAAAATTCCTTTCTTTATTGCTTCTTCACACTCTCTTATGTTAATTTTAAGGCGTGTCGATAAATTTTAAAACATCATTCATTGTCAAATAGTTATTCTCTTTCTAAACGTTATTAATTTACAAAACATCACTTATCGCGGAAGCTTTTAAAATAATTTGCGTATTTGTTAAAACGTTTGATTCTTTTTGAAAACTCGATTGTTCCTATTTCTAGCAGTTGTAAATCAAAACAATAGAAATTCCAAATTAACCATGAAAATCAAAAGAGGCCATTATTACAGTAAATTACCCCAAAATAAAATCAAAATTATAATTAAGTACTAAAATAGAACGAAACGGGTCATGTGGCCACCGTTGAGTCCTCCGCCGCACCGATCCACCTATATTTGGGGATTACCTGTACAGTTAAAATAGAAGGGTGAGTTTTCGAAAACTCAGTGTGTAATCCAATATAGAACAAATAGACAGACAGAAGGCAGTCATAGTCTGGGCCTAAGCCCTTTTCAGAATCAGTGACAGTATCAATTTGGGCTTTAGCCCATCTCAGTACAGAGGCAGTCATGCATTTGGGCCTTGGCCCATTGCAGTATCAATAATCAGTACAGTATCAAAATATGCAGTATACAAGTCCTACCCAGCCAGCCTTTACACTTCATCTTCGTCCAACCCTACACTCCATGGATTGATATAATCAACCTACTCATCCTTACACTCCAAAAAGTACTGAATGCAGCACTAAACAGTAGTTTGCAACTGAGCTACCAGTAAGTTAGGCTCGAAGCCTTTCAGTAAACTTCCTCCGATCCATATAAACCCATCCCCATGTAATGCATCATACAATCATGTCATGCCAAATCATGGTATCATATATGTATTCAGTACAGTTTTAACAGCATGCTCAAAATACAGTCGTGCATGTATATATATAGAGTACATGGATATAACAGTCATTCAGTCAATTAGAGATCTAGGTAATCTTACCGACCCTACAGTAGGTCCACAGTCGACTCGGGCGACTCGTGCAACCTTAGCAATCAAATAGTGAAAATTGAGCCCACATGCCCATGTTGTCTGCCCGTGTGGTCTGCACGACCCAAAATGGCCTTGGCCGTGTGGATCACACGGCCTGGCCCAATAATTCCACACGCTCATGTGGGCCCACACGCCCCAAATTGGGCCGGCCCCTGAGTCGCACACGGCCTGCCTCGTCGACCACACACCCGTGTTCGATCACACGGCCTGCCACACGGGCAGCCGCACGCCCGTGTGGTGTCGACAGTCTCACTTTTCGGCTTTTCGCCGATTTCCGTTTACAGAGTTGTGTTTACACACCTGGTCTGTTTTTGTCGCCTAACCACACGCGAACACTTCAAGTACCTAATAATTGACCAATTTGCCATTCAATTAATCACTATATAGCCAGATTAATCTAAACCAAAACAAGATAGTCAACTTCCAACGGAAAAATCCTTACCGTCAATCCAATACCAGAAGATTCCCCTCCCCGAATGTGTCAATGACGGTCCCCAATCCCTCAGTCAACTTCTAATCAAAACAATACACAACCCTTTAAAAACTAACTTCAAGTAATAGAGTGGTGAAGAATCGAATACTTACCGAAAGAGTGCTAAGGAACGTGGAGCAGATGATAACAAACAAAACCAAGAGAAGAGATGGAACACACGATTTCAGTAGCAAGGATGGACAAAAAAAATCAAAGAGAGAAAAACAACAATATTTCGGCAGCAACAAAGGGGAATATAGGAAGAGAGAACAACCAGTAGAATCAGATAACAATTATCGGTACAAAAAAACTAGGAGTGGGCGACAGATAGTTGAGAAAAAACAAAAAGGAAAAACTGAATTTTCCAAAAAGAGAAAAATAAAGAAAAGGGATGCACTAGGAGGAATTCCAGCCAAGTGGGTAAAGGGATTTTCCGTCAGAAACATGGGGAATTTAGGGAGAGGGTGCCGAAATTTTGGAAAAAGAATTCAAGTTAAGCACAACCTCTCATCACATCCCTTAAACCTCTCCTCAAAATCCTCACTACTAACCGTACACTTCCCCACACACCTCAAATTCCTTATTTTCCTCCACCAATCCCACAACTACTCAACCACTCAGTATTTCGGCTATACCAAAACACTCACACGTCATAAGCAGCAAAATAATCATTTATTTGCGAATGGACTCGAACTCCAGACCTCCTGCTCATTTGCACTCCACTTAAACACTAGACCAGCAAGCCCATTCTGACATATTTTACCAACATTTATTTATAAGCCTACTGACTAGAGATAGGGGTTTATTCAATTAAAAATGAAAAACTGCCAAGCTAAGGCTTGAACCTAGGACTTCTCAGATACTTCTATAACACATAACCACTGAAGCAGATACAGATTTGTGTCACAAACATACAAAAATAAATATTAAGGATTTTTGGGGCGTTACAATGATGTTAAAGAATCTCAGGTGTATTCTACTATGATTTATTTATTATATCATATTTATTATAATTAGAGACTAATCACGACAACATGAATAGATAGATTTTGATTTGAAACCCACACATGTTTTGCGATGGTGATTATGAATAAAGAATCAATGGAGGCGTTTAGAAGCCTATCCTACCAGATTTGTTGCATTCCCCGAAGTGAATGCAAACATAAAGAAAATAAAAGTTATAGTCATGGACCACTAAAAGTGGGAACCTAGTAATAAATAAGAGAACAATGAGAGTTCTTAAGATAACTTTTCAAAGGGTAATGATAACCTATGTTATCAAGGTGATATAAATTTTATTGGCCATATATATGCCCAAATATTTTGTTTTTGTTAATATTCTTTGAGGAAGGATTTGAGAATGTAGTAATGAATTCTATCATTGTGTATGGTACTAAAACAAACAAATATTATTCCTATAACGTCCTAATTTTCTTATTTCTGATTCTGTATAATTTTGACACAATTGTGCATCTACTTCAGTGGTTGAGGGTTCTGGGTATGATACGGCCATGATCCGAGTCACACCAAGTTCTAACAAAGAGCCATTGGTGTTGCCACAAGGACCCATCACCTGAGCACGTGCAAAACGTTTCAAGGAGGCTATTTTGGCCTTAGTTGAGCAAAAGTGGAGCAAGTTAATGGCTGGACAAAACGAGGAGAATCTGGCTAACTTAATAAGCCCAATGCGCATGCTTTTGCAAGTTGAAATAAGCTCATATTCAGCTCATTCAGCTTGTGTTTAGCTTGATTTAATTCATGCATTTTTTTATTCTGCTTTTAAAATTAGCTTTAAATAAAGGTGTTTAGTTTAATTAAATAAGTTGTTTAATAAGAGGCTTATTAATTAATCTAGTTACTAGGATATTTATTTAATGAAGCATGAGTTTAAGTTAATTTAATTCTACTTCCATAAATTAACTAGTTGCTGCATTAATTGAAGTCCTTACTTCTAGTTTATTTATTAAGTCAAGTGTTTAATGTGTTAAGTTAAATTAGTGTTTAATAAGTGTTTAATGTGTTAAGTTAAATTAATGTTTAATAAGTGTTTAATGTGTTTAAGTTAAATTAGTGTTTAATAAGTGTTTAAATGTGATTAATATGTTTGTTTAATGTGTTTGAATGTAGAAAACATTTCAACTGGCATCCGTTACTTTACAAGGCTGTTACAACATTAATGGAAGTGACTTTTAAGTTGATTTTGGTTACAAAAGAAGTGGCTGTTACAAGGGATGCTTAATACATCAAATTAAGGAGCTTTAAGGAGCATTTTAACTCCTCATAAATTAGGCAGCAGCCTCTTCATTTACCAGCAGTTTTTTGGCTCATTTAAAAAATGATAACATGCATTCAAAACACCATTAGTTGCTGGTGACTTTTCGGCTAGCCAAGGATAACTCAAGGGACATTTTTTAAGCATTCAAATTCATTTAATCAGCTCATTAGGAGTCATAAAGTTGCTGTTATTTGGCTGAAGGAATTCAAGAGTTTTTAGATTTTATTTCAGCCATTTAAATACATATTAAAGCTAAATTCATTTGACTTTTCAGCTAACCACATGTAAACACTGTATATACTTGTTATTAGTTTGTAAAAGGGACTTTTGGAAGCTTTATGAAATTTTTAGATTGTGAGTTTTTTCCAATCTCTTAATTCTTCAAGGTTCAAATTGACTTATCTTTCAAATAGTGGCGTCAATCTGAATTTGTTCTTGAACTTATCATCCTTTTGTGTGTGGCATTCCAATCAATATCGTAGGTTCCTATCTTACTAGATAATGGGTCTCGGTTTTTATTCAATTCAACCATTCTTTTGAAACCTATAAGATTCGGGTCCTTAATCTTATATTAAGGGTTCTTTCTTGTTTCAACTATCAATCCATTCATCCATCAATTTCTTCTTCAACCCAAGTTGCAACCATTAACCAAGATATAACCATTTTTCTTTTCTTTTAAATAAAACAAACAAAACTCCTTCGTAGACGATCGGGCAAATTTATATACGACTCGACTCATCCCGAGACGGATCGTATCATTTGGTATCAGAGCTAGAAAACGAGGAGCTCCGACGATCATCGTAAATCTGAAGTAGGTACATAAATTTGAAAAAAAAAATCGAAAAAAATACGAAAAAAAAGAAGTGAAGTTTTGAGATCTTATTAATTTCTTCATTCTTCTCCTCAATTTTTGAGTTTCTGAAACCATTATTTTTCGTCTTCCTACCCCGATCATTCAAGAAGCATTTTAACCATCATTGTGTACCATCCGTTCAATCCCAACGCCACCATTTCCAACATTTTATTTTATTTTATTTTATTTTATTGTTTCAACCTACCTTTACCCAAAACAAATTTTCCTTTGTTTAAACCCTTGAAGCCAACCTACAAGTTGCTAATAAGTCTAAGGCAACCTTCCAGAATTTTGAGAGGTGGATTTGAGTGGTAAAAGGCACGAGTGACTCATTAAAGAAAAAGCCAAAATTGAGTGAAACACGAGTGTGAGTGCTCAATATTTATTTATTTTTTTTCTTTTCGAGTGACTAGTGAGGTTTGTGGTGAGGTTTAAAACTTTCCTATGTCAAGAAGTCCGAACCGAAACATGGAAGAAAGGCCCGAACAGTAACCAGTCCGCAATGTACCGGATCTTAATCCTCAAGCCCTATTGCGTGAGGATGAGCATCTATTCGACCGCAAGCTCGAACTCATTCAAGACAGGCTAGATCACGTTGAAAAGAGAACCCAACGAGAGAGGAATCCTCGAGGTCCACGAAGGGAACGAGGCCACCCAAGGGTCCAAGAAGTCGATCCTATCTCTAGCAAATTCGAAAGTGACCAAGGGTCTAACTTAAGTGATCAGCGGAGGGGTCAGCAAAACCGAGGCCGAAGGGGACGAGAACAAGTGGGCGACGATTTGAAGAACATTAAGCTCTCCATACCACCCTTCCAAGGCAAGTCCGATCCGGAGGCATACTTGGAGTGGGAAAAGAAAATCGAGTTGGTGTTTGACTGCCACAACTACTCGGAGACCAAGAAAGTCAAATTGGCAGCAATCGAATTCTCCTATTACGCCATGGTGTGGTGGGATCAACTAACAACCAATCGAAGACGTAATGGAGAAAGGCCGATTTCTACATGGCTCGAAATGAAAGCGGTGATGAGAAAGAGATTCATTCTATCTTTTTACCATCGGGAGTTATACCAAAAGTTGCAAAATCTTACACAAGGCCACCGAAGTGTAGAAGATTATTTTAAAGAAATGCAAATCGCAATGATTCGTGCGAACGTGGAAGAGGATCGTGAGGCAACCATGGCCAGATTCCTAGCCGGGCTAAATCGGGAAATTGCTAACGTGATGGAGCTTCAACATTATGTCGAGGTAACCGACATGGTCCATGTTGTAATTAAAATAGAAAAACAACTCAAGAAGAAAGGCTCCATTCAGACCTATTCCAACCCCGCAAACACTTCAAACTAGGGACAAGGTACGAGCAAAAGAGACTTTCCTAACCACCCGAAAGATCAAAACACTTCTGTTAAGTTTAACAAACTCGTCGGTGAATCAAGCAAAGGCAAAAAAGTTGCCAATCCAAATCATGCAAGGGATATCAAGTGCTTTAAGTGCTTGGGACGTGGTCACATAGCTAGTCAATGTCCTAACCGACGTACAATGGTGTTGAGAGCCAATAGTGACATAGAGTCGAAAGATGAGAAAGATGAGGAATCTGACACCCCTACCAGTGAAGAGGAGGATGAATTTGAATACGCCGTTGAAGGTGAGATTCTAGTGATCAAACGTAGCCTAAGTTTGCAAAGTGTGGAGAACGAACAACAACACGAGAACATCTTCCATACACGCTGTTTGGTGCAAGGTAAGGCATATAGTTTTATTGTGGATGGTGGAAGTTGTACAAATGTTGCTAGTACATTAATGGTGGAGAAACTTGGTTTGGCCACAACTAAACATCCTTGTCCATATAAGCTTCAATGGCTTAACGAAGGAGGGGAGTTAAAGGTGACAAAACAAGTGTTGGTTCCATTTTCCATTGGAAAATATAAAGATGAAGTTCTTTGCGACGTGGTTCCAATGCATGCCGGACACCTATTACTAGGCCGTCCATGGCAATTCGATCGAAAGGTGGTACATGGCGGCTATACCAACCGATACACCTTCAAGCATTTAGGCAAAAACATCACTTTAGAGGCCTTTGACACCGAGACAAGTGTACGAAGATCAAGTGAAATTGTGAGACTCAATTGAAAATTTCAAATAGGGTGAAAAGAAAGAAAAGAGTGAAAAAGTGTGTGAAAATTTGATTGAAAATAAACGAGGGAAACAAGAGGTAAAAATGAGAAACAAGAATAAAGATCAAGAGAAAAAAATGAGTGATTAAATCGAGTGCAAAAATGAGTGTGTATGCAAAAGAGAGTGACATTCGAAAATCTTTCATGTTGAGGCAGCCCCTACTTGTACTCATGTACAAGGAATCTTATTTGAATATTCATGAGTTAGATGCTGCTTTACCTTCTTCTATTGTTTCTCTCTTGTAGGAATTTGAAGATGTATTTCCAGACGAAATTCCAAGTGGCTTACCACCTATTCGGAGAATAGAACATCAAATCGACTTCATTCCCGGCGCATCCATACCGAACCGACCTGCCTATCGTAGTAATCCAGAAAAGACCAAGGAATTGCAAAAACAAGAGAATGAACTTCTTGAGAAGGGATTCATCCCCGAGAGCCTTAGTTCGTGCGCTGTTACGGTTTTATTAGTACCGAAAAAGGATTGGACTTGGCGTATGTGTGTTGATTGTCGTGCTGTAAACAAAATCACGATAAAATATCGTCATCCAATACCGCGTCTTGATGATATGCTCGATGAATTAAGTGGTGCTCAATTGTTTTCCAAAATCGATCTCAAAAGCGGTTACCATCAAATTCAGATGCTTGAGGGAGATGAGTGGAAAACAACCTTTAAAACTAAACACGGTTTGTACGAGTGGTTGGTAATGCCATTCTGTCTCGCCAACGCTCCTAGTGCTTTTATGCGTTTAATGAACCATTTTCTTCGTGCTTATATTGGTAAATTCTGTGTGGATGACATTCTTGTTTATAGTAGATCTTTAGATGATCGTTTAAAGCATTTACGAGCTATTCTTGATACATTGTGCAAGGAAACATTATATGCTAATTTTAAGAAATGCACATTTTGTTCTAACAAAGTCATTTTCTTAGGATTTGTTGTCAGCTCGCAAGGACTTGAAGTAGATCAAGACAAGGTAAAGCTATTCGAGAATGGCCTAGACCGACCAGCATAAGTCAAGTACGAAGTTTCCATGGCTTAGCGAGTTTCTACCGTCGCTTTGTTCCTAATATCAGCACATTGGCCGCACCTCTCATGAATGTGATAAAAAAGAATCCTACCTTCTTTTGGAGCGAGGAACAAGATAAATCTTTTATTTTACTTAAAGATCATTTAACTAATGCCCCATTACTTGTATTACTTGATTTTGACAAAACATTTGAAATTGAATGTGATGCCTCAGATATTGGGATTGGTACTGTGTTGACTCAAGAAGGAAAGCCCGTGGCGTATTTTAGTGAAAAACTAAGTGGTGCACCATTGAATTACCCAACATATGATAAGGAAATGTACACTTTGATCCGGGCATTGGAAATGTGGCAATACTATTTGTGGCTGAAGGAGTTTGTCATCCATTCGAACCATGAATCGCTCAAGCACATCAAAGGACAACACAAGCTCAACAAAAGGCACACAAAATAGGTAGAATTTCTTGAATCCTTTCCTTATGTTATTCGATATAAGAAGGGTAAGGAAAATATTGTGGCTGATGCACTATCTCGTCGATATACTCTATTAAATCGTTTGGATTCAAAATTGCTTGGTTTTGCATTTTTGAAAGATTTGTATATTTCTGATGCTGATTTTGGATATGTGTATAAATTGTGTGAACATGTTGCTATTGATAAGTTTTTCAGGTTTGGTGGCTTCCTTTTTCGAGAAGGTAAGCTTTGTATTCCGTAAAGTTCCGTGCTAGAGTTACTTGTACTTGAGGCGCATGGTGGCTGACTCATGGGCCATTTTGGCATTGCAAAGTCCTTGGCCGTTCTATAAGAACATTTCTTCTGGCCACGGATGAAACAAGATGTCGAGAAAATTTGTTCACGATGTGTGGCTTGTAAAAAGGCAAAATCAAAGGTTAACCCACATGGGCTTTACACACCTTTGCCTATTCCTGAAGGGCCTTGGGTTGATCTATCCATGGACTTTATTTTAGGATTATCGCGAACTAGAACTGGAAAGGACTCCATTTTTGTAGTAGTAGACCGGTTTTCAAAAATGTCGCATTTCATTGCATGTTCGAAAACTGATGATGCTGTTAATATTGCTAACCTTTTCTTTGAAGAAATTGTTAGGTTACATGGAATTCCGAAGACAATAGTGTCTGATCGTGATGCAAAATTTCTTAGTCATTTTTGGAGGATACTTTGGAGTAAGCTAGGTACGAAGCTCTTATTCTCCACGACATGTCATCCCCAAACGGATGGCCAAACTGAAGTGGTGAACCGCATCTTATCCACACTACTACGGGCCATTATCTGCAAGAATATCAAGTCGTGGGAGGAGTGTCTACCTCACATAGAGTTTGCTTATAACTGAACTACTCACTGTGCTACTAAATTCTCTCCATTTGAAATAGTTTACAGTTTTAATCCTTTATCTCCTCTAGACCTAATCCCATTACCTAACGATCAAATTGTTAATGTAGATTCTAAGAGGAAAGCGGACTATGTGAAACAATTACATCAAAAGGTTAAAGCTAATATCGAGGCTCGAACGGAACAATATGTGCGCAAGGCCAACAAAGGGCGAAAGCAAGTAATATTTGAACCCAGGGATTGGCTTTGGGTTCACATGAGGAAAGAGTGATTCCCAGCTCAAAGAAGGTCCAAATTATTGCCGCATGGTGACGGTCCATTCCAAGTTTTGGAGCGAATTAATGAAAATTCCTATCGACTTGACCTACCGGGTGAGTTTAATATAAGTGCAACTTTTAATGTGTCTGATCTATCTCTCTTTAATGCAGATTCGGATTTGAGGACAAATCACGTTGAAGAGGGAGGATGATACGGCCATGATCCGAGTCACACCAAGTTCCAACAAAGAGCCATTGGTGTTGCCACAAGGACCCATCACCCGAGCACGTACAAAACGTTTCAAGGAGGCTATTTCGGCCTTAGTTGAGCAAAAGCGAAGCAAGTTAATGGCTAGACAAAATGAGGAGAATCTGGCTAACTTAATAAGCCCAACGCTCATGCTTTTGAAAGTTGAAATAAGCTCATATTCAGCTCATTCAGCTTGATTTAATTCATGCATTTTTTTATTTTGCTTTTAAAATTAGCTTTAAATAAATGTGTTTAGTTTAATTAAATAAGTTGTTTAATAAGAGGCTTATTAATTAATCTAGTTACTAGGATGTTTTTTTAATGAAGCATGAGTTTAAGTTAATTTAATTCTACTTCCATAAATTAACTAGTTGCTGCATTAATTGAAGTCCTTACTTTTAGTTTATTTATTAAGTCAAGTGTTTAATGTGTTAAGTTAAATTAGTATTTAAAAAGTTTTTAAATGTGATTAATATGTTTGTTTAATGTGTTTGAATGTAGGAAAATTTTCAGCTGTCAACCGTTACTTTACAAGGCTGTTACAACATTAATGGAAGTGACTTTTAAGTTGATTTTGGTTACAAAGGAAGTGGTTGTTACAAGGGATGCTTAATACATCAAATTAAGGAGCTTTAAGAAGCATTTTAACTCCTCATAAATTAGGCAGTAGCCTCTTCATTTACCAGCAGTTTTTGGCTCATTTAAAAGATGATAACATGCATTCAAAACACCATTAGTTCTTGGTGACTTTTTGGCTAGCCAAGGACAACTCAAGGGACATTTTTTTAAGCATTCAAATTCATTTAATCAGCTCATTAGGAATCATAAAGTTGCTGTTATTTGGTTGGAGGAATTCAAGAGTTTTTAGATTTTATTTTAGCCATTTAAATACATATTAAAGCTGAATTCATTTGACTTTTCAGCTAACCACATGTAAACACTATATATACTTGTTATTAGTTTGTAAAAGGGACTTTTGGAAGCTTTATGAAATTTTTAGATTATGAGTTTTTTCCAATTCCTTAATTCTTCAAGGTTCAATTGACTTATCTTTCAACTAGTGGCGTCAATCTGAATTTGTTCTTGAACTTATCATCCTTTTGTGTGTGGCGTTCCAATCAATACCGTAGGTTCCTATCTTACTAGATAGTGGGTCTCGGTTTTTATTTAATTCAACCATTCTTTTGAAACCTATAAGACTCGGGTCCATAATCTTATATTAAAGGTTCTTTCTTGTTTCAACTATCAATCCATTCATCCATCAATTTCTTCTTCAACCCAAGTTGCAACCATTAACCAAGATATAACCACTTTTCTTTTCTTTTAAACAAAACAACCAATACTCCTTCGTAGATGATCGAGCAAATTTATATACGACTCGATTCATCCCGAGACGGATCCTATCAGGGTATGTGTGAGAGGTCCCAAGTTCAAGCCTTACCTTTGGAAAATTTTGGTTATTTTTAAATCCAAGCCTTATCCCTATTCAGTGGGCTTTTATTTAATTGCTTGTGAATTCATATCAAAATGAGCCTACTGGTTCGAGTGGTAAGGGGGTCATTGTGTGGGAGGTTCTGAGTTTGAATCCCTGCGTTAGCAAGGGTGTTAAGTTTTGTTCGAATATCTGTTAAAAAGTTTCGGTGGAGTTGGATTTCTGAGGAAGTAAAGTTAGGGATTTGGGGATATTTTAGTTTTAATTTTTATCCACTGTTTTTTTTTCTTTTCAAAAAAATTCTCTTCTCCTAGAAAAGAAAAATCTGACATTAGTTTCACTGAATTCTCCCCAAACCTGTCGTTTTCTTTTTCGTTTGACTTTTCCTTCTATTTTGTTTCAATTTGTCGGTAATTTCATTGGTTGCTTCTACTTTTTCTTGGGTATTCGATAAGTGGGATTCTAGTAAGTATTAAAAGTATTCGTTTTCCAAATTGCCGGTTGGAACCTTAATTTCTGTTTTGGCAGCAAGAAATTGAGGAGCACGAGACTTCCCTCACGCGGAATCGTAGTCCAAAAATCGTTCGAGTGCTCAAGTAAGTGATGAACACTTATTCTAATTATTTTCGGCTTTGTAGTCACAGTTTAATCACATGTTAAGCCTAATATTGAGCGTTGGTATGTCGATTTTTAGGTTCTAAAGGGTTCGTATTTGCTGTGGCATCAAATTGATACCAGGTGTGTACCCGAAATACAAAAAAGAGGCTTCGGTAAAAGCCGAAAAATAAATCTGTCGACGGCACACAGGCATGTGGTCTCTCGTGTACGAGACATGGCTGTGTGGTCGACGAAGGCATGGTCGTGCATAGCACACAGCCGTGTGGTGGCTCGAGTGTGGCCGTGTGGGCCACACAAGCAAAGACCAATTTCGACGTGTGGGCCCATTATTCTGAAATTTTCTGTAGGGTCGCACGGGTCATTTCGTTCGACTGTGGGCTTACCATAGGGTCGGTAAGGGCTAACCAAACCCTAAAACTATGTGATTTGATACGGTTGATTATCTGTTTTGAGTATGACTCTGTTATGCATGCCTGGGTATCTTGCTATTTATTTATATATGTATGCGAGCATGTCTAGCATGTTGTTTCTGTATCTGAGAATATTGTATCTGTGAATGGGATGAGATTTGTATACGATGAGGAAGTATCCTGAACGGCGTTAATCGCCTTTATTCTGGCAGCTTGGCTGCATATTTACTAATATGTGTCTTAATGGCACGACGTGGTGTGTAGGGATGGGTGGGTGCTTCTAACCCCACATGGTGTGATGAGATGGTTGGAATTGGTGTGTAGAGGTTGGGAGTAGGATTTTGCATATCTGTTATCTGAATCTATTATCTGAATCTGGTATTTGGATCTGAATCTGAATCCGTATCTGTTTCTGACTGTGGACATTATTCTGTATGTTTGCATGCTTAATTTTGTTGGGTTACACACGGAGTTTACGTAAACTTACATATGTTGTCTGTTTTGTCAAGTAATCCACAGTCTTAGGCGGATCAGTGCGACAGGGACTTAATGGTGACCACTCGTCCTTAAATCGGTTAAACTTAGCAATTTACGTTTTGGTATTCATTATGAGAGTTTGTAATTTTTGGGACTCTTTGGACTTTATGGTTTTAACTGTCGATTTTGGATTTTTGATTTTTTTTTCTGCATGCTCGGTTAAATTGTTTTATGAAATTGACAGTTTTTTTATGCAAAAAGAGGTTTTATTAAAAAATACATTTCGAATTTTTATATGTATTGGTTTTATTAAGCTTCCATTGTAAAATAGATTCTGGCAAATAAGCGAATTAGTTAATGTTTTCTAAATGGATGTAAGTAAATGAGTTACGTAACTAAAATGATTTTACGTGACTAAACCATTCTCTGTGACGTCTCCAGATTCGACCCTAACGTCTAGGTTGGGTTTGGGGTGTTACATTTCCAATATTTGATAGTACAAAATTAGCTGAAAACTCCAGAAAAGCTAATATATCAATATCTAAAAAACACAAAATTTTTGATGGTTAATGCATTAGTTTTAAAAGATATTCATTATAATGAATACCATATTAAGATTGTGAATGAAGAAAATATTATATTTTATATGAATCAAAAGAGGATTGAGTTATTAATTTATATTTATTGTTCTTGTTATAAATTGAATTGATCGTGACTATCTTTGTAATCTTCTTTTGTCATTATCCCCGTTAAGGGGCTAAAAGTGAAATATTTGACTGTGAAAGATTTACTTATGAACATAGAATATGATAAATTTATCTAAAGCTCGTTATGGTTGGATGCACTTAAAGTTGCATTTTTTTTTTAAAACTGTAAGTATAACTCTACAGTTTTCAGAATAAGTTATCAATTAAATTTACGTGGAAAAATATTACTGATAAGAACCTTGCAAGAGAGAACTTATTCAACATTTCATGATTCAAATGTGCTCTTACAGTAGAAATATCATGAAAAAAAATTACTTATGATTGAACAAAAGTTTTTAACCACGAAACCTAACCATTCCCTGAAGAGAATGTAACAATATGTAATAAATTAAAAAGATATAATCTTTGACATGAATGTAGTAAATGTCTATAATAATAGTCATTGGGAATGGTCGTAATAAATTTTCTCACCACTAGAAGTGGAAATATGAAGAAAGCAAGAAAAGAACAAGAATTTCCAATAACTTTTTAAGAAGAGAGACAATTTTTTTTTATGAAGAGTCATTGGTTATGTACGTATTGTATACTTGGAAAATAAGACCCACTCTCAAAGCTTCCTATTAATGGTACATTTATTAAATTAACTTGATATATGACTTAAATATTTTAAGATGGTCTTCTTTTTAAGTTTTGATTACATGTGTTACATATTGTTTTAAGCATCTCATTTGTTCATGAAAATGAATATTAACTAATTTATTTATGTTGCTATAGTAGGTTTTATAATTAAATAATATATTTGATTAAAACATATCTAGTATGCAGATTTATGTTAACAAACCAATGAATTTTAGATTTGATTTAGTTCAAAGAATTGTTAAAGGTAGTAGTTCATACATTTTATATTATTCCATTTGTTAATTATTTAGAGAAATGACATGAGTAATTGTAAATGAAAAATTCTATGAGCTTGAATGGTTGGATTTTGAATTAAATTTCACACATGTTTATGATGATGGTTATGAAAAAAAATGCTAGTTTTTCATTATGTCATATTTTTATGTTTGAAATGTGACGCTTATTGATATGTTTAGTATATGCTTGTTTCTATACATGACCTAGGCAGTTATTATTGGTAGTTAACTGATTATGCAAAACTCTCATTAAAGAGTTTTAAAAGTATTTTGAATCGAACTCGAGACTTCTCGCATCTGAAGCAAGAATCATACCACTAGACCAAATGCCCTGTATTTGAAGATTTTGGCATATTCCTTGAAGCAAATATTGCATATAATTATTTGCAAATTATATTTATTGGCTTAGTGGCATTGTAGGCCTCACATTGATTTTGACATTTCCAGTAGTTTATGTCCCGATAGTACTTATATGTGGATACAAAATAAAAGGAATGATAGTAAAATTATCAATTTGTTACAATTTAGTACAATTGAAACGCATGTTAAAGTAATCCGGAAGTTTACTGATATAAATACATTTCCTACCTGGTGTGACCAATTAGACCATCCTAGATCATATATGATGTGAAAATTAATTGAGAATTCATATGAACATTCATTAAAGAACCAGAAGATTAGTTAATTTAAAGAATTCTCATTTGTTACTTGTTCTTAATGAAAATTGATTGTTAGAAACTCACTAGCTAAAGTTGAGATTTAATGTCTTGCATTTTTGAAATGAATATGGGCTCATTCATCCACCATGTGGATGGTTTTGATATTATATGATTTTGGTAGATGCATCTACAAAATAATCACATATGTGTTATCAACTCGCAACCTGTCGTTTGCAAGATTGCTTGTTTAAACAATTAAGACAATTCATCTTGCTAATACTGATGTGTTTATATCTCAGTCTTTATTGATTGAGTTTGAATGTTTTTTTTTGTAAAACTTTGTTATTTATACGCATAATGGTTTAGAGAAATTATTGATTGAACGAATCCGATTAATGTTTAAATCATTACTTATGAGAACTAAACTTCCTATTTCAACATGAGACTATGTTGATTTACGTGTTGTACGCATCAAGCCAATAAGTTATAAATACTCCCCATTACAATTGGTTTTTGATCAAGAGTTAAATATTTCTCATCTTTGAATTTTTGTATGTGCGTATATGTTCTAATTACTCCACCACAACGCATAAAGATGAGTGAATTCTCAAAGAAAGTTAGGAATATATATTAATTGCAAGTCTCTTTGTATTATTAGATGTTTTGAATATATTGGAGATTAAATTATGATAAGATTTGTGATTACAATTTTGATTTGATAGTTTTCCCGACATTAAGGGGAGAGAAATAATAACTTGTAATGAGTTAGGGGGAGAGTAATTTGAACCAGAAGTTCAACAATGATAACTCATTACAAGGTAATTGCCAGATGTATTTACAAACTTAATGAGAATAACCAAGTGTTATATACCATCTATTATTTTAATTTGAATCAAAGTCCCAATAGGACAATCGGTTAGAATAAATAATAGATTGATCGGTTCCAAAGATGAGAATTCTTTTAGATGGTCATATAGTGGAGGCGGGTTCTCCAGAAGAGACCTAAGACATAACTAACAAGTAAAATTTCAGGAGAGATCTAGATACTTGAAATTGAAGACTAAAATAGTGAAAATAAGATATCTCGATAAGTTATGTCAATTCGAGAAAATGTGAAACCGAATAATAAAAGTGGTTGACAATGATTTTACATGTAATATTACTATTGAAATAATGAAATAAAAGAAGGGTCTTGAATAAATCTATTGAGAAATATAGATATGGAATAAATTTATTAAAATAGAAAGACGCAACTCAAGTACAATTAAATTCGTGGAGTTTTTGGACTAGTAGTCCAAATATCTAAAGGTATAAAGCCAGTAAGGGTGCAAATGAACTAGTTTTGCAAAATCAGAATAAAAATATGAAGTTTTTCGCTAAATTCTGGAATTGATTATGAAAAGATATAATATTCTTTTGTGGTGGATGCAATAACCTTTAGATATATTATTTTGACAATTCATAAAAGATTTAACTTGTATCTAATGGTTGTTGTTACAAACTTTTATGAACCACTATATAGTAAAGTTTATATTAAAATCTTGAAGAATTTAGGATGCTGGAAGCATATTGAAATTCTCGGAAAATTGTTCATTTATATGGATTGAAATTATTTAAACATATGTGGTAAATAGTAGTTGAATGAGGATTATAAAATGATTCAAAATACCTATTTATGTTTTTATAGAAGAATCATGATTAAAGTTTGCTATGATTATTGTTGAAACTCCTGAAGAGATCAAAATATATTTCCCTAAAATTTTCCCTCACTTATGACTTTCAAAAGAATGGTGATATAAATGTCTAGCAAATACATTCAAATAATCATTTGAAAAACTAGTATTCAAGATTGAATACATAGAATATGAGAAAGTATGTGATGTTTTGATGAGGGGAAGTAAATATGCGCTATACTCTTTTTCCCTTAATCGAGGTTTTGTCCCATTCGGTTTTCCTAGTAAGGTTTTTAATGAGGTAGCATATTATGCATATTATAAATATGTGTACTCTTTTTCCTTCCCTGGGATTTTTTTCCCAATGGTTTTTATCTTAGTAAGGTTTTAATGAGGCACATTATCTACCAATAGACATTCAAGGGGGAGTGTTATGAATATCTTATTAAGTGGATGTCCATCAAGGTCAAGATAAATTTTGATGTACTTTAAACTCTTAGTCATTAGAAGTAGATCTCTTGTAACACCTCTTTCCCGTGTTCGATGCCGGAACAGGGTACGAGGCATTACCAAAACATAACACATACAGTCGTACTAAACCGAGACATAAAATTTACATCCAAATTTAAAACTTTTCAATTTTCATCACACACTCATTCAACCTAGTCATGCATCTCATAAATTGCATCATCATAAACATATAACTTGATCAATAATAGCCAACATCAATGGCCTTATACAAAATGAACTATCAAATAACATAGGCCAACATTTTAGGCCAAATCAATTATGACACATACAAAAATAACCAAGTCCCCTATACATGCCATGACCTTAAGTGTAAGAATCATTAATACCCAATTTGTTAGTTTGATAGTGTGATAGGTTCTCTGGCGACTTCCAACCCGAGCTAACCCGAGGACATTACAAACACAAAATAAACGGAGTAAGCTATATAGCTTAGTAAGTTGGTATGTAAATAATAAGCAATTAATTAACATGTTTTTAACAATTCTCACAATATATTCTCAAGATAATACAATCATAATTGCACATAGTTCCACTATTTACTCATGTTCATCTCAAGCTGTCTACTCGAGTCATAGTCACTAAATTATTTATATCTGGAGCTACAAAACTCCAAATTAAGATCCGCTAATTTTTCCTGAAACTAGACTCACATATCTTCTTACCATAAAATTTTCATAATTTTTGGTTCAGCCAATAAATACAGTTTATTCTTTAAAGTCTCCCCTATTTTGCTGTCCAACAATTCCGACCCCTCTTCACTAAAAATTAACTGTGTCATTGTACAGAACTAGAATGATGTTCCCATTTGTTTCTCTTGAAAATAGACTCATTAAGAAATTCAAGTATATAAATTTTATCCTATGATTATTTTTTTACAATTTTTAATAATTTTCCAAATTCAGAACAGGGGATTCCAAAATCATTCTGACTCTGTCTCATAAGAATTCAAATATCTCATAATATGAAATTTTTTTTCCTTACACCGTTCCTTTTATACGAAAATAGACTCAATATGCTTTAATTTAATATCTTATTCAATCTCTAATTCGATTTCCACCATTTTGGTGGTTTTTCAAAGTCACACAACTGTTGCTGTCCAAAACTGTTCTGTTGCCAATTTTACTCTTTCATAATTCATTTTATACACTAGATATGAACTTCACAAATTAATTCATTTCAATGTTCATATGAACCAAATACATTCATACCAATTCATTCACATCTTTAATAATATTTCGTCACATATTGATCTCCTTCTTTAGGAGTTTCACATACATACATGTGTCAATTCATAACATACCCACATGTTTTCACACTTTGCTATTTAGTTGAACTATTCGTTGGGCCATGTGGAATGCTAAAGGATACTCGAAAGTCTTGTACATAGTGACACACTTACATGTAGCCAAAACTACCACTTATATGTAGCTGAAGCTACCACTGATATGTAGCCGAAGCCACCACTTATCACATATCACATAGGAGTTCACTCTCGAACTATTCACATTCACGAGTCTGCTCACACAAGCAGTCGGTCATTACATAACTACTCAGTGCTGCTCACACAAGCTGTCAGGTATCCGCAACACATGCCGGATTACCCAGCCACTGGTAGAACTTATAAGACCAGCACCCGTTTCACATAGTCACAAATCTCGGGTCTGCTCACACAAGTTGTCGGTCATGACGAAACTACACGGTGCTGCTCACACAAGCTGTCGAGTATCCGTAACACATGCCGGATAACTTAGCCACCGGTAGAACATACGGACCAGCACCCAGATCACTTATTTCACTTAGTACAATGCCATGAACTTATTTCACTTAGCACAATGTCATGGTTTAACCATGGTCTTTTACCGTCAATTCATATTTCACTATGCAACGATCATGATCGATTCAGCATTTTACTCAATTCGAACATTTACTGAAATTTCCAAAATTTAATCAAATATATGATAATGGTGCTTAATTAACACAAATCAATAACATTTATCAACATACGAACTTACCTCAATACCAAAATGGCAAAAAGGGACCCAACCGTCAATTTCTCGTTTTTCCCCCGTTCTAAGTCCGAACCTCGTTTTCTTTGATCTATAATATCACATTTAGCTTACTTATTAGTTCATTGTGACCCAAAAATCATACTATGGAAAAATCACGTTTTTGCCCCTAAACTTTGTCATATTTACACTTTTGCCCCTAGGCTCGTAAAATAATTTTTATTCAATTTCCTTGTATTTTAGGCCTAACCGAACCATTTTCATAACTATAACAATTCAAAATTTCCATTTATTCACACACTTACACACTTTTTACAACTTTTTACAAACTAGTCATTTTTGACAAATTCACCGAAAATCTCTTAGTAAAAGTCGTTTCTCACACATCAAGCATGTATAATCTACCATTAAACATCAAAATACAGAAATTTATAACATGGGTCAAACCCTAGACCTTCATCATATCTCAAATAAATGGTAGAAATAGATAGATCTTGTTACGAAGATTTCAAAAACGTAAAAATCATTAAAAACGGGGCTAGAACGGACTTACAATTGAGCTTGGAAGCTTGAAAAACCCTAGCCATGGTTTCTCCATGCAAATTTTGGCCAAGGGGTTAAAGATGGACAAAAATTGGCTTTTAACTCATTTTAATAACTAAATGACCAAAATGCCCTCAATGGAAAAAAAACTTTGGAAACATGCCTAACCATGTCCATTTTTGTCCACCAACTTAACCAATGGTCTAATTACCTTATAAGGACCTCCAATTTAAAATATTCATGACAATTGGGCACCTCTAGCATGTAGAACTCAACTTTTGCACTTTTTACAATTTAATCCTTTTGACTAACTATATTGAGTGCCCAAACGTTAAAATTTTCAAACGAAATTTTCATGAAATCATTTTGTGAAATTGTAGACCATAAAAATATAATAAAAATAAGATTTTTCTCGTCGGATTTGTGGCCTCGAAACCACTGTTTCGACTAGGCCCAAAATCAGGCTGTTACATCTCTACTTCATTTATACTTCTTATGCATATAAATAAAGACTTTGAAGAAGTTTTGTAGATATTCCAATTAATCAATAAAATACGCTCTCTCTTTACTTTCTCATTCGCTTTGTCTTTTACTTTTTGTCCTTTTATTTTATAACAATTGATACATTTTTCTTTATATATAATTTTTATATGTCAAAATTTTTATACCTGAAAGATTTCAACTAATTATTTCAAATGCACATACAAAAATATATAATACTAAAATTTGGCATCAATATATAAAATCAATTAATTATTTCAAATATCTTTATTGTTTTTATATGTAAAATATTTCATATATCATTATCCTTAATAAATATATAAAAAATAGTTGATGTTTTTAAAAAATAAAATATATTTAACATAATGATATATTTCATTATATAATTACATATTTATTATTTTGTTTATATAAATAAAAGAATTATTAATTAAAAATATAAATTTAAAATAAAATAAAAACTTAAAATATGTTTGTTAATTTAAAAAAAACAAAAAATTTGAAACAACATGCTTTAGAAAAAAAATATGCAAAAGAGAGAATTCAAACCAAGTCAAGCATATAACCATTCAATCACAGGAGCTAAGCTATCAATTGAAAGCGTGTTTGGAATAAATTGCTTTTTGAAAAGCGCCTCTTATATAATGTAGCAATTAATATTTTGAGATTATGGGCAATTGGTAAAGCATGAAATAATTGAGTAAGGTATTCAAAATTCTAAAAATAAAAATTGAAGAATTCAAAAACTTGTAAGTAACTTGATTACCTTTTTCAAATTTCAGCTAAAGAGATGGGTTTCCAAAATTCCCTATAACTTTATTTAATTTAATATCCATAATCTCACTATATCACTTCAAAAATCAATTTATTTATAAATTTTTACAAATATCTTTTAAATTGTTTATTTTCTTCCTCTATAATTATTTTTTTAATTTATAAAATTCTAATAATCTAATTTTTTTTTAAACCAATTATTTATCCCAACAAAATAATTACAAATTTTAACAACTGTTACATAAATCTCATTTATCACGCTTTTATGAATCTGCGACCACCCGCACCTAAAACCATTATCGCTCAACTACCTTGCATTCCTTGCCGATCTCAGTTTCTGGAGCTTCATTAAGGAACCTTAAAAGGAACTTTTGAAGCTTTCTTTTTTTATCTGATATCTTTGTTTTTTGGGGTGGAGATCAAAAAATGGAGGTTGGACTTGTTGCATTGCTGAGACTCACTTGGGTTGCTGCCATTCTTCCCATTATCTTAGCTTCACTGCGTTTGAGACCCTTTCATCAAACTATACTAGAGTTAGCAAAAAGAGGGAAGACAATGCATCCATCTTCCTCTGTGAGTGTTTTTACTTCTTTGCATGTTATGTTCCTGCTGTAAACCAAATACCATTTTTGGATCTTACTGGCTCTGTCGATTGTAGAAGTTCACAGTTCCTCAGAGATTCTTCTCACATTTCTACATGGTGGGTACCCTGTGGACAACCCTTTTGCTACTCACCACATGGCTATATGCATGAACTGCTGGTTCAACTTCATCAACCATCTTTGCATTGCACAAATCCCACAGGGTATGGCCTGCTGTGTTCCTGCTTTGGTTGATGGAAGCTCAAGTCTTGAGACGCCTTTACGAGTCATTATATGTATTCCATTATCGGTCCTTGGCTCGAATGCATATATTAAGCTATTTCATTGGAATGAGGCGAGTAATTTCTTAAACACCTTTCACCATATTTGTTTTCTCTTGCTATACTATTTTCAAATGTTGGATGGTCAGATACATATTTTTGCATGGCCAGTTACTACATAGTAGCATCGTTGTCACTTTGCTGCACTTGTGCCCCGGAGGTGTTTGAGTTTACTTTGGATCTGGTGTCCGAAGGAAGGAAACAACGGCAGCCATTGGAAGTGATAGGTGGGAACAGATTCCCTATGTGGCTTGGATGGAAGCAGTGGGTTGGCAGTGCTATATTTATATGGGGTTGGATTCATCAGCTCCGTTGTCATGCAATTCTTGCAAGTTAACCGTCCATTTTACCAACTTGTTTGAAAGATCTAGTTGGGAAAATCCAAGAAATGTACACTGTTAGATAAAGTTTTGGATCATTAAAAAAAAGTGTAACAATAATTATTTAAAATATGACATTACAACATTTTTTTAATAATTATGTAATTCGTTGAAAGAATTAATAAAAATATGAAAATGTTTGTAAGAAATTAAGTAATTTCTTAAACAAATTACTTAAAACATAAAATTAATGCATGAAAGGGTTACTTAAAATATAAAAAGCTTTCTAATAAATTAAGCAATTCGTAAAGCATCAAATAATTTTAAAAAATTAATTTATGATACATGAAAAGGTGTTCAAAAAAATTACTTATTACATTAAAGAATTATACTTAAAAATATAAAAACATGAAGTAATTCGTTAGGAGTTATTACATGAAAATGTTTCAAAAAATCGTAAAATATGAAAAAAGAATTACTTAATTTTTTTAAAAATATTGCATGTTAACTATTAATGTGTTAAGCGTTTCTTGAAACAGGAAAGATTTACTTAAAATATAAAAAGATTTCTAAAAAAATAAGTAATTCATGAAAAAAATTCTAAAATTGATAATTTGAACTCTCAAATTTTATTTTTTTTAGAAATCTTTCACTCTTTTGTATCCCTATACGAATCAAAACCTGCTTAATTTTATTTAAAAAATGATAAAGTTCATAACGAACTTAAAACCATCATGTATATCAAAATGACTGGTATTATTATTATTGGTCAATAAAATTCACATTCAAAAAAAGGGGGGAAATGTTTTGGTTTTAAGGTAAAATATTCATTCATCTCAATTACTTTTCAAGAAAAAAGAAAAAAGAAGATAGGGGGTTTGTTGAATTTCAAATAGTTAGTTTCACCAATAAGGTACGAAGACTAACTTCACATTTGAAATTGCACAAAAAAGACTACTTATGTAACACGTCTTACTCGTTTCCATCGCTTGAATCGAGTTACAGGATGCTACAGTAAATAACAGAACCAGAACATGCAATTTAATTCAAATATTTTATTCAAAACAATCTTAAATCATCAATTCATCAAACAGATCATGTCTTGCATACAAATTTGAACTTAATTCAAGCTTACGAAAGCTCTAAAATCAATCTTGAAACAAACATGGACTAATTTAAAACATTTCAAAAAAAATTGAGTGAAAGTGTAAAATATGGTCACACAGTCATGTGGCCAGTCTAAGGTCGTGTAGTGCTAAATCACATGGCCGTGTATCCCAACCGTGTCACAAACTGAAGCCGTGCATAACAAAGTCACACGGCCGTGTTGCTAGACCGTATAACAAGCTGAGACAATGTGGACTTAAAAGTAAAATCCTACAACCATTCACACGGTTGTATAACTAAGCCATGTGAGAGATTGAGACCGTGTTTAAACAACACTCTGATCATACAGAGCACACGGTCATGTCACTTGCCCGTGTGTGACACAAGGCCGTGTGTCAGCCCGTGTGAGTAAATATATATAGCTTTATAATCGATTTATCTACCTTTACAGTAGAGCTTCCCACCTTTACAATCTATTTATTTACCTAATTTTCACCTAGGCCATGTACATGCAACAATCCACTCTTAAACTTGTTCCAAATGCATCAAAATCACATTTAAAAACATAAGTCAATCCTATTTTTAACCAATATACCTCAAGGCACCTCAATCAATAAGTATAAGCCGTCACAAATCAATTTATAATTCATATACATAACATGCCATAAGCAAAATCAATGTAACTAAACTTTAAGGCTTGATCATTCACATGTGTAACACCCCAAACCCGGCCTAAACGTTACGACCGGATCTGGCATGTCACATGAAAGGAATGTCTAAAACTGTGCGTTCGTTAAAAAGCTCGTATTCTTTATAGTTGTTGTGAAAAATCAAGTTTAAGTAATTTTGAATAAGAAACGGTTTATTATCATTTTAGGAAAATCCCATATTGATCATTTAATAATAAGCAGTAAACAAATCAAAAGCTAAACCAAATAAAATACCAAAAATACAGTTAAAGTGGCCCTATTACATAACAAAATCCCAGTTACAAATAAGTTTAACTAAAAGAACGAGTTTACGAGAAAAACATTGTATGGCCACCACAAGTCTGCCTCGGCTCCCAAATTCGCGATCTAACGATTACCTGCAAAATTAACTAAGGGGTGAGTCACCGAGACTCAGTGCGTAAATCCCCATCCAAAAGATGTTAAGCTTGTACACAAATTCATATGCAAATATGCATGTCATGCAACCCATCCAACCTATCCATCCGAAACTCCCAGATCTACCCCGTGTGGTACCAAACCACTGGTGGTGCCAAACCACTGGTGACCCAAAGTCACAATATCCAATAATAATGTGGTGCCAAACCACTGGTGACCCAAAGTCACGAATAACCCATCTGTGGGGCCAACCCACGTTGTGATACCAAATCACTGGCGACAATCTCGTTATGTCAAATGTGGGGCCAACCCACTGTGGTGCTAAGCCACTGGGACGAGTCGCTATGAGGTGCCAAACCTCTGGTGACCCAAAGTCACGAATATCAATAATCCAAGTGTGGGGCCAACCCACATTGTGATACCAAATCACTGGCGACAATCCCGTTATATCAACTACGGGGCCAATCCACTGTGGTGTTAAACCACTGGGACGAGTCGCTATGAGGTGCCAAACCTCTGGTGACCCAAAGTCACGAAAATAACTGTGGTACCAAACCACTGGTGGTGCCAAACCACTGGTGACCCAAAGTCACGGATATCAATCTTCCCCCTCCTCTCATCATACCCATGTCCATGCTATGTTCATCAGTCATAATAATTCGTGTATGCAGTATGCCAAGTATGCAAATCATATATCAAAGATAACGCATGAAACATATGACCATCATAACAAATATGATATAACCAAGCTAATCAACCTATAAAGGGTATAACAATAATTTTTACCTACCAAGGGCATTTTCGTAATTTACCTTTCAGGGGTATTTTGGTAATTTACCTACTAAGGGTATTTCAGTAATTTCGCACCTAAAATGGCCTTTCTGAAGGCCCAATATCGCCCCGAGCGACTCAGCAATCATTTTCGGTCCTTACCGGACTATTGGGCCTAAAACCCGATTTCAGCCTATTCGGGCCCACACACTCGTGTGGCCCACCTAGCACAAATCTAGCCACGTATATAAGTTCCACCTAGTCTAGTTCAACATATACTAACCAATCATACAATTTACTCATATGGGCCCACGGGCCCATTGGGCCTACTTCGGCCCATTGAGGCCCAAGCAGCCCCAACCCACAAGAATACTACTGATGGCCTCAACTATCGCGTCGAAGCCCCATACGTGCGCTCGCACGCTCGTGTGGCTACTATTGCCTTGATCGGCACTTCGGCATTTGCCGCTCTACAACTAGAGTAGAGAGAGTTACACACCTGATAGGACTCTGATGTTAATCCGCGCTCCGACCACTCCTGTGCCCAAACGCCCTCCAAGATGTGTTTACTCTCCTCCTAGGATGCTCTTTATATAGCTAGCTCTTCACCTTCATTCTTTGTGTCTTTCCGATGTGGGATCCCTTCGCCAGTAGAGTTTAAATTCAACTGAAACTTTTGCCGTCCAATCCGCAAAATAAATACTCCATTGCTTTTCATGAGATTCGAACCCAGGCTCCCTTGCAACATAATCCACGCCACTAACCACTTGGCCACAAGCTCCTCTTGTGTCTTAAACCATGCCCAACTAAATATAAACTATGGCCCAAATTCTAAGATCCAAGTAAATAGAAACTAAAATGCAAAAGCCAAGACTTGAACCTTTGACCTCCTTCCTTCCTTGTGGCGTCACCCCCTTGTCTCTTATGTGGCGTCACTTTGCCACTACACCACACACTCCACTTGTGTCATTTTCTCCACATTTTATTCTTAAGGCCTACCTGCCAACTTCCAGGGTTTTTTTCACCTAAAACCAAAATTTCCCTAAATCTAAAGTTTGATCCCGGGGCTTCATAGAAGCCCTCTAACCTTTCAAAATCACTTACCTAATAAGTCTAACTTGCATTAATAGCGTTCTCTAAAATTTTAAACGCTACTACTTCTAAGGCCCATTGGGCTCAATCCTACTAGGCCCAATTTCAGGATGATACAAATCTACCCTCCTTAAAGAAATTTCGTCCTCGAAATTTCCAACTAACTAACAGTCGTACATCCTAACTTACTGTTGGAACGCTGGTACCCCATGGCGCAGCAGAATAAAATTCGATCCGGCGATCCAAATCATGGATCCATGTGTGAGGAACGAATCGGGGTGAAATAAAGGTTTCGAAATTACCAAAACTTCAATCTGAGTAGACAGCGACGCCTTGGCAACAAGAGTTTTGATCTACTGTCGAATCAAGCCTCAACCTTTTCCGATGTCGGCCTCTACGTAATCCACCCGGTTTGACTATGAACGGAAGAAATCTCCGAAACTGTTTTGGAGGCTTATTTGCTTGACGGCTGCTAGACCTAACAAGCAATCACTTAGGGTTTTCATTTTCAGTTTTGTCTCCTTTTAATACCTTTTATAATGGGTGCCTTTCTCATTGGGCCTTTTATAATAGGTATCCTCTTAATTGGGCCTTTTATAATTGGTATCTCTTGAATGTATTACAAGATTAAATAAATACAATAAAGTTTTTAACCGAAAATTATAATTACATTAATTATATCTGAAAATTATAATTACATTAATTATAATAAAGATTCCGGTAAACTATATTTATTTAAATTTATATATATGAATCAAATTCATATATTAATAAAATTATGTTATCATTATGTGTACAACATCCTTGTACATATAATATGTTCAATATTTGATTGACCAATTAAATTATTTCTTTAATTAATTTAATTTATGTGACAACCAAGCACAATACCAACTATATTTTATTCCGTTCATTTCAACCACAGGGTGTGACCCTGTAGGTTCTTGCAACGTTAGCAGTAATACTAGAACGATTCTATTGTCACAGACAATGAGTGGCATCTAGCAATGCATCATTGCTACCTAAGTTACAAGAAGTCATGATTCGACATAACCTTTCGTGATTAACCTTTCATGCATTAATCCTTAAGTCCTTTATCTCTGGAACGGATACAAGTCATGGGATAGTCACACTTGCATAGTCCATCCCATGTTTCTTGATATCTTGAGTAGACTATGATATACAAATTAGTATGACATCTCATATCAACTTATTTGAGCATGGCCATGCATTTCTAGTCTCACTCAATCAAGTGGCCTAAGATATTACTCCTATTATGTAGGAGGGACTTATCCTTTATTGATCAACCATATCCCTCTACATAGATTGTAGTATATCCAACATCAGCCTTTATAGAACAACCTGTTACGGTGTACGTTTGACTTTATCAAAATATACAACTCACGATGCTGGGATAATAATGATCTCAAGTCTGAGGATCATATACATATTAATCACTATGAGTAATGTTGTGACAATTACATAATAATCCAAGAAACATACTCATAGCGGGTCAATCCAATATGTTGTTCTCTAACACACATATTCATGCATTGATTTTGACACTCCATATCAATGACAACTCTTTATCATCAATCAACTACATGTTAGTCTTAATGCATTATTATTGTCCTAGTCAACAATAATACTCGACTAAGGATCTTTTAAGAATAATCATATTATTCTCAGGACATTATTATAAAACAGTTTATCTATACACACAGAAAGAAAAACTGAAATAATAATGACAACGCTTTATATTAATAAACATGGTAAATTAAGTATGTTATTACAACCATCTCATGATTGATCTTTGGGCATACTCTTACAATCTCCCACTAGCACTAAGACCAATCACTCATATATCTAATACCAAGAGACTTAGTGTGACGATCATGCTTCTGCTGTGTCGAGGCTTGGTCAGGGGATCAGCGATGTTATCATCTGAAGGTACTCTACATATCTCTACATCCCCTCGATCGATAATCTCTCGAATAAGATGGTAGCGTCTAAGTATATGTTTAGATCGCTGGTGAGATCTGGGTTCTTTAGCTTGTGCAATAGCTCCATTGTTATCACATCGGAGTTCTATAGCATCTGATATGCTAGGCACAACCCCTAGTCCAGTAATGAACTTCTTGATCCAAACTACTTCTTTTGCTGCCTCACTGGCTGCAATATACTCGGCCTCTGTTGTAGAATCGGCTACTGTACTTTGCTTTGAACTCTTCCAGCTCACAGCACCACCATTAAGGCAAAACACAAAACCTGATTGCGATCGAGAATCATCCTTGTCGGTTTGGAAGCTGGCATCAGTGTAACCTTTTACACTTAACTCTTCCTCACCTCCATATAATAGGAACGTATCCTTAGTTCTTCTTAAGTACTTAAGGATACTCTTGACTGTGGTCCAGTGACCTTCACCGGGATCTACTTGATACCTGCTCGTCATACTTAAGGCATACGAGACATCTGGACGGGTACAGAACATAGCATACATGATAGATCCAATAGCGGAAGCATATGGAATTTTACTCATACGTTCTCTCTCTTGTGGAGTTGAAGGACACATTTCCTTCGAGAGTGAAATACCATGTATCATAGGTAGGAATCCTCTTTTAGATTCTTCTATACTGAACCTTTTCAGTACTTTATCTATGTATGTACTTTGGCTTAGACCTAGTAGTCGTCTTGATCTATCTCTATAGATCTTGACTCCTAAGATATAAGTGGCTTCGCCCAAGTCCTTCATAGAAACAACTTCTTAACCAAGTCTTAATAGACTGCAAGGTAGGTATGTCATTTCCCATGATAAGTATGTCATCCACATATAGTACCAAGAATGTGATAGTGCTCCCACTAACTTTCTTGTAAACACATGGTTCATCTTCATTTTTGATAAAACCAAACTCTTTGATTGCATCGTTAAAACGAATATTCCAACTTCGAGAAGCTTGCTTTAATCCATAAATGGATCTTTGTAGCTTACATATCTTTCTAGCATCTTTTGGATTTACAAAACCTTCAGGTTGTGTCATATACACATCCTCTTCAAGTTTCCCGTTAAGGAAAGCTGTTTTGACGTCCATCTGCCAGATTTCATAATCATGAAATGCAGCTATGGCGAGCAAGATCTTGATGGATTTAAACATAGCTACAGGAGAAAAGGTTTCATCATAGTCAACACCATGAATTTGGCGAAAACCTTTAGCGACTAATCGCCCTTTGTATGTTTGTACATTACCATCCATGTCTATTTTCTTTTTGAAAACCCATTTGCACCCTATAGGTTTAACCCCTTCGGGTGGGTCAATCAAAGTCCATACTTGGTTTTCATACATGGAATCCATCTCAGATCTCATGGCCTCAAGCCATTTCTCAGAGTCTGGGCTCGTCACCGCTTCTCGATAAGTCCTAGGCTCATCTTGATCTAAGAAGAACGTCACCATGCGTTGTAATGAGAAATCCATATCTCTCAGGTGCACGGCGTTCTCTTAAAGATCTGCGCGGTGGTTGTGTTTCTATAGCAGTTGTTTGTTCCTCAATTTCTTGTGGAATTTGGTTTTGTTCAATCTCTGATTCAGTGGTATCTTGTGATTCTTGAATTTCTTCAAGTTCAGTCTTTCTCCCACTTCCTTTTCTAGAAGTAAATTCTTTCTCTAGGAAGACACCAGTCCGAGCAACAAAAATTTTGTTCTCAGTGGGATTAAAAAAATAATATCCTTTGGTTTCTTTTGGATACCCCACAAAAATACACCTTTCAGATTTGGGTTCAAGCTTAGTAGACGTCTGACGTTTAACATAAGCTTCACAACCCCAAATTTTCATAAAGGACATACTAGGACGTTTCCCAGTCCACATCTCATATGGCGTCTTTTGAACCGATTTAGATGGAACACGATTTTGTGTGAAGGCAGCAGTCTCAAGTGCATGTCCCCAAAAGGAAGTCGGTAGATCAGCATGACTCATCATGGATCGAACCATGTCTAACAAAGTTCGATTTCTTCTCTCAGATACTCCATTCCATTGAGGAGTACCAGGAGGAGTAAGTTGTGAGACAATATCAAACTCTAGGCTCAAATACTCTCCACCTCGATCAGATCGAAGTGACTTGATAGTTTTGCCTAGTTGATTTTGTACTTCATTTTTAAATTCCTTGAACTTTTCAAGGGACTCGGACTTATGGCGCATGAGATAAACATACCCATATCTACTGAAATCATCAGTGAAAGTAATGAAGTAGTGAAATCCACCTCTGGCCTGTGTATTTATTGGTCCACATACATCAGAATGTATTAGGCCCAATAAATCACTAGCTCGTTCACCTTTTCCAGAAAAAGGAGATTTAGTCATTTTTCCCAATAAGCAAGATTCACATACTTCAAATTGTTCAAAAACAAATGAATTCAAGAGACTATCTCTATGGAGTTTGGATATGCGTTTCTCACTTATGTGGCCCAAACGACAATGCCAAAGATAAGTTTGATTTGAGTCATTTATTTTAGATCTTTTAGTATTTATGTTGTAAATAGGATTCGTTTGATCTAAAATATAGAGGCCATTAATCAATTGTGCCGAACCATAGAAAACATTATTGAGATAAAATGAAAAACAATTATTCTTAATAAGTATCTCAAAACCAATTTTGTCTAAACAAGAAATTGAAATAATGTTTTTAGTCAAACTGGGCACAAAATAACAATCCTCTAAACATAAATCAAGTCCACTAGGCAAGATAAAGTATATGTTCCCACGGCTAATGCAGCAACTTTTGCTCTATTTCCAACTCGTAGGTCCACATCTCCTCTAGCCAAAGTCCTACTCCTTTGTAGTCCCTGTACAGAAGTACAAATATGAGAACCACAACCAGTATCTAATACCCAAGAAGTAGTAGTTGATAAATTAATATCAATAACATAAATACCTGAAGCAGACATTCCGCTTGCTTGAGCCTTCTTGACTTCTTCAAAATAGGCAGGGCAGTTCCGTTTCCAATGTCCAGTCACACCACAATGAAAACAGTTTCCTTCCTTAGACACCCCACCTTTAGGTTTCAGTGCAGCCTTTCCTTTTCCAAATTTGGGCTTACCTTTGCCCTTGGGCTTTGTTTGAACTTTGGCCTTTCCCTTGCCCTTGTTATTACGGACCATCAGTATAGGCTTGGGTCCAACCTTTTTCAAGTTGCCTTCAGCAGTTCGTAACATACTGAGCAATTGTGGTAGAGTCTTGTCAATTTCATTCATATTGAAATTGAGGACAAACTGGCTGTAGCTATCCGGCAACGATTGTAAAATAACATCAGTGGCCAACTCTTGGCTCAATGGAAACCCAAGCTTAGACAGGCTTTCAATATAGCCAATCATCTTAAGGACATGAGGTCTTACTGGGCTTCCTTCAGCCAACTTACATTGGAATAAGGCGTTAGAGATATCAAACCTCTCTTGCCGTGCTTGTCCCTGATAAAGTTCTTTCAGGTGCTCGATCATATCATAAGCAACCATGTCCTCATGTTGCTTCTGAAGTTCAGGATTCATAGTGGCAAGCATAAGACATCCAACATCTATCATGTCATCGAGATACTTTTTATAAGCATCTCTATCAGTCCTCGAGGCATTAGCGGGTGGTTCATTAGGAAGTAGTTGTTCAATGACATATAATTTCCGTTCTTGTTTAAGGACAATCCTCAAGTTACGGAACCAATCAAGAAAATTCAAACCATTCAATTTGTCCTTCTCAAGGACCGATCGCAATGAGAGTGTGCTAGTGTTTGCAGTCATAATATATCTACAACAATTAAATATGCATGTGAGTAAATTTACCAATTTTATATCAATCATTAACAAGACTTTATTAAATGATATTCCCACTATTTTATTTCAAAATTAATATCCCTCGTATATTAATTTTGGAAAAACTTTCTCAAAAGTATTTCTAGTAGGTTAAGGATCCATATTTCACCACATCTTAAGTCAGCTTTGGCTTTACTCTTAAGATTATGGTTATTTAGGTAAGCAACATTTGCTAATTACATCATATGTAACTCCTAATATTTGGTGAACAACTCTTGTTCTAATCATCTTATGATTTATCCAATTTACTTGCCTCTAGGTTTCTAATCCTATTAGAGTAACCTAGTTAAGTCATTAACCAATTTTTTAACCAGCGAATATCACTTGTTTATTCTTCGCGTTTAACCAAGATAAATACTAGTACTTCGCTTTGGCAGAACCTACATAGTATTGATCGAGGCCTTAACGAGGGCAAAATTGGAAGGCCATGTTGACTTAATATTTTAATAGAGGGAATTTATCAAGGTTGTTGCATCTCACCAATTATGGTCTACTTTAGCCCATTTAGTCTTCTAATCGATCTCATCAATTAATAGGGTTTATTATCAACAAGGTTTATTATCATCCATAGCATCCCATACATGAATAAATAAAGCAATAAATAAATGCAATAGTTATAGCCCATAAACTAAAGTGGTTCAACCCAAGCCAATGGGAAAACCAAAAGGAAACCTAAAGGTGTAAGCCCTTTCACAAGCTATCATTCACAATCATTGTCCCACCTTCCTTCTTGTTTGGCCCACAGCAACTCTTGCAAATTACAATATGCAGAAACTCGTTTTACATACGAGGGAATAAGATGAGAAGAGAAATACAAGAGAATAGTAGTAAGGCACAACACGCAGGCCGTATTTTTAAAAAAAATACAACCTTTTATCGAATGGGTCATTGGGCTATAACTATGCATTTCAAACACCGTGCATGTCAAAAATAGCATACATAATTCAATGCTTTTTTTTGCTAAGGTGAATTATAAAATATCCTTTCAACCTTTTGTGGCCCATCAAGTTTATAAATTTCTTTTATTAACAATTTTTTTTTTGCGGGGGTCTGAGGATGTATTTATTTAAAAGTATATATGAATTAATGAATCAATAAACTGTTTTATAATAATGTCCTGAGAATAATATGATTATTCTTAAAAGATCCTTAGTCGAGTATTATTGTTGACTAGGACAATAATAATGCATTAAGACTAACATGTAGTTGATTGATGATAAAGAGTTGTTATTGATATGGAGTGTCAAAATCAATGCATGAATATGTGTGTTAGAGAACAATATATTGGATTGACCCGCTATGAGTATGTTTCTTGGATTATTATGTAATTGTCACAACATTACTCATAGTGATTAATATGTATATGATCCTCAGACTTGAGATCATTATTATCCCAGCATCGTGAGTTGTATATTTTGATATAGTCAAACGTACACCGTAACAGGTTGTTCTATAAAGGCTGATGTTGGATATACTACAATCTATGTAGAGGGATATGGTTGATCAATAAAGGATAAGTCCCTCCTACATAATAGGAGTAATATCTTAGGCCACTTGATTGAGTGAGACTAGAAATGCATGGCCATGCTCAAATAAGTTGATATGAGATGTCATACTAATTTGTATATCATAGTCTACTCAAGATATCAAGAAACATGGGATGGACTATGCAAGTGTGACTATCCCATGACTTGTATCCGTTCCAGAGATAAAGGACTTAAGGATTAATGCATGAAAGGTTAATCACGAAAGGTTATGTCGAATCATGACTTCTTGTAACTTAGGTAGCAATGATGCATTGCTAGATGCCACTCATTGTCTGTGACAATAGAATCGTTCTAGTATTACTGCTAACGTTGCAAGAACCTACAGGGTCACACCCTATGGTTGAAATGAACGGAATAAAATATAGTTGGTATTGTGCTTGGTTGTCACATAAATTAAATTAATTAAAGAATTAATTTAATTGGGCAATCAAATATTGAACATATTATATGTACAAGGATGTTGTACACATAATGATAACATAATTTTATTAATATATGAATTTGATTCATATATAAATTTAAATAAATATAGTTTACCGGAATAATAATGACAACGCTTTCTATTAATAAACATGGTAAATTAAGTATGTTATTACAACCATCTCATGATTGATCTTTGGGCATACTCTTACACTTACAACACTACGCCCACGCTGCGCTCTCTGATTCTAATAATACTAATACCCTTTCTAACTAAATCTTAGAACCCCTTCACATAACCAACTATCTAACACCGGAGCAAATAGATATTTTCCCACATACATACAACTCCTATATTCAAGCATCACATCCACACATCGTAGAATAAATACAATCATTCAGCATATAATAGAATATAGTAAAAAGGAAACTTACGGATTTGATGCCGGAGACTCGGGTGCCATACTTACAGAAAAGAGATATATATTTTTCTAAACCATCCTTTGAAAACATTTTTGAACCCAAAACCCACAGCCGAGTTTTTGAACTTGGCTCTGATACCATAATTGTAACACCCCAAACCCGGCCTAAATGTTACGACCGGATCTGGCATGTCACATGAAAGGAATGTCTAAAACTGTGCGTTCGTTAAAAAGCTCGTATTCTTTATAGTTGTTGTAAAAAATCGAGTTTAAGTAATTTTGAATAAGAAACGATTTATTATCATTTTAGGAAAATCCCATATTGATCATTTAATAATAAGCAGTAAACAAATCAAAAGCTAAACCAAATAAAATACCAAAAATACAGTTAAAGTGGCCCTATTACATAACAAAATCCCAGTTACAAATAAGTTTAACTAAGAGAACGGGTTTACGAGAAAAATATTGTATGGCCACCACAAGTCTGCCTCAGCTCCCAAATCCGCGATCTAACGATTACCTGCAAAATTAACTAAGGGGTGAGTCACCGAGACTCAGTGGGTAAATCCCCATCCAAAAGATGTTAAGCTCGTACACAAATTCATATGCAAATATGCATGTCATGCAACCCATCCAACCTATCCATCCGAAACTCCCAAATCTACCCCGTGTGGTACCAAACCACTGGTGACCCAAAGTCACGAATAACCCATCTATGGGGCCAACCCACGTTATGATACCAAATCACTGGCGACAATCCTGTTATGTCAAATGTGGGGCCAACCCACTGTGGTGCTAAGCCACTGGGACGAGTCGCTATGATGTGCCAAACCTCTGGTGACCCAAAGTCACGAATATCAATAATCCAAGTGTGGGGCCAACCCACATTGTGATACCAAATCACTGGCGACAATCCCGTTATATCAACTGTGGGGCCAACCCACTGTGGTGTTAAACCACTGGGACGAGTCGCTATGAGGTGCCAAACCTCTAGTGACCCAAAGTTACGAAAATAACTTTGGTACCAAACCACTGGTGGTGCCAAACCACTGGTGACCCAAAGTCACGGATATCAATCTTCCCTCTCCTCTCATCATACCCATGTCCATGCCATGTTCATCAGTCATAATAATTCGTGTATGCAGTATGCCAAGTATGCAAATCATATATCAAAGATAACGCATGAAACGTATGACCATCATAACAAATACGATATAACCAAGCTAATCAACCTCTTAAGGGTATAACAGTAATTTTTACCTACCAAGGGCATTTTCGTATTTTACCTTCCAGGGGTATTTTGGTAATTTACCCACTAAGGGTATTTTAGTAATTTCGTACCTGAAATGGCCTTTCCGAAGGCCCAATGTCGCCCCGAGCGACTCAGCAATCATTTCCGGTCCTTACCAAACTATTGGGCCTAAAACCCGATTTTAGCCTATTCGGGCCCACACGCTTGTGTGGCCCACCTAGCACAAATCTAGCCACGTATATAAGTTCCACCTAGTCTAGTTCAACATATACTAAGCAATCATACAATTTACTCATATGGGCCCATGAGCCCATTGGGCCTACTTCGGCCCATCGAGGCCCAAGCAGCCCCAACCCACAAGAATACTACTGATGGCCTCAACTATCGCGTCGAAACCCCACACGTGCGCTCGCACGCTCGTGTGGCGACTATTGCCGTGATAGGACTCTGATGTTAATCCGCGCTCCGACCACTCCTGTGCCCAAACGCCCTCCAAGATGTGTTTACTCTCCTCCTAGGATGTGCTCTTTATATAGCTAGCTCTTTACCTTCATTCTTTGTGTCTTTCCGATGTGGGATCCCTTCGCCAGTAGAGTTTAAATTCAACTGAAACTCTTGCCGTCCAATCCGCAAAATAAATACTCCATTGCTTTTCATGAGATTCGAACCCAGGCTCCCTTGCAACATAATCCACGCCGCTAACCACTTGGCCACAAACTCCTCTTGTGTCTTAAACCATGCGCAACTAAATATAAACTATGGCCCAAATTCTAAGATCCAAGTAAAAAGAAACCAAAATGCAAAAGCCAAGACTTGAACCTTGGACCTCCTTCCTTCCTTGTGGCGTCACCCCCTTGTCTCTTATGTGGCGTCACTTTGCCACTACACCACACACTCCACTTGTGTCATTTTCTCCATATTTTATTCTTAAGGCCTACCTGCCAACTTCCAGGGTTTTTTTCACCTAAAACCAAAATTTCCCTAAATCCAAAGTTTGATCCCGGGACTTCATAGAAGCCCTCTAACCTTTCAAAATCACTTACCTAATAAGTCTAACTTGCATTAATACCGTTCTCTAAAATTTTAAATGCTACTACTTCTAAGGCCCATTGGGCTCAATCCTACTAGGCCCAATTTCAGGATGTTACAACATGAACTAATATCCATTCATCATCTCATTAAATTACCATAAGCATATACTTATGTAACCCAAGTTCAACAATGCCAAAACTTAAACACATCCATTAAATTACAAGTATTTGACCACCTATATACATGCCACATATAACCAAGTTTGAAACATTCAAAAGTCTATCGAATTGGGAGACGAAGAGTGTGGGCTTCTGGTTGATCTGATTGATACGTTCCAACGTCCAAAATCTACAAAGTAGTAACAAAGGTAAGTATTATAAATACTTAGTGAGCTCATATATTATAAACAAATAACTTACATTAATCAATTTAACAATTACAATTCAATTTACCATAATTTCCACCTATTATAACATTCACAACAACATCAACCAAATGAGATTTAGGCCATAACCACATATATAGCTTCAAATTGTTAAACACCGATTTCAACTTAAATACTTCGTGAATCAGTTTTCTAAATAACCATTTTACTCATATTCACCACATACCTTTCCACATTCCATATGTGTCTAATGACAACATTTATTTTGTAACATCCTTTTAATTTCAGCACAAATTTTACTCGATGAAGCATAGTAAAAGAGTTCAGTACACAGGTGGAATTAATACCAAATGCTCATCCGAGCTAATCATAAACATTAGTGCCTGATTACCAATCCGGGTTAAACCTACACAACAAATAGTCTAGCCAGGACTTAATATACATGTAAGGTTATCAATCTAGGCTAAATTTGTGTCACACGTATCTTCGAGTCTGCAACAAATGCTGGAGGTTGATACCATCGGGCATCAACCCATAACCTTGTATACAAGACTTTTACTAAGTTCATCGGGAATTAACCTCAACATTTCCAATTCCATATTATTTCATTATAATCCAAAACTTTCAATAAAACATTAACATACATTCAAATATGATCAGCGAAAATTTAAACTTATTTCTATTATATGAATTTACTTGGAAAAACAGTAATGATTTAGTTGTCAGGGACTACTCAGTAGTTTTCCTTTTCCTCGCAAATCCTCTAGTTATTGTAATTCTTGATCTAAATAATAATTTAACTCAATTATATATTCCACACATCATTTAAAAACATATTAAATTTATATAACAACCCAATTTCATTTATACAATAATTCTTCAAGTTTTGCTTTTATTTTATTTTAATCCCTAAAATAAAAAAAATCATAGCTTTTGAATTTGAGCTTCGATTTCGAAACCGATTTCAAATTCATCCTTAACTAACTCTCTAGAAGTATATAACATATCATTTTCACCCTACTATTTTAGTCCTTAATGACAAAACTATCCAAAATCTCACTTAAAATTAGTCCAACTAACATTTAAGCTTACATGCAACTATTTGACAACAAAAGCTCTAAAAATACACCAATGATAACTTTAGTAAACTTTAGCAGTTTCTCTAATTAGTCCATGAGCTAGCTAAATCAAGCTCCCGAGATTCCAAAAATATAAAAATTACAAGGAAAAAAAAAGACTAAATTGGGATACCTAAATAAGTGTCGAAAACTTCAAAGCTCTAAAGAGCTCTTCTTCAACGGTGAAATTAGTAGAAGGGAGGAAGATGACCAAAAATGCTTTCTCTTTCCTTCCACCATACATATTTGTTTCTTTTAATTTTCAATATTTTTATGTTATTTAATTATAATTTATAATAATAACATACAAAACTAAACCAAACCGTCCATTAATAATTCCAATATGTCCCTAATTAAAGTTTTCCACTTGAAATCTATAGTAATTTAACTTTTACCACATTTACGATTTAGTCATTGTTTCACAATTAACTATTCAATAATAAAACTACCTATCCGAAATTCAATATAACCCTAATATCACTCCGCAAATGTTAAATAACAATATTAATTGACTTGATCATCAGAATATAGGGTTACAAAAACACCGTTTCTGGTACCACTGAAAACGTCATATTAGGGTGAGTGGAATTCTAGGAAAATGTCAACGACTGCTGTCTCATTTATCAAAGATAAATAAAATATGTAACACCCCACACTTGACCCAAACGTTATGGCCGAATCTGAAGAAGTTATATGAACTCGTATGAAAAACTAAAATCTACCTTAGGAATTGTATGATTTGAAATCTTAATTTAGCTAAACTCATACGAGTTTCAGAAAATTCTCAAGTTTGAAAACACCTATTTCACAGCATGATCTCTTGAACATTTACTTATATAAACAATGGAAACTTTCAGAAATTTCACTCTAATTTAGTAATCATGTGATTTAAAAATATTAATTTCGGTAAAATACTTACAAGTTCTTTATAAAATCTCAAACAAAACTTAATTATTTTTCAGAAAAGAATTTAATTTGATACTAAATTTTGTAGCGGATATTTTCAAAGTTTTTAAGTTTTGAAAATTGAATTCCAATTTGTCAAATTCGTATAATTTTGCAGTTTTACGTCTAGGAACACCCAAAAACCAACAAACAGATCAAAAAACCAAAAAACAAAACAAGAAATTAGTTCAAAAGTCAAAAGTTTAGAAATCTTAATTAAAATAATTCGAACCATCTTATGTGAAAAACCAATTCAAGCTCTCGCACATCGTCCAGTCCTAAACTTGTTGATTACTTGAGAGAATAAAAAATAAAGAGTGAGCTTTATGAGCTTAGTGTGTAACACATCCTAAACAACAAATCAGATATACATAAATAAACTATAACACCCCTAACCCTTATCTGTTGTCGGATTAGGGTTCGGAGTATTACCAATCAATTGAAACCTTTAAACATCAAAACATTTAATAAAATCAAAAATATCATAAACCATCCATTCTCATACATCTCATCCCTAAACTGAGCTTTCGAGGCCTTAAAAATAGTTTATGAGCAATTGAGGACTAAATCAAAACAAATCAGAGATTCAAGAAAAAGAATTAAAACTTGAAAACAGGGGACACACGGCCGTGTGGAACCTCCCAGGCCGTGTAACTTTCAAACAAGGGACACACGTCCGTGTCTCAGCCCGTGTCCTCAGCCGTGTAACTCTCTGAGTAAGGTCATACAGCCATGTCACACAACCGTGTGCCAGGTCATGTAACTTTCTAAGTTGTCCCACACGCCCGTGTGCCTGGCCGTGTGTTAGGCAGTGTAACTCACTAACTTGCATACAAAAGACTCTTAAGTGACACACGACCATACTGCAAAGTCATGCCTCACACGGTTGAGTCACATGCCCGTGTCTCAGGCCGTGTGGCCCAAAATGATCCATTTCTTACTCACTTTCACTCCTTATTGCATAGGTACCTACACACCTTCAAATACACATATGGAAGGTGCAATTCAACTTCAAACATACTCAAACATAATCATATATTCATTCTAGGTATTAAACATTTATCAACCTTGACACCTTAATGTGTTTCATCACCATTCATTCGTACCTTGTAACCACAAACACATTTATCTTTATAAACAAGCATCCATTTCATTACAAGCATTAAGTTAACTCAAAGCATACCATTTCATACTATGACCTTTCAAGCACATTTAAGTAACAAGTAGGAGATCACAAGTTGTTCAAGTGCACAACATATCACAATATTTTACTCAAAAGTTAGGCATTTGACATAACAATACATGGGGTCCTATTACATGCCATATACCAAAATCGAGAAATTAAGTTTACCAAGATTCCCGGATAGTGTGATTCCTAGCGTTGACCCGATCTTCTTAGCCTTCAAAATGTGATCTGCAAAATGAACAAATTATAGGTAACCTTAAATGAAGCTTAGTAAGTTCGTTTAGAAATTAATAAACCTTTCCAATCAAACATATATTTAATCAACTTTAAGCATAGATATTTCCATTATACGCAGTTTATAACAGTAATTACAACCAATTCAGTAGATCAATTGCTCAGTGGACATTGCTCGATTGAGCTTTTCATCAGTATATCCGTAGATTTCTACTCATTTGAGCTTCACTCAGTATAATAGTAGAATTTTCTTGATTAAACATCAGTTAGTATAACAGTAAGATTTTCTTAGTTAAGATCCATTTAGTATAACGGTATGATTTGCTCGATTGAGCTTCATTCAGTATAATAGTAATATTTGGCTCGATAAAGTGTACTTTCAGTATATGAAATAACATTCATTAAGAGCATATGTAAGCATTTTAGGAGTATAATTAAACACACGAACTTACCGGACTAATTTGCAGAAGATTTCAGGGTACATGGATTATTTCACAGTTTCCCCTTTTCCACGATTATCAGCACGTTCTTGATCTAAAAATTATTATTTTCATTCCATCAATTAGAATAACAACACAATTTGATCCTTTCATGCAACTAAGTCCTTTTTGGCAGTTTACCTATTTGCCCCTTAACTTTCCATTTTATTCAATTTAGTCATTAAGCCCTAATCATGCAATTTACTCATTTTTTTCTAACATCCATGATACCCAAATATTCTATAACTTCATATCAATCCCTATTTGCAATAATTTCACCTCAAGTAAAAGCAATTTATCATTTAATCAATTTAGTCCTTATACATTAAAATCATTAAAAATCACTTTTCAAAATAATCTAACCTATCAACAAAGCTCCATATTTCATCATAAGCTTTAAGAAATATCCCCATTCATCAATGGCAACTTTTATAACATTTATTAGTTTCAGAAATTTGTCCTCGATTTAGCTAGACCAAACCGATATGAACTCAAAAACATAAAAATTATGAAAAACGAGCATCAATACACTTACCAAATCAAAGCTTAAAAATCAAAGTTGAAACCTGACATTGTTTCCTTTCTTTGCCGTGAGGAAGATGAGAGAATAGTGAAAATTTTACTTGTAATTTAGGTTTAGTTTAATATATATACTATGACATTTTTGTTAATATTTCAACTTTCTTAATTAAACTTTAATAAATCATTAATTAAGCCTAATTAAACCACTTTATTAAGCATAATCTCATCAAATCCCACTAACTAATTTTTCATGGTTAAATTTTCCTTTTAACCCTTTTAATTTAACTACTCAACCTTTGCAGTTTTTACAATTCAGTCATTTTTAATTATTAAGCTATCCAAACAATAAAATTTCTCAATCAAAGTTTTATATGACTCTATAGACTTCATAAATATACTAATTAAATAACACCGATGAAGTATTCCTTTGGAATTATGGTCTCGAAACCACTGTTTTTGACACCACTGAAAATCGGGCTGTTACATAAATAGACATGTTTTCAGATATAAATTCAAACATATTCTCATATACAAATTCATATGTCTTTTCATAGTCAGATACAAATGCGTATTCATATTCAGATACAAATGCAGACACAGATCCTACCCCCATCCGCTATAGACCAACTCTGTCCAACTAATCACACCAATTATGACTATAAGAGTCCATCCATCCAATCACACTAGGTCGTAGTGGTATGCCACTCATAAAGGTGCAACTGAGCTGCCAGACAGATACTGCGGTTTAACTACCAAAATTGCATTAATACTGCCAAAATACACTTCCTCCATCACAAATCAAACCCATCCGATGCACACGCATAAATAAACTAACACATATATTTCATAAACAGATGTCATGCATACTTTTCATATGTAATCATGCTTTCAGATTTATCATAACACAAATCGTACATATATTTTTCACATACCTTACATGTATCACATACAAACACAAATTAACAGATGTCACATTTCAAGTCTTATTTAAGCCAAATGGACCCCACAAAAGTTCAAATTATGAATTTCGAAGTCAAACGGGCCTAGGTGAAAATTTCCAAAAATGGACGAACATGGTCATGTGGCCTACACGACCTTAAACATGCCTGTGTGGCCTACACGACCTAAATAACTCAGCCCGTATGACACACACGATCTGGCACACAGTTGTGTAACGCACACAATTTGCCACCTAACTTGGCACACGGCCGTGTAACATTGACAGTGAGTTTTTCGGCATCACGCTCCCCATTATTTTTCAAGTTTTTCTTACAGACCTTACTGTTTTCTAAAGCAAACCCGACAATGAGAAATCCAACACCTAAAACACCATTCAAAATGAACTAATTAGCAAATCTCATACTAAATTCAACCACTAAATCAGACGTAAACAATAGATTATTATGAACTAAATGAAATTAGCGACCCTAAACCGCACTTAGGCCGTTGGAGGAGTGCTCGCCAAACACAAAAAGAAACTCACCTTACAAATACAAAATAAATAGACCACCAAATTGGCCAATTAATCAAAGTCATTTTTCATGCTTGGAGAAAGCCAAAATAAAATTTCTAGATAGAATGCATAAAACTTACCAGTCGATAAAAAGACCACAAAGAAACATTAAAAGGAAAAACTAATGGAAGCAATTTACAATATCATATCCGAAAAAGAAAGGAAATAGAAAGGAAAAGAAAGAAAATCGACGTGAGAAAAAAGAAGAGGAGAGGAGAGGGATAATTTCTTTTTTCCCTATTTTCAAAAACTACCCACTCCCCTACCAACTTCCACTAAATCTGATAACTAACCACCTATCAGATTCTCCAGAATTCAAATTCATTTCAATTCCGACCACATGAGCAGCACAACAGAGAATAACAAAAATATTTCTCGTTTGCACACGCAAGGATTCAAACATAGAATCAAAGGGTAAACTAAAACCTTACCATTGAACCAGCAGATTCATTGTTGTCACAATTGATCGCAAAAATAATTTATTAACCAGATGTTCAAAGAGAAGGGTTGGGACAAAAATAGCAAAAATTCAATGAAAAGAATTCAAACCTAGAACCTCTCACACACAAGCACAACACTTAACCACTACAACAAATCAATTCATTTAACAAAATTCCTACAACTAGAATTCAAGAACAAAACATGACCACACTTGGTTTCACTAATCCAATTTTTTCTAACCCGATTTTTGGGATATAACAAAATACATTATAAAGAATTAATTGGTGAGTGAAGCAACGTAAAATAAACCAAATTTGATACCTAAATATTTGGTTTGATACCCTACTACTAATTCTTCTTCAGCTTCTGGTAAATCAAAAGGTAATCCCTCACATTCTACTAGAGAAGAAATTAGAAAAATGATAAATTCTATTGGCTGATGTCACAAATTCCATCCCCAAAAACTATATTTTTTATTGCGCCTCAACTATTTCAACTGTACTTGATCTGTTAGATAATTATAGTCGATGATAACATAATTGTTTCCATCACTAGTCCAAAACTGTACATGAGATTTTCACCTCATACGGCTCTTTGTGGGTCACAAATAAATTTAAGGACCGAACCAGTATTATTTATTTCCATATTTGTAGAAGAGATAGAGAAAATATGGACCGGAAAGTCCAAAATTATACCAACAAAATTCTGTCTGCTATGCTTTTTAAGAATAAAAAAAAAATGCTTCTCAATTGATCTTGTCCCTTCATAATTTCAATATTTGTTGAGTAATAACTTAAGCATTCAATAAAGTAATTATTGTAGAATATCAATAGATATTTCTAACCCATTATTTTCTATTAGGAAGAAAATGAAACATTACATTAACTCATAAATCACGACATAGATCACATCTCTCTATATCTATGGAAAAAAAATCACTTCAAAAACAATTGAATAATTCGTAATTTATAAAAAAATTTAAACAATTTATAAAATATAATAATGCATGAAATGATTACTTAAAACCATTTCTAAAAAAATTAAATAATTTAATCTGTCACCTGTTAAATAGGTTGCATCTCACCATAACCTCAGTTAAGGAGTTCATAGTAGAACTCCCGCATTTATATATAGCCTACTACTTTTTATTATGTATATTTAATTAGAAGAATAACTTTTTTCATTAATTCTTTGATGAATTTTTAATATATATATATATATATATATATATAATGGCGTGAAATATACACCTCGGTCATTCTTTTTAACAATTCTTTCAGATTTAAAAAATATAAAAAATAATTCTAAAAAATATAAAATATTTATTCCACCATTAAAAAATAGAACTTGTGCCATGACATCATTTCATGTAAACAATAGGTCACTTTTTTCAATAAGGTTCTGATTTTTTTTTGGTAGAGGAGAAGATTTTGAGTACTTAGATTTGAGATTTATCATGTGTAATTCTGTGCTTGGGTCTCTAAGTTATATTATGTGTGAGTTTTAGTCCAGTCTAATTAGTTTAGTTTGTTGGTTTTAGTATGGATTGTATCAATTTTTAGTTTGTTTGTGCTTGTAATTATTTTATTCTACTTTGTGATCACTCAGACAGTCTGTGTTGTAATAGTTTAATACTTGTGGCCACTAGAACATGTATATGTATTGTACTTGTAACACTTTAAAAAAACTAGATCACCATGATATAAATGATTAAAAAATTGATCTTTTAAGATTGAAAAATACATTCTATTTGACCAAAGAAAATAACATAGATTGTGGGGTGTTGGAATTGGGTAGGGTTCAATGCGAGCAGGAGGTGAAGAGTACGTAATCCCGAAAGGGGATTGGTTTGAAATTGTTTCATCTCCACACTATTTGGCTGAGATTGTAAGTTCACACGCTCTTCCTGTAATATCCTGAAAAGGGCCTATGCATTTTCAGTTAAATTGTACGAAATGTCAAGTCTCAAGTACTATGAATAAATTTTTGATATTTTTGGAAACCTAGAAATGGAAATGGAAATGAACATTTTTGGAAACTTGAACATTTTGGAAACTTGAACATTTTGGAAACCTGAACATTTTTGGAAATGATTCAAAAATGGAAAGTAAACATTTCTGGAAACTTGGAAATGTAAGAAAAATGGCAAGTTACAGAGCCGATCGAAAATTTTAGGAAACTTAGAAATGATGCCGAAATGTCAAATTTTAAAGTTCAAAATAGGAAATAAGGGCTAGAGGGCCTTAAAAGAAAAAGATGGAGAAGTTTGACACACAAACAGGCTTGGAAAAGTGGCCTGAAGATGCCACTTAAGGCCTAAGGAGATGGCGTCACATGCAGGGAAATAGGCCTGAGTTCGAGTCACTTGAGAAGCAAATAAATAAGTTTTATTTTTGCTTCCAGAAGGCTGAGGTGGACGGCATGGGTTTCTAGAAAAGGAAGAGTTTTATTTGCATAAATATGTGAATAATAAGTGATAAATAAAGGATTTTCTTTGAAGAAAATTGAGGAGATAATTGATGGATTAAAGGCTTTTATCTTTTAAATAAAAGAGATAATATTATCAAAAAGAGGAGTGGTGGCCAAGTAAGGGACTCCTAGGCTGATAACTTTGGCTATAAAAGGGGGGCAGGAGGGCTACTCATTCACTTTTGCTTCCTCTTTGCCGAAATTTTCCTAGCTCTCTCCCCCTCTCTGCCGAATTTTTCTTTAAGCAAGATCCATCTTCTTTTCTTCTATTTTCTTCTCTGTTTCTACTGTCAAAGCCGAATCTTTGTTGATTCTAAGTAAAGGAGCAATCAACTACAACATCAAAAGGGTTTCTACAACTGTCGAATACAAGGATCAAGGATCTAAGACATATAGGGCAAGGAATCCTCTTCAGATTTGGAATTTGTATGTGATAGCCGATTTCAAGGAAAAAGAATACTAGCAAATTTTTGGGACTTGATCATCCAATTCGGCAACAAGGAGTCAAAGATCTAGATCGGTAGATCGTTCTTCGGGATTTCAAGTAATCTAATAAGCGAATCAGGTGTGTACTCACATTAATTTTCGATATATCATATGGCAATTATTTTTAATATATGGATATGCATAAGAATGTGAATGTGGCTAAGTACCACAAATGTGGTAAGAGTACCCAGGTACGTTTCCTACTTTCGATAGGATTACGAATATGTTATATTGTTAACATGTGAATAATGAGAAATTAAGTATGTTATGCATGATATATGGGGCATTCGGGATATATGTGAAAGGGGAAGAAGGTGCTGACTTCGGTCTCACCAACGGAATATGGTGATACGGTCACAAAATTTGAATATGGTAACTCCGGTTACATCATCTGAATTTGGTAACTTCGGTTACATTATTTGAATATGGTGTCTAATGACACAAATTATATGGGCGATTAGCACGTCGACTGCAGCGACTGCCTTCGATGGTGTGTAGCGGATGGAGGGTTGACTTAGTAGTCCCCACGGTGTGACTGGCAGGTACGGGTGGTGTGTAGCGGATGGACCATTAGGCTTGGGTTTGGGTTGCATCATTTATTTTATATGAATATGAATTTGATACGAACTTGTATGCCTGATTGTTGAATGTTAATGTTATGTACACATTGAGTCGTTGACTCACCCCGTTGTGGGAACTATTTTCAGGTGATGAACAGTGACGGACCGGGACGGTAGACCTTGAGGTGGCCATGCTCAATTTGAAGATTTTATTTAATTTGGACATTATTTCTTTTTAGTACATTTAATTTTATTATTGGGTTTTACTTGATGTAATAAGGCCATAAGGCCCAGTGGATTTTATTTATTTTTGCTTTACTTTTAATTATTATGTTACGAACTATGTTGATTAAAGTTAAGTAAGAATGATTTCTTTAAAAATAAACCCTAAAAATTATTTTGTCACCTTAATAAAATTGGATATTTAAATTAATTAAATGAGTTTCCCAACCTGAGCCCAATCCAAAACAATATTTCCTAAAATTTTACAAATTTTCTCTAAGTAACAAAGAATTTGAAAACCGGTTTACTTAAGGAACATACCAGATCCGGTTCAGGCTCGTGGGCCGAGTGTGGGGTGTTTCACTTCCTCCCATTTTAGTTACCACCTTTTATTTTGCTAATAATTTGCATGGTTTCAATGATGAAAAAGGTCATTTATGTTGGCTTGTTGATTGCTAGTGGAGGAGCAGACATCACCATTTGGTTACTCCTAGCATTCGTGGTAAAAAAAAAAAAAAAGAAGCTTTCATTTAATTTGCTAGCCTTTCTAGGATTGTTCAATGACCTGAAATCTTTGTATATTTGGTGGTTGGCGGGGGCAGGTCACAAATCTGGGGTTTGCAGCAGCTGAAACACAGAAGTGGTATAATGGTAAATTTGAAGATTACCCAAAACATCGATATGCCATGATTCCCTTCATCTTTTAATGTTTTAGGGCGGGAGTAATAATTCGTCCCACATTAAATGCCAAGTAGAGTTTGAGAACCTTACAATAATTGATGGGCTTGTCACTTGTGTAATACTAAAACCCTACTTTTGCCTTTCTTGGCATCATTTGGTCCTATTAATTATGCCTGCATACCTTTCTATATCAATTTCTTTTATGTTATATTAAGTATTACTAAAGTATATTAGTGAGTAGTTTCTTTTAGTGAGGTTTCTCTAACATTTTCATAAAGCCAGAAAAAAAGGTACCTAACCCCGACAATTCTAAGTAAAATCTGAAGCACGTTTTGAGCCACTGAATGCCCTTTGAAGCATGCGTTCGATTTTAATTAATGATCTACGAAATGTGTTTTCGAGCACCAGATAACATTTCAATTATCATTATTTGAGGAAAGCGCATCATCAAAAACAAATTTTGAAGCACACGTTACCTCTCTCCTTGTTCTATTTTGCTATTAAAGTACCGAAATATTCAAAACTTAGGCACGTAGAAAATTCATATCAAACATCGAAGAGTTAAGTTGCGAGAGTCGTCTGTATTTCTTTGGATAACCATTTGAAGATTTTTTATCAAAAATATCCAATTCATTTTAAATTGAAATAAGTCGATGAGTGAAATTCGTCATTTACTACGTAAGTCAAATCTGTAATACTAAAGTCGGGGTTGTATTTACAGAAGCTCAATCCGTGGAATTGGCTATCAATTATACCATTCAATTGTGTAAGCTATGGACTAGAATAATGAGGAAAGTCGGGGGTTCGACCTGGGGAATAATTTTGAGCTTGCAATGTAGATATTTAGCGTCAGTTGACCCATTTAAGTACGAGCTCTTTGATGTAAAAGGTGAGGTCAAGCTAGAGGCGATCATATCATCACATTCCTCAAGAGAAAGTGTTGTAATCAAGTTATATGTTGAATTTGTCGAGACTGATGGAGCTGGTCCATCTTCATCCATCGTTGCAACTAATGTTGGAACCGAAGCTGAAGCAAAAAGTCCTACTACACAGTTGTACGGTAGGTTCACTGATTTGTTACAAAGCTCCTACTATGATGTCCCCGAAACATCAATGGCTAGATATTCTTCAATTTTTGGCACTGATTTTAACTTTGACGACCACTATTAGTCAGGGTATGAGTGTAACCCGAACCTCAACACCTAGGCATGACATTCAATCAGTGCGTTTGATTTCAAGTTTGGTGGATTGATGTCCTGATGTGGAAGAACTTATATAGAGGGGCATCAACCTACATTGGTTCACAATCCAGTGTAGATTTTACTGAACCCTTGGGGTATAGAAAAACCGATGACTTACTCCCTATGATAGGGTCTAACGAGGATACATCAAATGCTTTGGTTGATGATGATAATGAAGGCACAAATTCAGAAAAAGGTGCAATTGAGGAAGAAGGGGCAATAGATGCAGTTGATGGATCAGAGTCAGACCCCGATTCAATCCGACTGTCTGATTCGGATGATTTGAAAATAACACTTTTTTTTTCAAAACCATAGTAGGTTCCAACTATGCCAGAACCTTGAGGTTCTGATGATAACAGTTCGAACAATGCTTCAGATCTAGATCCACGATTTATGGCATATGAACCTTTGCCCCACATGACCAACATCAACCTCACCACCAAGGGTGGTTTAGAGTTTCGACAGCTACCGCACAGAGCATTTGGCCATGCAAGTTCACCATCAGGTGTCCAGGTATTGAAAGTTGGCATGGAATACCCCGACAAAGATGCTTTTCTTACTGCACTGAAGCAGTACAACTTTAAGAACGGTGTTAACTATCACATCATAAAATCCCGTTCAGAGAAATTTGAGGGAAAGTGCGAAATGTGCGACGGGAGGTGAAAATGGAAAATCATGGCATCTTTTCAGTAGAAGATGTCTAACACCCCTAACCCATCACTATTGTCGGATTAAGGTTACGAAATATTATGACACATATTGAATCAAATGATAGCATAAAACCTTTCAATTATTAAATTAAATATCAAATATTCGAAACCAATCATCATTCTTAGCATATATACAAACACGAGCCTTATAACAAGATTATAGAACCTAAAAAAAATTTAGAAACAATCAGGGATTAATTAGGAATAAAATAAAAAAATGTAGAAAAATTGAAAACAAGGGTCACACGGCTATGTGGCCAAGCCGTGTGACACAGCCTAAGCCATGTGGTTAAACCGTGTACAATTTGAAAATAGGGTCCCACGATCGTGCCGCCAAACCGTGTGCAAATTAAAATAGGGTCACACGTTCAAAATAAAGTCACAGGGCCGTGTCTCCAGGCCGTGTAACAACCTAAGTCTGTGTGCGATAATCTTGCACCAAAATTAAATAGGCCACACGACCGTGTGGTGCTGTCATGTGTGGCACACAGTTGTGTGATAGCCCATGTTCCCAAAATGACTTCCAAAACAAGCCAAAACAATACATATTCTGTAACACCCCTAACCCGTATCTGTCGTCGAAATAGGGTTACAGAGCATTATCATAAAAACATAACTTTAAAACATAAATATATCATAAATCGTTTATATATATGCATATCATTCCTTAATCGAGCCCTCAAGGCCTTAAAAACACTTTAAAAACAATTCAAGACTAAATTGGAATCAATCGAAAAGTTCATGAAAAAGTTAGAAAATTTGAACTGCAGGGGTCACACGACCGTGTGACTCACACAGCTGAGACGCACGCCTGTGTCTCGGGCCATGTAATAATCGAAATAGGGACACACGGCCATGTCCGTGCCCGTGTAACTTTCAAAGTTGGGTCACACGGCCAAGCCACACACCAGTGTGCCAGGCCATGTAACTCTCGAAATGGCCTCTCGGGCCTATGTGCCAGGCCGTGTGCTAAGCCGTGTAACTGCCTAACTTGCATGCTTTAAAACCTATAGGGGACACATGGCCCTGTCACATGGTCGTGTGTTACACAGACTAAGTCACACATCCGTGTCTCAGGCTGTGTGGACATGAAATTGGCCAAAATCAAGCCATTTCCATCACCCAATCAAGCATGTACCTAAAAGCATTTTGTGCATATGACTAAAGCATCAAAACCTTACCAAAACATGCATGAAATAACCAATTCAATAAACCATAAATCCATCCAACCAATATTCCAACAAGGCACCTCAAATGCATTCAACCAAATCTTACCTAAACATGGAAAACATTACCACATTTCATACATACACATCAAGTCCAATACCATTTCAAAACTTGCCCTATCTTGACCACATTAAAACTATACCATCACATACCATATTGGCCATGGAAACATGCATTAATACTTAGCCATATTGACACATATTATCAAGGCATTAAAAGTATCAAAAGTATATCAACCAAAATAACATATACATGCCAAATTGTCAACCAACATTCAAGCATTGATACTAGCATAAATGATAACATCGGTGTTTCCATTGGTGATGGTACTAGTGTCAGCATTTGGCTGAACGTTTGTGTCAGCATCAATGTCGGGATGGGGGCGTAGAATGCTAGGGACGAAGGTGCCCCAAAATATCTACCTGCGAGAAGGGTAGAAGCAGGGTGCTGCGATGATACATAGTGTGGTGCTTGTGAAAAAACACAGGATTATTAAAATGAATAAGAACAAGTGGAGTTAACTGACCGGGATGTAACGTATACATTGGTGGCGCATGTTGGGTCGGATCCGATGATGAACCAGTCGCGGCACCTCTTTCGGACCTACGCTACTGGGACATTCATCTTTGCCTCTTCTGATAAAGTTTCCTACGCCTCGCCTCTGCCAATAGTAGATATGGCTTGCCGGTGACTTGGAACCAGGGCATGTATTCCAAATGAGTCGTCGTGTGTGATGAGAAAAAGGGTTTGCGGATGGGTAAGAATTTTATCCTACGAACCCAAATCTCGAAGAACTTCTTGTGGTAATCTTTCCAATTCTCGTCGTTCTTCCCCTATAGATCCAACTTGTGCAGTGCTTCCATGCCTCACTATAGCGGCGGAATTTGTTACCTACACCCGAACTGTCGCATCACTTGATTTGATTCGTGCATTTCCACCGCCGCGTACACTAACAACAGCACCTTCGCGTCCCACATACTCCGATTTGCCAAAAATTCTAGCGGGACGCATTCTATAATAACCAGGTCAACGTATGACATCCATTCAAATTGCAGTGCAACAAAGTAAATTATATTATGTACGAAATTTTATTTTAGAAATCATTTCAAAATTATTATAGGTTTGAAAAAATAAGTAACTAACGTCGACTGCCAACCGTTGATCTAAAAACAAATGGATATCTTCAAGCTGCTCGGGCAATCCCACGTAACTCGGTCTATGGTTCAACCTATACAAACGATATGTTAATTCAAACATATAATAAATAAATAACATTTACTATACAAACTACATATTTATTATGAAATGATTTTTACTTTGTCACGAATGGGAACATACATGGGTCGTTCACTGGGGGACGTAGAAATGGTAGTCGTTACCAAGCCCATGACTGCAGCAAGAACATGCAACCATCGATTGACATATTATCCGTATAACACCCCTATACCTAACCCAGTTATTGGATCAAATCTAGGAATGCTATATTAAATACCAGAGTATTAACCAACCAAACTCTAACAAGTAAAGGCTCATTTGGAACCTATTTTTAAATTATCGAGTCATTCATTAACCATTATCAATGTTAGGGAGGAGCCTGATAAGTTCCTTAAACATTTGTGTATTTAAAACAGTGTTTTAAAGTGAAATATGAATTTTTGCAAAAAAAAAAGGGGCACATGGCCATGTGGCCAAGTTATGTCTACCGCATGGCGATGTAAGTCTCTTAACCAGTGTGGCTCGAAAATTGACCAATTTTCAGTACTCACGCGGCCATGGTCAAATGGTCGTGTGGCTAGCCTGTGTAACTCTCTGAGGCCGTGTGAGCAAAAATTGAAAGAAATTTTTGCAATTTTTAAACTTTTACAGCCTAGTCCTTACATAACAAATTTCAATTCTTTTCCGATCAAAAATACCAATTTCAGTGTAAAAAAATACTCAAACACTATGCATTACCATACAACATTAATTTACTAAAATTTCATTTAAATCCTACAAAAATTACAAAGTTTGTATCATGGCCCAACATATTCAAAATCCTTAACTTAAAAACCTATATACATGTAACAGCCGAGTTTTAGCTAAATTGGAACAATGGTTTCAAAACCACAAATTCGATGTTAGAAATTCATTTTTAATATTATTTTCGGTCTTTACAGCATGTTATTTTATATGTGTGAAAATTTCGTGAGCTAATTTTATCGATTGGTTGGTTAATTTGATAAAAAAGACTAAATCGCGTAAAATGCAAAAGTGTTGTTCTATTAGTTAAAGGTGTCAAATAGCTTTGGATTTTAAATATGATGGCCTTAAATGGTAATTAAACCATTATTATTGGTAATGGACAATTATGGGCTTATATTATGTGATTATTGATGTTTTAAAGAAAGGTTAAATAGGTAAATCATTAATAAATTAAGTTAAAGTATGAAAAAAATTATAACTTTGTCGTCTTCATTTTTTCCACCAAATTTAAGATAGGAAGAACTCCATTTTTGAGTTTTAGGGTTCAACACTTGCAAGGTTAATTTGGTAAGTTATTTTGACTCGGTTTTTAATGATTTTTACGTTTTTGAGATCGTTGCTTCGTATTCTAGCTAGCCCATACCTTAGATTTTGAAACTGTTAAAGATTTTGAGAGTTTCCATTGTTGAATCTATGTATTCTTTGATGTTTAATGTTGAAATATGAAAGCTTGATGATAGTTTTACATGTTTTGTTAAGTGATTTTTGATGAAAATGCATAATAGGGATTAAATTGTGAAATGTACAAATTGTGAGGTTGAAATGTGAAATAAATGAAAGTTTTGGATTGCTAGGGACCTATATATAATTCGGCCAAGTATGGATTTTGTTGAATTGTGTGAATTTTGTGTATTTGTGAAATAGGGTCTAAATTGATTAACTGCGAAAGTTTAGGGGCTAATGTATAAAAATGTCCAAATGTGTATTTCTGGATTAATTGAATGAGTAGATGAATAAATAAGTTAATTTTGAATTCATATAGATCAAGAAATAAAGAATTCGGATATAGATTGGGGGGAAAGCAAGGTTATCGAGTAGTCGACCTGATCCGTCAATTCTGAATACGAGGTAAGTTCGTATGTGATTATTACATTATAAATGTATGTTAAAATGCTTTAATATTGCATAAATTGATAAAACGGGATTATGGATAATGTATAAATTGTGAAAACGACTTTATGGATGCATTCGATAATAGAAACGAAAAGTGTGAAAGCCCGGTTGAACCTTAAGAATAGTTTTGGATACTATTGACATGTCAGTAAGTGATACGTTCAGTTGGCTTTGGGCCATGATATTAGCACTTCGTGTGTGTATTTTACCGATTTGGCTTCGGGCCATGCATATCGGATGATTTGGCTTCGAGCCATGATAATAGTTCTTCGGATAAGTTACCTTGATTTGGCTACAAGCCATGGTATAGGTACTTATCGTACGAGACTTCTGAGTATCTGATTTCTATTCCGAATGGTTCAACAGGTAAACAAATGATGTGGTTGAGAAAGAGGTTCGTACGAGGTGATATAGGTACGTACAAAACCTATTCGAGTATTAAATAGTGAAAGTTCGATGAGTTTGTATTTGATCATGTTTTGAGACATGAGAACGGTTTGAAGTTAATGTGTATATGGTTTTGTCATGTGTAATTGGTTGATTTGCATTTATTTGATGAAATAAGTTATTCACATACGAGCTTACTAAGCTATGAAGCTTACTTCGTGTTATTTTTCTATGTTTTATAGTGAATCAAGGCTAGCTCGGATCCGGGAGATGTCGGAAACATCATCGCACTATCAAACATCTAAGTTGGTACTTTTGAATTATACATTTATGGTATATGGCATGTATAGGCTAGATGTGGTATTTTGATTGTGATCATAGCCATGAGATTTGGCTTGTAAATGATGTTAATATTGATGTGTGTTTGGCTATTAGAAATGGCTTGTAAATGTATATGTTTTGGTTTGTATATATATAGCCATGAGTGATGGCTTATTTTGGTTTGTTTTGGCATGGTTGTAACCAAGACATTATGGAAGTTATAATGGTTATGTGAATTATGGTAAATGAACCATATTGTTTGATATTGTTTTCGCATGTATTTGGCTAATTAAAAGGTAGTGATTTGAGAATTAGAATAGATGAAATTATAATGGTATGAATTGTGCATTTGGTTGATGATTTTGGCTGCCTAATTGTATGATGAAATTGTACCATTTTGCCTTATGTAGGTCCATTGAAGTTGGGGTGGCAAATTGGCCTTGCAAATGGCCTATTTTAGTCCACACGGGTAGAGACACGGGCGTGTGTCTCAGCCGTGTGTGACACACGGTCATGTTACACGGTCGTGTGTCCCCTGGTGTTGAAATTGAATTGAAGCCAGTATGCTCCACACAGGCGTGTGACTGGCCGTGTCGTACAAGTCAGTATACCCCTTAATTGGCACACGGCCTAGCACACGGGCGTGTGACTTGGCCGTGTTGCTAAGTCAGTATACCCTACAGGTTTGGCACGGCCTAGCACATGGCCTGGCACACGGACGTGTGTGGCCACTTCGAAGGGCACGCAGGCTAAACACATAGGCGTGTGGTTGGCCGTGTGACCCAAGTCAGTATGTATGCCCTGTTTCCACACGACCTGAGACACGGGCGTGTCTGGAGCCGTGTGAGGCACACGGTCTATTCACATGGGCGTGTGATCCCTGTATGGTTGAAATTTTTCTAAGTTTCCAAAAATTTTTATATGTTATCGGTTTAGTCCCGAACCACTTCTAAAGCATGTTTAAGGCCTCATAGGCCCTTATAAGGGACAATGTAATTGTGTTGAATGATTTATGAGAATGAATGCTTTATGTTTGATAAATGTGTGCTATATGTTGTGAATTGATCGGTAATACCTCGTAACCCTACTCTAGAGACTGATATGAGTTAAGGGTCTTACAGTACATGTCATTTCTACACCAAAACATAATACCTACTTTCCCGAGCTTGAGGATGTGATGAGATGAGCAGCTAATGACTCCAATCAAACTCGTTAAATCTATTTGTACCTACGCATTGAAAATAAACGTATTAAGCCAGTGAAGGCTTAGTAAGCATTACAAGAATAAAAGAATATAACATAGGTATAAAATATTACAAATTTATATCAAACTTTCATACATCGATATCATTATAATAAGAAATTTATTTCTACCAACCTACTTACCTTAAATCATTTCCATGCTTACCTTAATACTTTAAATACTCGTATTACTTTCATTTCACACATTTGCCCACAGTAAACTATTTAAAATAATTCAGGATATACGGATAAAGTACAGAGGTGCAACTATATGCACAAATAAACGACAATCACCAAGGTGCTAATACAGAGAGCAAAAACGTGCTAGAAAATAGAGAGTGCTTTGAGGATCCTTAATGCCATGTCACTAATATCCTAATAGTTCTACTTCTATCTACTTGGGCATAAAAGTTGAATTTCACATCTTTATATACTTCACATAAGTATTGTGGAAAATATTTCATATTTTTTCATCTTCCACAATTTAGTCCCCATTTAACAAATCACAAATATCACACCTTTTTCACACATATATTTCTTTCACAACATCATTACCTAGTATTCAAACAAATATACAATTTCATATTCTTCACCTATAATAATTTCATAATTTAACCCTTTATTTAATATCTATAACCAATATATATATATATATATATATTTAATTTACATTTTTATCCTAAGTAATTATATATTATAACTTAGGCATTTAAAGAAAATAAATTAAAATCTTCTAATACTTATAACAAAAGTTGAAATGAAGTATTTTTCTTCTCTTCTTACTCTTTGTCCTTCTCTTTTCCTTTTCCTTCAATGGTTCTTCAATCCTCTTCTCTTTTTCTTAAATACATAACAAAGCACATAATATTATTAAGTTAAAACCACAACTAAATAACTTTTCCCATGCTATTTAATGAAATTAACATGTATGTTATGAAAGATTTTGTCTTTTCTTGCCTTGAATACTTGAGGTTACAACTAAACCCTAACTTTCTCTCCTCGTCAACTCCTCTATGGAAGCTCTCCTCACAAAACTAACGTATCTACTAGCTTTATCTAATGTCTTTACTTAAGAGACATCAAAGAAATTGAAGGTTTCGAGCTTGGTTTTTTCAACAATGGTGGAAGGACTTATTTGGGATAAAAACAAAAGTTTGGGGAAGATGAGATGAGAGCGACGGTGGCTTCTTGAATAAGAAAGATGATGCTATCATCTTTTTCTCATCTTTCTACACTATTCTTCAAAAAATCTCAACATTTTAAATTAAAATGATTAAATTGCTAATAACTCCTCTAGCCATCCATTATTTCACTTTAGCCCTAATCATTATGTCTAAGAAAATATCTACTTAGCTAACCCTAAAACCTAGGATGACTCATATTTTTACTAGGTAAATTTCCTATTAGTCCTTCCTTTTTTTGCCATCTTTTTCATATATTCTCATTTCTTCTTAATTTCCTACTTTTCCCACAATGATTTCTATACTCCTTCAATTTAGTCAAAGCTTCTATTTAAAATTTTCCTATCTAAATAGTATTTTCTAATTTTCTATTGGGCCTAAATGCTTTCTAATTTAATACTCAAAATTTCTATTTGTTCTAGTTCAAGAATTATGCACTAATTTCTGACCCGATCCATTACTGTACCTAACTTTGAGTTAAAACGCGGATGTTATAATTCGATTCCGCCGACTAACACAACATTCGGTACAATGTGGCCAACACAGCTGATCCCCAACTCATTCGTTCACTTTCTTTAAAGTTGACTAGGTGTAGTAACCACCTTATGTGTACCAAATTTCGAGATTTATCGAGCATTAGAATGCCCCCAATTAACCTTAGGATGAATGCTCAAGCGTATTGTTCTTTCACGACGTTGGGCATGCCCTTAGGAAGATTATCGAAATTGGTTTCCAACCACTTTATATCTATTCGGCCACCGTAAAATTTATTCGACACCTTCCCCAAAAATGTCTCGCAAAGGTCCTCTTTACAGGGAATGATGGCTGACCCCATGACGACTGCCCCATCCATCGGTAAATCGAGTTGTAAAGTTATGTCCTCAAGTGTGATTGTACACTCACTGAATGGAAGATGGAAAGTGTGTGTCTTGAGCCTCCATCTTTACACCAACAAGCTGATGAGTGTAGGATCAAGTTTGCAGCCCCAGAGCATACGGGACGCATTCAAGAATCTCGCGTCTTGCAAGTTACCACGAATTTTAGCATCTGGATTTGACAGGTTATATATGAACCCTTTCAAAACACGATCATCCGTCTATTTATATCGACAAAAAAATAATTTAAAATATTTTCAAAAATAAAATCCTTTAAATTTAACTTAATTGAAAATAACGAAATTTAAATCTTTGTCTTACCATTACCGCTTGAGTGGCAGAAATGTGCTTGTCGTCAAAACAAATTAGAGAGGTTATCCTTTGTGAAAATTTAATTGAAAAAAAATAATATACAAAATAATTAAATAAAATTATAATATTTTTAAACAAGCGTATCGAAAAATTTAGAACAAAACTTAAAAAAAATTGAGAGAGTTAAGAGTTTAGAAAGAATTAAGAGAGTTGAATTTGAATGAAAAGAATGAAAATAGACTGATATTTATAGGGGAAAAAATTACTGTTGAACCCTTCAAAAATTTTACCATTGCCAACATTCAAAAAAATGACCGTTAGTGGAAAGTGCACCCAGCTGGACGCGCTTTCACACTCTCTCCAAAAATAGTCTATTTCCCTAAATTTAAAAAATGACCTAAAAGATCAAATAAAAAATCGACATATATACTTTATTTAGAGTTAATATTGTATGTTCAAATATGCTCTCTCTCTACTTTTTGTGCATTTTATAGGTCAAGTATCACTTCTAATCTCTCTATTTGACACATGTTCAATTTTTCTTTTTTTTTTATTTTTTTCATTTTATAAAAAATTTGGTCAAATATCACTTTTGGTCCCTCTATTAATTCTAAAATTAAGATTTAATCTTGATAATTGACTTCCTAAAATAATTTGGTCCTTTTTTATAATGTTTATTCCAAATAGTTAATGATGGGTGCTGAATCCATTAAAAATAATATTCCTACGCCTAAATAGTGAATAAATACTAGTATAGAGAGTAGGGTCGATCCCATAAAGATTTGATATCTAAAATTGTCGTTTCGATTTCAGTAGGTTGTGAGCCAATCAATTGTCACTCCCACGACGTGTGATGATCTGTGCAAAAAAAAAAAGAATTTAAATATGATAAAAAAGTAAAAATAATATAGACAATTGAAATCGAAACAATAGTAAAAATAAGCTGAAACATAATTAAATTGAATAAATTGATGTGATGAAATTCTAGGTTCAAGCTCGATTTTTGCTCTAGTTTTGAACTGATCCATGATAATAAGTCTTCTCCTTCAACTGATAAGTCAGTTATAGTGATTGAGGATGCCTCAAACCACCAATCCTTCCGTGTGTAAATCAATTGCAGGAACACCTAGCAACTAACCCTTACTGGACGAACAACCACAAAACACGCATCCATGATTTAGCTCTCCAGTAGTCGTGCGAACTAGAATGGCCCAACTCAAACCAACAACTTCAACAATGCGGGTCGTTTAAATTCAATTACTATTTCCCTTGACGGTTCCAACCAACCACTTAATTGGACACACCAATGTGTTCTTCGATAAACCAAATACGACATACAATTGTATCAGTTCTTCCAACTGTACGCTTATCAACATTGAATCAAGACCTCTTTTTGACTTAGTGTCAATACAACTTTGTGAGATGACGGTGTTTATCTCCTAAACCAGAGAAATAACAAATACTAAATTGAAGAATTTTAAGTACGATTTTAAGTCTCACGATTCCAAAATCCAAATAAAAAATCAGCCTAAAACTAAATCTGACTAATTCATAAAATTAAAGAACATTAAAAGCAAATATAAAAAAAGAAAATTGTATTCAAAGAAAATTTTAAAGAAAAAACAATAAGATTTTTTTTTTCGCCAACGTGCCACCCTCCCTCCTTCCATACGAACTAATTATAGATAGAGAATAAATTATATTAAAATGATAGTAAATGTGCCTAAGCCCTCTTTTCTTATCTAAAATCTATATATTAAATATAAATAAATAAATAAAACCTAGCCTTTATCCTATTTTTTAACATAACTATATATATTAAATATAATAATATAACCTAAATTAATAAACTCTAAAATAAAGAGACAAACTTAAAAATATAAAAGTCTTAATAGAAATAATAATAAAATAATCTTAAAATGTTTGTCTTATGCTTCTCATATTAAATTTTTCATGCAATACACATATTCATTCATTTCTCGATATATTGAACAATAAACAAACTTACATAGAAAATGATCGATTAAGTACCAAATTAAATAAAATTCACGTCCAAAATTAATTAAAATAAATAATAAAAAATACCAATTAAGCATATTTTCAGCTAATATTGTTTATTACTCTAATAAAAAATTTTATGAGATTTTTTTAGAAAAAATCCTATTTTAACAAAAAAATTTATTTTAGCGTGATGAATTGGAATATGCTTTCATTAATCCACATCAGCTACCTAAATTATTAAGAGTACTAATTATTTGGATTAATTAATGACATGAATTTTCCCTTTTTTTAGTCATTATAAGATAATAGTAAAATTGTAATTTCGATTTCTCTACTATGCTCACATTTGATATTTAATATTTATAATTTAAATTTACATAATTTGGTCCTTTAATTTTACAATTGCATTAAGTAGTTCAAATAATTTACATACTTATATGTGATAGTTATCGTATTATTTTACTATCATATCCTTTGTATGCTAACAAGTGCCCAAGAATTTAAAAAAAAAAAAGTTATTTGTATTTGAAAGGCTAAATGTGATTTCAACTATTAATAAACGTCTTGGCGAAAAACAAAGAGTCTATAAACGTGGCAAAGTGGCATGGCACCGTATTTTTTATATAGATTATATAACAATGTCAAGTTTCAATCTTGGTCTCAATACTATGCTCAAATTTAAGGTTTAATTTTATACTTCAACTTTTTAACATAATTTGGTACTTCAACTTTTACAAGGTCATTGATTAACCCAAATGCTTTATTTTAATTACAATGATGATGTAATTTTTAAAAGTTAATACAATTAAAATTATCTATTAAATTCACGTCCATTGTAATGTTCTTTTTATTACATGGTTACCATATGAGTATTTAAAAAGAATTTAAAATGTTATTCTAATGAATTCAACAAAAAATTTTATTAGAGTTAATTATTGGAATTAAATTTTTTAATTCGAAAAGTAAAGAGACTAAAATCTTAAAAGTAAATATATAAAAACTAAATTTTAAATACATAAAAAGTACATAGAGATAAAGTATATTTTAAATTTTAAATTTTATTCTATAATTTAATTAAAACATAATTAACTCGATACAAAGTGTAGTAGAGAGCCATACTAATAAATATTTGAATTTGGATATTATAATCATTATCCATATAGATGCCTATAAATAATAGATGCCTAGGATATGCAAATATTATCTTATGTATATATCTGTTATTCAAATCAATAAATATCAAAATTGGCCGTTTGAATTTAGGGTTCTTTCCACTTTGGTTAGTTTTTTTTTCCCCTTAAATGTAAAAATTCATGGTACAGTAATTAAAATATTATTTAAACCCCTAATTAAAAATTGCAATCAATTAAGACTCTAATTAAAGGTTAAAAATCAATTAAGCCCTCAAAATATGGTTTTCCATTGAACCCCTGACGACAATTAAGCGATAATTTGGCATTTATTATGGAAAAATGTTGAAATAGATGACTTAATTAGTTTTATAAATTATTTTACGATGGTTTAATTTATTTTTATAAATTATAAAAAAATTTAATTAAAATATTTAAAAATTAGAAAAAAATAAAATTATTAAAAATTTTAAATTTTTAAAAAGAAGTAATCATTTTTAAATTTTATGATTTTTTTAATAATTTATATATTGTTTTCTTTTTATAATTTTCTAAAGTTTTTTTATAATATTTTAGTACTTTTTCCCTTGCACACTACCCTAGATCATATCTTAGTCCATCCTTATCAACTTCCTTCACATCACCTCTCATCTACCAAAATTATTACTCATCACTCACCTTAAGCCACTAAACGCTAGACTCATTATTAGTCAAACTCCAACTCGACACCCCATATAAGTTCAACCACCATCACACTTCAAGCTTCCTATTTCTTTATTACTAAAATCAAAGAGTCCAAACCTTCAAAAATAACAAAAAAGAATTTCTATATCTTTTATATTTTATAAATTTTAATAAAAAATATATTTATTTTTTTATTTTAATATTTTTAGGGTAAATTGCACCCAATGTCACTAAACTATTAGTACGTTTACATTTTGGTCACTCAACTTCAAAAGGTTACAACATGATTGCTGAACTATTCTAAAGTTTTCATTTAAGTCACCGAACTATTCAAAAGTTTTTGTTTAAGTCTCTGGGCTGTTAAGTTTTTTTTTTAAAGTCCTACTGTGAGCCCTAAGCAACTATTCGATGATTGGCCTGTGGATAGTACCTATCGATAAGTAGAAGAACATATATTAGATCCAAGTTGATTTGACCATCAATGTCAAAGATTGAAGAATAAAGTTGTTTGGAGTTTGGTTGGCATGGTGTCATTTAAAGATGTCTAATGAAAAAAAGTTAAATTATAGAAGAGAAGGGAGAAGGTGATGCGATCATGATCCAAGACCCTTCCAAAGCTGTCGAATAACCCATGGAGGTACCAACGGGGTCGATTACTCGAGCTTGAGCTAAGAGGTTCAAGGAAGTTGTTGCGGGCCTTATTGATCAAATTTGGAGTGAAGCCGTTGCGAGGTTCATTGATCAGTCATGGACATGCATTCCATGCGTGCCATGCAACTTGTTTCAAGCTCAACTTTAGCTTTCTTCAGCTTGTGAATTTATTTGTTGGAATAAAGAATTAAATTCGGTTCTAGTTATTTAGTTAAAATTAGTTTGAGTCTTTAATTATGTCATAATCTGAACATCTTTAATAAGGGTTTTTGATTATGTCATAATTTGAACATCTTTAATAAGGGTTTTTAATTATGTCATAGTTTAGGACATCTTAAATATATGTTTTAAATATGCCCTAGTTTAGACATCTTTAATACATGTCTTTAGTTCAGACCAATTAAATTATGTTTAAGCCATGTTTAATGTGTCTTATAGGGTGTTCAATGGACGACATTAAAGGGGGAAACATGCATTTGGACGTGCATGCATGGGGGAGCTGCTAGTTGCTCTCTTCTAAGCAACCTTTTGTGGAATGCAATGGACACAAGTGTTTTCACACTTGTTCAATCAGCTAGATGCTATGTTAACACCAAGTGACCATCCAATTTTGGGTTTTCACACCTTGAAGGTTGTTCGTGTGCCCTATGCAACATTAAAAGGGAGATTACACATTCGACTTCCCAATAAGGCATCAACCATGTTCACACCATCCAAAACTAACCATCTACTTGAACCATCAGCTCAAATTAAAGGCTACACGTTTTGGCTGTTTGGGGAGTGCAAATGACATAGTTGTTGGTGTCACCTATGCATGGGAATCTTCAAGAGTCTTGTGGGATAGTTCAATGGTTATTTAGCTCAATTAAGCTTAATTAAATTAGTCCATTCGACTGGACCTTTGTAGGGACTATAAGTGCTAAGCTTACATCTTGTATTTGAGACTTTTTGAACCTTTGATGAATTTTAATCTATTTGTGAGTTGTTCAACTCTCTTTGTTCCTTTGTGACTCAAATTGACTTATCTAGCTAGTCTAGTGTCGTCAATCTGATTCTTGTGAACTTATCACTTCTCAAAATGTGTCGTTCAGCTTTATACCGATTGGTTCCTATCTCAACATAGATAGTGGGTCATAGTTTGTCTATCTTTTCCACCTTAAGTGTTGACATAAGATTCAGGTCAATATTTATTTATAATATTGGTTCACTCTTCATCCTTAAGCCGGACCTATTCCATCCATATCCCATCTCTAAAACACCCTCTTTTTGATATTTTAAACCAACTACTTCCAATTTCATCCTTTCGACGAACTAGTCCGAATACTACTTAATTTTACGATCAGGAACATAAGCAGCTCGATTCATCCGACGAGTACGAGATCGTATCATTTGGTATCAAAGCTGGTTAAAATTGGGAAGTATTGACATTCTAGCATTCTCGGGGTTGAGTTTTTCAAAAAAATTCAAAAAAAATTCGTGAGAAAAAAAAAAGGTATATATAGAATATTTGAAGTACAAAAGTTTAAAAATATTTTAAAAAAAAAAGAGAAAAAGGCTAGTTTTGAAAGTGATCGTTTTCCCGAGCTCCAAATTTCCTTTTACAACCATTTTCGCCACACTTCAAGTACTCTACTTTTTTTTCTTTCAGCCTACCCTACACCGATATCAATTCCTACCCTTTGCAACACTTTTGAAACCAACCTACGAAGATTTGCTGTTAAGTCTAAGGCAGTCACTTACAAACTTAGAGAGGCGAATACGAGTGGAAAAAGGCAAAAGAGTGGTAAGAGCATTAGGGAGATATAAAAGCCAGAAATTTGAGTGAAACACTAGTGGAGAGCACATCTATTTCCTTTCTTTTGAGTGAATAAGTGAGGTTTGTGGTGAGGTTACTACATCATGTCACGTAGTCCCGAAAGGAACGCTGGTGGTGGTGGTGTGCAAAACATTGCTGATGGTGGTGGTTTACGCCCCGTACGAAATGTAGCTGGTGGTGGTGTACCCGACCTAACTTACCAAGCCCTTATCCGAGAGATGGATCGAATGCTCCAAAGACGTTTAGAACCCGTGCAAGAATAATTAGAACAATTGGAAGAACAGGTCCAACGAGAAAGAACTCCACAAAATTCGAGGAGGGAGCGAGGCTGACCAAGGCTTAACCAAGATGATCTCTACAATCCTAGTGATGTGGAGAGCGATCAAGCCTCTAACCGAAGTGAGAGACGACGAGGCCATAGAAATCAAGGGCCTAGGGAGCGTGAACGAGTAGATGATGATCTCAAGAATATTAAATTGGCTATTCCACCATTCCAAGGAAAAACCGACCCGGAGGCGTATCTAGAATGGGAGAAAAAGATTGAGCTTGTCTTCGAGTGCCATAACTACTTGAAGACCAAGAAAGTCAAACTTGCTACCATCAAGTTCTCTGACTATGCAATCATATGGTAGGATCAACTAACCATGAGCCAGAGGAGAAACGGAGAACGACCCCTGTCCACATGGGCCGAGATGAAAGCCATCATGAGAAAAAGGTTCATTCCAACTTACTATCACCGAAAGTTGTATCAAAAGCTACAAAACCTTACTCAAGGCAATCGGAGTGTGGAGGACTATTACAAAGAAATGGAGATAGCCATGATCCAAGCCGACGTCGAGGAGGACAGGGAGGCTACCATGGTGAGATTTCTTACTGGGTTGAATTGAGATATTACCAACGTGGTGGAACTATAACACTACGTCGAAGTAGTAGACATGGTGCACATGGCGATTAAAGTGGAGAAACAACTCAAACGAAAAGGTGCCGTTCGAACATATCCCAACTCCATTTCTTCATCCAAGTGGGGACAAGGAACCAGCAAGAAAGACACCTCCTTTCAAGCGAAGGAATTGTGGTATCCACAAAGCCCAACAAGCCAAGTGGAGAAACTAGCAAAGGTAAAAATGAAGCCGTGCCTAATCGCACCCGCGAAATCAAATGCTTCAAGTGCCTTGGGAGGGGTCACATCGCAAGTCAATGCCCCAATAGAAGTGTGATGGTTGTGAGACCTAACGGTGAGATCGAGTCTGAAGAAAAGAAAAAAGATGAACCCGAAGCACTCACTGAAGGAGAGGAAGATCTCGAGTATGCTGTTGAACGTCAAATACTCGTCATCAAGCTGAGTTTAAGCCTCCAAAGTACAAAGAATGAACATCAATGTGAGAATCTTTTCCACACACGATGCCATGTTCAAGGCAAAGTGTGTAGTGTAACCATCGACGGAGGAAGCTACACAAACGTTGCTAGTATCATGTTGGTGGAGAAGCTTGGCCTACCAACAACTAAACATTTGCACCCGTACAAATTGCAATGGCTTAACGATAGAGGAGAACTCAAAGTCACCAAGTGATGCGATCCCGAGTTGCAGAAGAATTCGGGTCGTAGTTGTGCCCGATCGTTAAATCTGAAAAGTATCGTTCTTACTTGAAGTAGTAAGATATTCGGCTAAGTTGTAACTTCAACAATGGTTTCAATTTGGTTCAAGGGTTTAGGAGTCAATTGGATAATAGTTAGATTCAAAAATAAAATAAGTGATGCAAGAGGAAAGCTAGGATGAATAAGAAACTTAAGGACAAAAATGAACCAATACTAAGTAAAGTATTGACCCGAGACTTATACGTCTCTTAAAGTGATGGAAGTTGTTAAAAATAACCTTGACCCGCTATTTATATTGAGATAGGAACCAGAGGTATATTGGATGAACGCCACACTCGGTTTAAGAGTGATAAGTTCGAAGAAACAAGAATGACGCCACTAGCAAGCTAGATAAGCCACCTTGAGTCTTGGACGAAATTTGAGAGTTGAATTAAACTCACAAAATCATAAAAATTCATTCAAGTAGAAAAAGTCTGAATTACAACTTAGAAGCTTAATATTTATAGCTAAACTCTACTAGTCGAATGGACAATTGACAACTAAAAAGTCAGCTTGTGTTCAGCTCAAATGAGCCGAAACCTCCTTGAAGCTTCCTAGCTAGCTGAAATTAAATGTTGAGCTAAAAAGCCTTAGGTAGGTTTGTAACACCCCTAACCCGTATCCGTCGCCGGATTTGGGTTAAAGTCATTACCGGACAAATCAAAAACTTTTACAGACATTTCATAGAACCATTCATCAATCACAATCAAAGTGTCCCTTATATAGGTCAACGAGACCTTAATCATGTTTTAGAGAAGGGTCGGGACTAATCCGAACACATACAGAAATTCTCGGAAATTTAAAACTTTTTTTAAAACTGTCAAAGACACACACCCATGTGACCAGGCCATGTGCCTCCCACGGCTACTAGACACACCCATGTGTCCTGGCCGTGCCAAATCAGAGCATGTATACTGACTTATCCACACGGTCACCAGACACGCCCGTGTGCTATGACCATGTACTCTTAAGCTAAATATTGCCTTATTCACACGGCTACTAGGCACGTCCGTGTGCCATGGCCGTGCACACTTGGGCTGGCTACTGACTTATACCCACGGCTAGTTGACAACCTCGTGTCATAGCCATGTAGTAATAGGCTAGACACTAACTTAATCACATGGCTACTAGGCACGCCCGTGTGCCATGGCCGTGTAGGAAAAACAGGCCACTTGCAAGGCCAAAATGCCACTCACACAAGGGTCAATCCTTATAAGCAATTTACCAATTCATTTCATGCACATTTGGCAACCAAAAAGCATATCAAATTAATCATCAAATCTCCACATACAATTACAATATCAATCATGCCAATTTGTACAACTAAAACACATATGCATTCAAACATGATTCATCCATATTTACCTTTCATATATCCCCTTATTTAATCAAACATGCATACTCACATTTCATCCATGTACTTACCATTAACTTGGCCATTTCATAGTTACCAAGCCATACAAAATCATACATCATATGTCATATTTACTCATGCATATTATCAACACTTATTTAGCCAAATCCCATGGTTATATATTTATACACATTACAAACATCATCCAAAATGACTAGCCTATACATGCCATATTTAACAATATACATATTTCAGAGGTACCAAAATGAGTTGAGTAGTGTGATGATGATCCTCGACGGTCCCGAGCCTTCAGTAGCTTTGATGATCTATAAAACAGAGAAAACACACACAGAGTAAGCTTTCAAAAGCTTTGCAAGCCATATACAAATAAACTTAACATAAAATATACATAACCGTATTGATGCAATAACAATAATGATTCTCATAGCATATACATCTCACATAGAGTTTGGCTCACTTGCTTAGCCATATCTTATCACATTCTTCAACTCAAATACCACATATACACATAGCTCATTTAGGCACATTTTCACATATCATCTCATTATTCCATTGCACATATTCATCTTAGTAAGTTCATATAAATACTTACCTTTCATACACACTTAATGTACATATCAAACGTACCTGAAATGGATATACAACCACACGATTGTTCATATATCGGATTTGCCCGTTGAACCGTTTGGAATCTAATAGGATATATAGAATGCTCGAAATAGTCGTACAATGCCAACGTCCCAGACGTGGTCTTACTTGTAATCAGATATCGATGCCACTGCCCCAGACAGGGTTTTATTCGAATCAATACGATACCATTGTCCCAGACATGGTCTTACACGTGAATCTCATCTCAATGCCAACGTCCCAGACGTGGTCTTACACGAAAGCTCAAATCAATGCCAGCATCCCAGACGTGGTAACAGACACCTATGTCATGACATAGTTAATCCTATCTATTCCTAGGTTCAGACGGGACTTCTCGGATATTAATGTTATGTCGTATCTATCTCGGAGTTCATGTTTACAACATCTTAAATACATTCATTAATATAGATAGTCATATGAACATACTTAATTCAATACCAAATACATTTATTTGTATATGAACTTACCTAGGATTTGGATATTCGATCAGACTCAGTTATTCGACTACATTCGTTTTCCCGCGATCTAAGTCCATTTTCTTCGGTTCTTGATCTATACATATTCAAATTTAACCCTTTTATTTACCAACATATTCATTTCAACCCAAAAACACACATTTAGGGCTATTTGCAACTTAGCCCTCACATTTGCACATTTTATCAATTTAGTCCATTTTCTAAAAACATCAAATATACAAGATCACCATATACCCATGCTTAGTCGAATACTCATGTATCTCATACAAGTCCAAACATTTCATTTATTTTACAATTTAGTCCTCAAATAACCATTTTCTCAATTATCACCAAATTACTCAAAATCAACAAAACTCCAAAGACAAATCATGCTAATCAAACACATATATTCCATATTTCATTACCAAATGTTCCAAAGATCATGTGTCCATCAAAAACACATTTCAAAATCATCATCTATTCTTAAAATTAAGACATGGGTTTTGAAGTACACAAAGCAACGGTTGCAAAAACGTAGAAATTATCAAAAATCGAAGCCAAAACATACCTTAATCAAAGCTTGCAAATGCCGAATGTGTGAAAGCTTTTAAACCCTTATTTTCTTTTGATTTTCGGCAAGAAGATGATGTCTTTAGCTAATTTCATGCTTTTATTTCATTAATAATTATGTAATTCTCAAATGACCATTATACCATTAATGAAATAACTTTATCATCTTATAATGCATGGATATAAATGTCCACTTACTAATAATGGCATAATAACTCTTTAAGGACCTCATTTAATAAAGACATTAACAAATAGAGTCCCATATAAAAAGCATGCCAATTTTGCACCTTTCTCAATTAAATCCTTTTATCAAATTAAACACACAAATGATCGAATTTTCATACGAGGCTTCCACACATGCTTAGTCACATATCAAGGACACAGAAAATAATATTAAAATATTATTCGAACTCGGATTTGTGGTCCTGAAACCACTGTTCCGGCTAGGGTCTAAACCGAACTGTTACAATTCTCCCCCTAGAGATTTTCGTCCCCGAAAATCTTACCGTTAAACAGATTCGGATATTGTTGTCTCATTGAATCTTCAGGCTCCTAAGTAGCCTCTTCAATTCCGTGTCGACACCACAACACTTTCACTAACAGAATTTTCTGGTTTCTCAACTCATTTACTTCACGAGCTAAAATACGAATTGGTTCCTCTTCGTAGGTCATATCAGATCGGATTTCAACTTCAGACGAAGCAATCACATGTGACAGATCAGTTCGGTATCTACGGAGCATTGACACATGAAATAAATTATAAATCTTTGCTAACTTAGAAAGCAACAATAATTTATACGCAACTGGCCCAATACGTTCAATGATCTCATACGGTCCAATAAACCTCGAACTCAACTTGCCTTTACGTCCGAATCGGAGTACTTTCTTCCATAGAGACACTTTTAAGAAAACTTTGTCACCGATTTCAAATTCAATCTCTTTTCATTTCAAGTCGGCATAAGACTTCCGACGATCAGATGCTGCTTTCAAACTATCTAGGATCACTTTCACTTTTTGTTTTGTATCTTTTATCAAATCAACCTCGTGTATCTTATTTTCACTGAGCTCGGTCCAATACAGAGGTGTTTGACATTTACGTTCGTACAAAGCTTCATAAGGTACCATTTTGATACTCGACTGAATGCTATTATTATATGTAAATTCAATCAATGGCAAATATTGTTCCCATGTAACGTACCGTCAAGTTCGAGAGCGCAACATCTTAACATATCCTTGAGAATCTGAATGATCCGTTCGGATTGACCATCTGTTTGTGGATGATAAGCTGTACTGAAATGCAATTTCGTTCCAAAAGCTTCTTGTAATTTCTTCCAGAATCGTGAAGTGAACCTCGGATCTCTGTCAGATACAATGGAAAATGGCACCCCGTGCAATCTCAAAATCTCAAAAATATAAAGCTCAGCTAATCTATCAAGTGAGAAATCAGATCGTATTGGAATAAAATGGGCGGATTTCATCAATTGATCAACTACTACCCAAATTGCATCTTTCTTTCTCGGAGTCAGAGGCAATCCAGAAACAAAATCCATCGTTACTCTATCCCATTTCCACTTGGGAATCAAAACCGGTTGTAGCAACCCAGACGGAACCTGATGTTCAGCTTTAACTTGCTGACAGACTAAACACTTCGAAACAAAGTCAGAAATGTCTCTTTTCATACCAGACCACCAATAGTGTTGTTTTAAATCACGGTACATCTTTGTACTTCTCGGATGAACAGATAGACGACTGTTATGATCTTCACTCAAAATTAGCTGTAATAACTCGGAATTTCTTGGAACACAAATACGATCTCGAAATCTCAAACAATCATCAGCATCAACTCGAAATTCGAAATCAAAGTTCGAATCACACTGAGCTCGTTTCGCTATTATTTCATTATCCACTTTCTGAGCATCATATATCTACTATAAAAACAACGATTTTGCTTTCAATTTAGCTATCACTGAACTATCATCATACAAATCTAATTGAGCATTCATAGCACGTAATACAGACAGTGATTGTCGACTCAAAGCATCAGCTACAACATTTACTTTACCCGGATGATAATCTATTACAAGCTCATAGTCTTTCAACAATTCTAACCATCTTCTCTGTCGCGGATTCAAATCTTTCTGAGTCATCAGATATTTTAGACTTTTATTATCTGAAAATACGTGACATTTCTCATCGAAAAGATAATGACGCCAAATCTTTAATGCAAACACAATCGCAGCTAGCTCAAGGTCGTGTGTCGGGTAGTTCTTTTCATGAGGATTTAGTTGTCTCGAGGCATAAGCTATAATTTTGCCTTCCTGCATCAAAACACATCCCAAACCATTCAATGAAACATCACTGAATATTACAAACTCTTTGCCCAATTTTGGCTGTACTAAAACTGGAGCTTCGGTTAAAAGGGCTTTCAACTGATCAAAACTTTTCTGACATCCATCAGACCATTCAAATCTAACATCTTTCTGAAGCAGTTTAGTTAACGGAATAGCTATCATCGAGAATCCTTTTACAAACCGATGATAATAACCAGCGAGTCCCAAAAAGCTACGGACTTCAGACACATTTTTCTGAGGTTTTCAATCTAAGATAGCAGAAATTTTACTCGGATCAACTCATATTTCAGAGGCCGATATAATATGTCCCAGAAAACTGACTTCACGTAAAAGAATTCACATTTATTGAATTTTGCATACAATTGCTTTTCTCTTAGAGTTTGCAATACAATCCTCAAATGTTCAGCATGTTCAATCTCATCCCATGAATAAATAAAATATCATCAATAAATACAACAACAAATCGATCTAGGTACGGTCGAAAAATTCTGTTCATCAAATCCATAAAAATGGCAGGTGCATTCGTTAATCCGAAAGACATAACTAAAAACTCATAATGCCCGTACCTCATTCTGAAAGCAGTTTTCGGAATGTTTGAATCTTTTACCCTCAACTGATAATATCCCGATCTCAGATCTATATTTGAAAACATCGTAGCTCATTTTAACTTATCAAACAAATCGTCAATCCTGGGCAATGGATATTTATTCTTTATCGCCACTTTGTTTAACTGACGATAATCAATGCACATTCTCATCGTGCCATCTTTCTTTTTCACAAACAGAACGGGAGGACCCCAAGGTGAAAAACTTGGTCTTACGAACCCTCTATCGGTTAATTCTTGCAACTGTGATTTTAATTCTTTCAACTCTGTTGGAGCCATTCTATACGAAGCTATCGAAATAGGTTTTGTACCGGGAAATAGATCAATGCCAAATTAAACTTCACGTATCGAGGGCAATCCCAGCAATTCTTCTGGGAATACATTAGAAAACTCACAAACAACTAACACTGATTCAGTTTTCTTTTCAAATACTTTCGAATCAATTACATAAGCAAAGTAGATTTCATATCCCTTTTTCATATAACCCTGAGCTTTTAATACAGATATCACAGCAGGAAATCCATTCAAATCATTAGACTCAACCTTGACTATTTCATCATTCGGACATCTCAAGTCAATAGTCTTTCTTTTACAGTTCACAACAGCATCATGCAATGTCAACCAATCCATACCTAGTATAATATCAAATTCATCAAATGGTAATAGCATTTGATGAATTTTAAACTATTTGTGAGTTGTTCAACTCTCTTTGTTCCTTTGTGACTCAAATTGACGTATCTAGCTAGTCTAGTGTTGTCAATCTGATTATTGTGAACTTATCACTTCTCAAAGTATGACGTTCAGCTTTATACCGATTGGTTCCTATCTCAACATAGATAATGGGTCACGGTTTGACTATCTTTTCCACCTTAAGTGTTGACATAAGATCCGAGTCAATATTTATTTATAATATTGGTTCACCCTTCAACCTTGAGCCGAACCTATTCCATCCATATCCCATCTATGAAACACCCTTTTTTTGATATTTTAAACCAACTACTTCCAATTTCATCCTTTCGAAAAACTAGTCCAAATACTACTCAATTTTACTATCGGGAACACAAGCGGCTCGATTCATCCGACGAGTACGAGATTGCATCAGAAGGAGAGCTTTCGATTTGTGCAAGCAGCATGAACAAAGAAGATCATACAACAACAATTTTAACAACCTAATGACTTAAATGAAAACTTGCGAATAGTTCAGTGACCATTTTGTAACTTTTTGAAGTTGAGTAATCAAAACGTAAATGTACTAATAGTTTAGTGACCTTGAGTGTAGTTTACCCTAATTTTTATATAATTTATATAACTTTTTTTATAGTTTTTAAATATTTTTTCTATAATATTTTTACTATTCTTTCGAATTTTTTCATAACATATAAACAATATTTATTGTCAAATCCCAAAAACCAAGTTAGTAAAATCAGGTTTGTAAAACCAAGAGTGGTCACGCCCTAATTTATAAGGCTATCATTGTGCATTTATTAAATAAGAAAGTTATTGGCCTAATAGTTAAGTGTTAGTTCCCCTTGCTAAAGATCTTAGGTTCAAGCCCTCTCCTTTTATATTTTTATTATTTTTGGCAATCTAATTGTCACACCTCGATTTTAATGATGTTGTTGTAATGTTTGAGTATAAAAATGATATTTGGCCAAGTGGTTATGTAGTAGTATAATTTCACTAAAGACCTGGGTTCATGTCCTTTTCCTCTCATTTCTTTTAATTTTCGGCAAAATCTTGTTTAAATACCCCCGCCCTGACTTATATGGGGTTAAGTGTCTATATTAAGCAAGAAATAAGTTACAGGCTTAACGGTTAAGTGTTAGAGAATTCTCCCTAGGGACTCAAGTTCGAGCTCTCTTCCTTCCATTTTATTTTCGACAACCTAGGGTAAAGTCATGCCCCAAAATATATGTATATATACGATTAGGAGTCAAAATTAAAAAATAAATAATATATAGGCTGAATGGTTAAGAGTTAGAGCCCAAATCTTAGAAGTCCTAAGTTTGAGCCACTCCTTCCCCTTCTTATTTTGTAATTTCAACAAGAATCCTAGGAATTTAACCAATTATTTCTTAATTAAATTTTACATCTTACCCCTTCTCAAAATTCTAATAGAATTAGAATTCCACCATCTTTTTCTCTTATTTCCTAGTTAGACTTTGCACTTTGCACTTTGTCCCTATCCAAGTCCTAATAGAATTTGCTCTCCATCTTTTCTTCGTTTCTTTTTCTCCTCTTTTCTCTTATTTTTGTACCCTATTCTATCCTTTGTGTTGTTAATTATTTTTTTCCCCTACCGATTTGTTTCCCGTTCATTTAATTCCTATCAAAATTTAAAGTTATCGTCAAATAGCATCCATTACATTTTCCAAAGAACGGTAAGTACACCTCGTTTCGATGATTAGATCTAGTATTTTCGTAATATTATTATTCAACACTAATCTTTCGTTTGATTAATCAATATTTTACAGATCTTGCAAAATCATTGATAATCTTGCCAAAATCTTGATATAGATCATTAATTCGTGTGTAATTGATGTTTGAAAGACTGAATCCAGGAGAATCGGATCAAAGTTGATCATGAGGAACGTCAATCAGACTCATGGTGAAAGGTGTGTGTTCTTTACCAAGTGAATTGGTGGAAAATCGTGTGAAGTTTAGGGCCACACAGTCTCCCACGCGGGTGTGTGGACCACATGGTTGGACCACACAACCATGCACCCCTATAAATTCTAGGCTAGTTTGTGAACAACACGGCCACAACCCTTCTATGCTACCTGTCACACAACTGTGTCCTTCTTGTAGGGTAATTTTAACGTTTTCTACACGACCTCAATTTGTTAATGGTCTAGCCACACGACCGTGTACCCTTCCACACGGCCTGACCACAAGGTTGTGTAACCCCTGTTTTACAAGTTTTACAATTTTACCTAGAAATTTATAATACGTTCAGTTTAGTCCCCTCTGTAACCCCTATTTTATAGTTTTGCCCAAAAATTTATGATATGTTAAGTTTTGTCCTGTGTGACCCCTGTTTTACAATATTTTTCTAAAAATTTATGATATGTTTAGTTTAGTCCCTGTATGACCCCTGTTTTATAGTTTTGCCCAAAAAATTATGGTATGTTCAGTTTAGTCTCTATGTGACCCCTGTTTTACAAAATTTACAGTTCCCAAATTATTTTTAGAGTTTTTATTCACTCAATTGAGTCCCTGATATTATGTATGTTTTGAAATATGTGATTTGATTGACTGAATTATTACTGTTATATGCATGATAAGTTAATGATTCATTCCTACTGTTACTGTATTACTAATAAAATGTTATTGTTATTATTGCCTCTATCTTACTAAGTACATGTTAAGTATGTCTAATGCTACTATTGAATTGAATACATGTAAAGCATGTTTACTGTTACTAAACTATTCTGTTATCAACATGTCATATTGCATTGCATGGGATGGGACGATATGAACGGAGGAAGTACTAGCAATTTAACAATCTACAAACACTAGTGGTTCATCCACAATTTTTACTAGCAGTTTATCTGCAATTTACTAGCGGTTCATCCACAACTTGCTAACAGCTTATCTGTAAACAGTTTATCTAATACACTGGTGGTTCATCTACAACTTACTGGAAGCTTGTCTGCAAATTTTTTATCTAAAACACTAGTGGTTCATCCATAATTTTTACTGGCAGTTTATCTGCAAATTACTGGTGGTTCATCCAAAACTTATTGGCAGCTTGTCTCCAAACTTTTTATCTAAAATATTAATGGTTCATCCACAATTTCTTTTTACTGGCAGTTTATCTGCACATTACTGGTGGTCAATTCCACAAAACGAAGGGAACTCTTACTGTGGAGTGTAGCGGAGTATGGGTAGGAACTTTTTTGTTATACTTGCATTGCATTAACATTCATAAGCATGCTTAAGTGAACTGTCGAATTCTACTTTGCTATATGATTGAGAATGTATTGGGAACTGTTATTATGCATGCCTTATCAACTATTTTGCATTGATTTTCTTGTGATTAGACTCACAGTGAGCTTCTTAAGCTCACCCCCTTAATTCCATCTTTTTCAGATAACCCATAAGGTTAGGACGCGGACTCGGCATTCGGAGGGCTCGTCCAAATTTTTTTAAAAAATTATTTGTCTTATTATTTATATTTTTTTATTTGGGAACTGTATTTTTTTGTTTGAACTGTTGCGTAAGACTTAGATTTCGAATTAATTTTGGCATGCATGGCAATTAGGTTGGTTAGGTTAATGAAATTTTGAATTTAATTAAAGATGCATGGAATTGGCTTTAAAATTAAAACTATAACATAATATCACTTTTTTGCTACGATGTCATGTAAATGGGTTTTTTGAAAAGTATATAAATTGAAAAACAACTAAGTTTTCAAAATAGTCACTATTACAAGGAAAGCGTTAAAATCAATCAATTTTTTATTAACGGATTAATTTATATTTTAATTATTTAAAGGGTTTTTTTACATTTTCAGTTCGAATATTTAGTAATATCAAGTATTTCAGAAATAAATGTTATTTTATTTGAATTTATAGTTATACAACAAATTCATATCTTAAAAGGAAATCTATTTACTACATTACCATTAGAGTTTTTTTTAACTCCACTAAAAAGGTTTTAAGAGTAACACATGTTTCATTTAAGATATAGAAAAAAACTAAAAAAATATCAAAAATTAAAAAGTGTAGATATGATAATTTTTGAATCCTATTTGTGAAATTAGAATTTTCTAATAACACTATATAAATACTAACTCATTTTAAAATAAAAGATAATTATTTGATACACAATTTATAAAATTTTTAAATTTCACAAACAAAAAATGTTAGAAGTGTTTATCAAACACATTCCACACATATGTTTGATTCAAATTCAATTATTTTTTAGGCTTAATTCATAGCTTAACCTTTGAAGTATATTCATTTTTCTATTTTGGTACCTAAACCTTTTTTGTCCCAATTTAGTACCTAAAGTATCAATTTCCTCTTTTTTTAGTACATTTTGTAATTGATGTTAAAAAATATATATTAGGCTACTTTGCCCAATGGAAAAGTGCCACATGGCTTTTTTGGCCAATGAAAAATGCCACGTGACAATTAGATTTAAAATAAAAGTATTAAAATTAAATTAAAAATAGAAAATTTTAATATTAAATATTTAAATATTAAAAATGCTATTGACTTTGACCAATTGTTGACCAACCGTTGACCAGTACTGTCTGACTATTGATCGGCGTTGACTTGCCATGTGGTGTTATTAGAATACGCCATGTGCTATTTTTTATTTTTTAATATTATATATATTATATATTATTTTTTAGATTGTCCCGAAGATCTGATAATAGAATTTGAAATGTGATAATCGTAATCGTAATTTGTAAGTTGAAATTAAAATTTGATTAAATCTTGAAAAGGAAAATAATTTAAACCTTAAATTTTGAAAACTTAAAAATTTGGAGAAACATAAAAATTTGGAGAAATGAGTTTTGATCTCTGAAATGGGTATTTCAAGTCGTGCTTTTCATTCTAAATCTGATAGCCTTTTATAGAGGACTATTGTTGTAACGACCCGAAATCCGTGGGCACCAGAAAAAAAAAATGTGTTATCGGGCCTCTGTCTTAGTAAATCGAGTTAGTAAATAATCATTAGGAGTAATTATGAGTCTAGTAGTGTGCTTAATTAGATTTTTATTTAGTGAATTTAGCTTAATTGAGAGTAATTAGGAAAAAGGATCAAATTGAATAAGGAGTAAAAGTCTAATTGTAGATTAAAAGAAAATAAAAAGGACCAAAATGGCAATTATGCCATTTAGCATAAGTTGAGGCGGCATAAGCTTAATAAAAAATCTGAGATTTTATGTGTTAAAATATATTATTAATATTATTAAATAATTATATTAATATAATATTATATTATATAATAAAGTAAATAGTAAATGAAATAAAAAAAAAAAAAGAAGAAACAAAGAAGAACAGAAAAGAACAGAGAGCATACGAAACAAGCAGGAAAGAAAGAAGAAAAAGAAGGAAAAAGGAAAAACTAAAGATTCAAGGTTTTAAACTTTAAAAGCTAAAAAGGAACTCGAGGCATCAACCCATAAAGGAAAGGAGAAGGTTACCGAGGAATGATCAAGCAAATTCGGGTTTGTATTACTATAATTCAAGCTATTTATTTATTCATTAAATATTAGATTAATTTATGAATATGGTAAGTAAATTATAAGGTAAGTGTTTTTATTGAATTGAATGGAAATTGAGTTGAATGATGAATATGTATTGAAATTGAATTGTATGTGGTTTGAAATGGAAAAGTGTAATTAATATTGAAATTGAATTTATTATGAAAATGAAAATGAAATTGAGAACTGAAATACCCTATTAACTAGTCGGGCTGAGTCGGATATAATTGGCATGCCATAGGACATGGAAGAGTACGGGATTTTGCCGGCTTACTGATCAGGCACTTACGTGCCGACTACTGTTACTGTTACTGTTACCGATTCGACACTTTGTGTGTCGTATACTGTTACTGTTACCGTTACAGGTTCAGCACTTTGTGTGTTGAATACTGATATTGTTACTGTTACCGATTCGACACTTTGTGTGTCGTATACTGTTACCGTTAAGGCACATTGTGCCGTACTGGAGTGTTGGGTTGGAATCCGTGTATCCGTTAAGGTCCGAGTCTGTTAATAGGGGTAAATAAGGAAAAGGTAAAATTGAATAAAATGAAATGGTTGAGCCATTGAAAGAAATGCGAAAATAGAACATGAACTGAAAAATGTGATTGGAATATGAGTATGAAAATGGAAAGTATGAACCATTGGTTCAAGAAATGGATAGTAGCTTAACCTGATTGTGTATTGTTTCAATTGTTGAATAGCAATAAATTGAAATTGTATGAATATATTGGGAATGACAAACTTATGTTGAATTGGTTTAGTAAAATTAAAGTTATATGATTTAATGATATGATTATTATGTTTATAATTTGAATTATGGTAATACCACTGAGTATATGTATACTCAGCGTACGGTTGCTTCCGTGCGCAGGTTGTAGAAGTCAAATACTGAACCAGCATCCGAAGCCAGACCCGACTTCAGCAAACCTTTGGTGATGTATATTTCCTTTTTATAATGTGGCATGTACGTAGGTTGTGTATAAATGTTATTATGTTTTGAATGTAAATGGTTAAAAATGTTAGTATTACAAGTTTAAGAATTATAATGAAAGGAGTATATTTATTTTAATCTAACTAATATTTTGATAAATTTAAGTTGATATTATATTGATTGAGTTTGATTAGAAGGTATTTAGAATAGAAAATGAATTTATCAAATGAATTGGTTAAATTGGTTATTATTGAAATGAATACGATTTATTTTACAGGGGGTTTTATATATTAATAAGCAGAAATGCTGCCGAAATTTATATTAAACAAAATTTATATTTGCAAATTGTCTGATATGTCCGGTAATGCCTCGTAACCCTGTTCCGGCGATGGTTCGGGGTTAGGGGTGTTACATTTATTGGTATCAGAGCTATCAGGTTTAGTCGATTCTCGGGCTAAAACGGGCTCGAAAGTGAGTCTAGAAGTACATGCCACTATTGAGTCGAAGCTGAGTCGGGTTTTTGGATGCTGACATATATATTTATTTGATTTTGTTTTATAGATAAAATGTCAGACGAAAGAATGTATGATGTTGAACAGGAAATGCATACTGGAAATCGAGAAATTGAAGAAACTGAATCTGTTACACCTACTGTAAATCCGTTAAATAACCAACCTCCTAATGTAAGAAGAGAAAGAGATAACTCACAACTGTTAAGAGCTATAGCCGATGCATTGCAACATGTAGCGGAAACTGTACCTGCTACTACATCAGTACCTACGGTTAGACGGGCCCCGATTAAAGAGTTAAGAAAATATGGTGCCACGGAGTTTTCGGGACTAAGAGGTCTTGATCCGTCTATTGCTGAGAATTGGATAGAATCAACAAAAAGAGTTTTGCAACAATTAGATTGCACCCCCCGAGAGAATCTGATATGTGCTGTATCATTGTTACAAGGGGAAGCATATCTCTGGTGGGAATCTGTTGTTAGACATTTACCGGATGATCAGGTAACCTGGGATTTGTTTCAAAAAGAATTTCAAAAGAAGTATATTGGGGAAAAACAGTTGTATGGGAAATTAAGTAAATGTGAATTCTGGTTGTCTGAAGTGGTATTTTTAGGACATGTGGTATCTGCTGATGGGATTAGAGTTGACCCGAAGAAGATCGAAGCAATTGTTCAGTGGAAAGCGCCAAAGAATGTGTCTGAGGTACGTAGCTTTCTCGGTTTGGCTGGATATTATCGAAGATTTGTAAATGGATTCTCGAAAATAGCAATGCCGATGACTAAACTACTACAGAAGAATGTTCCTTTTATCTGGGATGATCAGTGCCAGAATAGTTTTGAGACTTTGAAGCAAATGTTGACAGAGGCACCGGTATTAACATTACCAGAGTCGGGAAAAGATTTTATTGTGTACAGTGATGCTTCTTTGAGTGGTTTGGGTTGTGTATTGATGCAAAATGGAAAGGTTATTGCATATGCATCTAGACAGTTGAAGCCGCATGAACGTAATTACCCGACACATGACTTGGAGCTAGCTGCAGTAATTTTTGCTTTAAAGATTTGGAGACATTATCTTTATGGCGAGAAATGTTACATTTACACAGATCATAAAAGTCTCAAATATCTGCTGTCACAGAAAGATTTAAATTTAAGGCAAAGACGGTGGATCGAGCTTCTAAAAGATTATGATTGTGTTATAGATTATCATCCAGGAAAAGCAAATGTGGTAGCTGATGCATTGAGCAGGAAAGCTGCGATTGAATTACGAGCAATGTTTGCTCGGCTTAGTGTTAATGATGATGGAAGCTTGTTAGCTGAGTTAAAGGTTAAGCCAATGATGTTAGAGCAGATTAAAGCAGCTCAGATGGAAGATGTCAAATTATTAAAGAAAAGAGAAATGGTTCAGAATGGTACAGTCGAAAATTTTAGTATTGATGAACATAATTGTTTGAGGTTTCAAAATCGGATTTGTGTTCCAACTACTTCTGAATTAAAGAAGATGATTCTTCAAGAAGCACACGATGGTACTTTTGCGTTGCATCCGGGTGGAACAAAAATGTATCGTAATTTAAGGGAGCACTATTGGTGGCCAGGAATGAAGAAAGATATAGTTGAATATGTCAGTAAATGTTTGACTTGCCAACGAGTAAAGGCAGAACATCAGGTACCGACAGGGTTACTCCAGTCTATTAGTATTCCTGAATGGAAATGGGATAGTATTACTATGGATTTTGTTACGGGGTTGCCACTGTCAGAGAGCAAAAAGAATGCCATTTGGGTGATAGTTGATCGACTTACTAAGTCTGCTCATTTCATAGCAGTCAGGACTGATTGGTCTTTACAGAAGCTTGCTGAAGTATATATCCGAGAAATTGTGAGACTGCATGGCATTCCAGCATCTATAATTTCCGACCGAGATCCACGATTTACATCGAGATTTTGGAAGCAGTTACATGATTCTTTGGGTACTCGGCTTAATTTTAGTACTGCATTTCATCCACAAACCGACGGACAATCAGAACGGGTAATTCAAATTTTAGAAGACATGCTTCGGGCTTGCATTATTGACTTTGAATCAGGTTGGGAACGATACTTGCCATTAGCTGAATTTGTTTATAATAATAGTTATCAATCTAGTATTCAAATGGCTCCATATGAAGCATTATATGGTCGAAGATGTCGATCACCGGTATGTTGGACAGAGTTGAATGAGAAAAAGATTGTTGGACCGGAATTAATTCAGGAGACAGAAGAAGTAGTTAAAAAGATCAAAGACAGGTTGAAAGTAGCTTTTGACAGACAAAAGTCTTATGCAGATCTAAAGCGACGAGATATAGAGTATTCTGTGGGTGATAAAGTGTTTTTAAAAGTATCACCTTGGAAGAAAATTTTGAGATTTGGTCGCAAGGGAAAATTAAGTCCTCGTTACATTGGGCCATATGAAGTAATTGAAAGAATCGGACCGGTTGCCTATCGATTAGCTTTACCTCCGGAATTACAGAAAATTCATGATGTTTTTCATGTTTCCATGCTACGAAGGTATCGATCGGATCCATCTCATATTATTTCTACTGAAGACATTGAGATTAGACCGGATTTGTCATATGAAGAAGAACCGGTTCAAATACTAGCTCGAGAAGTGAAAGAATTAAGAAACAAACGAGTCCCTTTGGTAAAAGTATTGTGGAGAAGCCACAATGTAGAAGAAGCAACTTGGGAACCGGAAGAAACTATGAGAACACAGTATCCTCATCTATTCTCAGGTAAATTTCGAGGACGAAATTTATTAAGGGGGGGAGAAATGTAACGACCCGAAATCCGTGGGCACCAGAAAAAAAAAAATGTGTTATCGGGCCTCTGTCTTAGTAAATCGAGTTAGTAAATAATCATTAGGAGTAATTATGAGTCTAGTAGTGTGCTTAATTAGATTTTTATTTAGTGAATTTAGCTTAATTGAGAGTAATTAGGAAAAAGGATCAAATTGAATAAGGAGTAAAAGTCTAATTGTAGATTAAAAGAAAATAAAAAGGACCAAAATGGCAATTATGCCATTTAGCATAAGTTGAGGCGGCATAAGCTTAATAAAAAATCTGAGATTTTATGTGTTAAAATATATTATTAATATTATTAAATAATTATATTAATATAATATTATATTATATAATAAAGTAAATAGTGAAATAATAAAAAAAAAAGAAGAAACAAAGAAGAACAGAAAAGAACAGAGAGCATACGAAACAAGCAGGAAAGAAAGAAGAAAAAGAAGGAAAAAGGAAAAACTAAAGATTCAAGGTTTTAAACTTTAAAAGCTAAAAAGGAACTCGAGGCATCAACCCATAAAGGAAAGGAGAAGGTTACCGAGGAATGATCAAGCAAATTCGGGTTTGTATTACTATAATTCAAGCTATTTATTTATTCATTAAATATTAGATTAATTTATGAATATGGTAAGTAAATTATAAGGTAAGTGTTTTTATTGAATTGAATGGAAATTGAGTTGAATGATGAATATGTATTGAAATTGAATTGTATGTGGTTTGAAATGGAAAAGTGTAATTAATATTGAAATTGAATTTATTATGAAAATGAAAATGAAATTGAGAACTGAAATACCCTATTAACTAGTCGGGCTGAGTCGGATATAATTGGCATGCCATAGGACATGGAAGAGTACGGGATTTTGCCGGCTTACTGATCAGGCACTTACGTGCCGACTACTGTTACTGTTACTGTTACCGATTCGACACTTTGTGTGTCGTATACTGTTACTGTTACCGTTACAGGTTCAGCACTTTGTGTGTTGAATACTGATATTGTTACTGTTACCGATTCGACACTTTGTGTGTCGTATACTGTTACCGTTAAGGCACATTGTGCCGTACTGGAGTGTTGGGTTGGAATCCGTGTATCCGTTAAGGTCCGAGTCTGTTAATAGGGGTAAATAAGGAAAAGGTAAAATTGAATAAAATGAAATGGTTGAGCCATTGAAAGAAATGCGAAAATAGAACATGAACTGAAAAATGTGATTGGAATATGAGTATGAAAATGGAAAGTATGAACCATTGGTTCAAGAAATGGATAGTAGCTTAACCTGATTGTGTATTGTTTCAATTGTTGAATAGCAATAAATTGAAATTGTATGAATATATTGGGAATGACAAACTTATGTTGAATTGGTTTAGTAAAATTAAAGTTATATGATTTAATGATATGATTATTATGTTTATAATTTGAATTATGGTAATACCACTGAGTATATGTATACTCAGCGTACGGTTGCTTCCGTGCGCAGGTTGTAGAAGTCAAATACTGAACCAGCATCCGAAGCCAGACCCGACTTCAGCAAACCTTTGGTGATGTATATTTCCTTTTTATAATGTGGCATGTACGTAGGTTGTGTATAAATGTTATTATGTTTTGAATGTAAATGGTTAAAAATGTTAGTATTACAAGTTTAAGAATTATAATGAAAGGAGTATATTTATTTTAATCTAACTAATATTTTGATAAATTTAAGTTGATATTATATTGATTGAGTTTGATTAGAAGGTATTTAGAATAGAAAATGAATTTATCAAATGAATTGGTTAAATTGGTTATTTATTGAAATGAATACGATTTATTTTACAGGGGGTTTTATATATTAATAAGCAGAAATGCTGCCGAAATTTATATTAAACAAAATTTATATTTGCAAATTGTCTGATATGTCCGGTAATGCCTCGTAACCCTGTTCCGGCGATGGTTCGGGGTTAGGGGTGTTACAATTGTCTCTTTATATCATTTGAATTGGGAAATTGAATCACTTACATCATTACATAATTAAAACTTTTCAGAGAATATATTGTTTGGTTACAAAAATACAAGCTACAGAGAATATTCACTATTCATGCGCCAGAGAATCTTACTGTTTACGCCAGAGAATATTTCTTGTTCACTCGTCTTTTCTTGCAGGTAATATTTACTGTTTACACCAGAGAATATTTCATGTTCCTCTTCATTCATTTCTTTCTTTTGCATCACTTTTTCTTGGTCCTGGTACTGGTTACTGAGGTGATATCGTCTGCAAGATCCACCGTTTTGATTGAAGACGCTAAAGATTTCTCATCTTCGAATTCTTGTTGAAAAAATTATTCAAATATTTTGAATCATATTTTTCATCATTAAACTTGTTCCACCATTTAGTTTTGTAGTTTCGAACTAATAATGGAATTCCAGTACATTGCTCTTGCTCATAGGAATAATTCCAAGAAACAATACAAGAAATGCACAATTTTGAGAAAAAATGGATTGTTCTGTAAATGTGTTTTGGTCTGGTTCAGGTTGAAATTTGTCAAAGAATTTGGGCCATAAATTTTGAATTTTTTCTGGTAGGATCTCGAAGGATGATGGTCCATACCAATTCCACCATTCTTGGAACCAGTTTAGGAATTTGAATTGGGTGTCGTATTTGAAATATATGAGCCAAGAATGTCTCATATGTTGGTTGTTCATTAAGAAGGTGTTGTACCATGCCATTTGGTAATCCCAGTATGTGAAATATGGGTGGTGGTCAATTTTGGTGGTAAATTTGGCTGGAAATTTCTTTTGAGAATTTGGGTTTTCACTCCAATCCCTTGGTCGAAGAATTTTTAATATTTGGGGTGTTGAATGGGTAATAAAATTTGGACCATTTGGGTCTGTGTAATGTTTGAACAGTACTGATCCAGTTTGAACCAGTATGTTTTCATAATACTGTTGGGGTTTTTGAGAATCCAATGGCTTGAAATGCCATCCATTGAAAAGTTCTTTTGCAAGTATATGTAGAGGTTTTTCTAAAAATTCTTCCTCCATAACAAGAATTTTTTCCAAAATATTTGTTTTGAAAATATTGTGAGGATTTTTGTGTAGCAGTCTGTGAAGACACTACTATTTCTTTTGGAAAAACATCTTGGAGAGATGTCTCTTTTAAAATATTTTTGAGAGATTTTGGTTTGTGTAAAACAATCTCTTTATTTTTTGAAACCTTTGCTGCTTCACCAGCAATTTGCTTGAGAGAAGTTTCCTCTTTCATTTGAGAAAAGGCCAATGCCACTTCTGGAGATTGAGAAAGGGACTCAATCCATTTTTTGATTTGAGAACCAATTTCATTTGGATCTTGTGCATCTTGGACGATTGTATTTTTGGAGGATTTTGATGAGGATGATGATCTCTCATTTTCTTCTTCATGGTAAATTTCATACCATAACTTAATTGGTTTTGAGGAAATTTGGATTTTGGATGACTCTCCTATTTTTCCTTTTCCTCTGTCTCGGAGTTTGGGTGGCATTTTTGAAGAAACTCTCTGGTGAGAAAATCAGACAAAGAATTAGTTTCTCCTTTGATGTATTCAATATCAAAATCAAATATGCTCAAAATTGCATGCCATCTTGCAAAAATATGTTTTGAGGCAATATTTTGAACATCTTTTTGTAAAACTTCTTTTGCTGATTTGCAATCAATTCGTAAAAGAAATTTTTGATTTAATAAATCACTTTGAAACTTTGTAATGCATAAAGTAATTGATAAAAATTCTTTTTTAATAGTAATATAATTTTGCTGAGTTGGATTCCAGTGTTTGGAATGAAGAAAAATTAATAATTTAAATCTAGAGGAAGAAATAGAACAAAAATTAAATGAGATTCTCTTAGAAACAACTTCCTTTGAAAATGATACATCTACCAAAACAGATGAATTACAAACAGACGAATTACATACAACATCCCAATCTTCTGATGATGAAAATGAACCCTCAATTAATATGTTAACCAAAGACCAAAAATTTATGATTGAAATTATTGATAAAATTCAAGACCCAAAACTTAAAAGAGAATACCTTTTGAAATTAAAATCCTCATTAAAAGATAAACCAGAAAAAGAAAAAAAAAATTATTTCTAGTCAATCACAAATGTATAATATACAAGATATAATATTTAATAAATATGAAAAAATAAAACCCAGACAAATTACAAATTCTGAATTACAGTTAGAAATAAGCAAATTAAATTAGAACTTTTTCAGCTTAAAATGGAACAACAAGAAATGAAAAAACAAATGCAAACCTTAAAACATGAAATCCCAGAAAATAGTTCGTCAGAAACTGAACCCGAACCTGAAGAAAATACGCAGGAATATATGATGGTTCTAACTGAAGTATCTATCCAAAGATATTTAATAAAAATAAATATTATCATAAATAATGAATTTTAATTAGAAACAATAGCCCTTTTTGATACAGGAGCAAACCAAAATTGTATTAGAGAATGGATAATTCCAACAAAATATTATGACACAACATCAGAATCTCTTAAACCTGCAAATGGTAAAAAACTAAAAATTACTTAAAAAATTCCCAATGCAGAAATATGCAACAAACGTATAAAATATCAAACATGTTTTTTAATGGTAAAAGATATTACCCAAGACGTCATATAGGAACCCCATTCATATCCTTACTCAAACCATATAAAGTAACAAATAATTCTATCTCCACCAAAGTTTTAAACACTAAAATAGAATTCCTTTTTGTAGAAAAACCAAAAATAAGAAATCTCAACTTATTAAAATCTTTATCCATCCATAATGTGCAAATCAATAATTTAATTAATCATAAAAAGAAACAAATCTTTTTTCTAAAAGAATAAATATGTTTTAAAAAATTGACTGAACAATCAGAAAAAAGAGAAGTACAAAAAATGATAAATCAAAACAAAGAAGAAATAGAATCAACAATTTGTTCTGACATTCCTAATGCTTTTTGGAATAGGAAAAAACATGAAGTAACATTACCATTTGAAAATAATTTTGATGAAAGACAAATATCCACAAAAGCAAGACCAATACAAATGAAGAAAGAGATGGAAGAATTTTGTAAAAAAGAAATACAAGATCTTCTTAATAAAAATTTAATTAGGAAAAGCAGTTCTCTTTGGAGTTGTTCAGCATTTTATGTAATAAAAAATGTAGAATTCGAAAGAGGAACGCCAAGATAAGTAATTAATTAAAAACCTCTCAATCAAGCCTTAAAATGGATTAGGTACCCAATACCAAATAAGAAAGATTTGTTACAGAAACTTTGTAATGCAAATATTTTCTCAAAATTTGACATGAAACCTGGATTTTGGAAAATCTAAATAAAAGAAGAAGAAAGATATAAAACAAAATTTACTGTACCATTTGGACAATATGAATGGAATGTAATGCATTTTCGATTAAAAAATGCTCCAACCGAATTTCAAATAATAATGAATGATATTTTTTACCAATATTCTCAATTCACAATAGTATGCATCGATGATGTATTAGTGTTTTTCAGAAAATTTAGAAAAACACTTAAAACATTTATCCATCTTTATAAAAGTCATAAAAATAATGGTTTAGTAGTTTCTAAATCCAAGATATGTTTGTTCCAAACTAAAGTAAGGTTTTTAGGTCATTACATTACCCAAGGAACCATTACCCCAATAGAAAGGTCCATAGAGTTTGCTAGTAAATTCCCAGACCAAATCCTTGATAAAGTCCAATTACAAAGATTCTTAGGAAGCCTGGATTATATCATAAATGTTTATCCAGGTCTTAGCAAATTATGTAAACCATTATATGATAGGCTCAAAAAGAATCCACAACCTTGGACAAATGACCACACCAATATTATCGCCCTAATTAAAAAAAAATAAATCACTAAGCTTCCTTGTTTATATTTAGCTGATCCAAATGCCCCCAAGATTGTAGAAACATATGCTTCTGAAATAGGATATGGTGGGATCCTAAAACAAGTTCAAGGGAGAAAAGAGCAAATAGTCTAGTTTACTTCCAGACACTGGAATCCAACTCATCAAAATTATAGTACTATTTAAAAAGAAATTTTATCAATTGTTTTATGTATGACAAAATTCCAAAGTGATTTATTAAATCAAAATTTTCTTTTACGAATTGATAGCAAATCAGCAAAAGAAGTTTTACAAAATGATATTCAAAATATTGCCTCAAAACAGATTTTTACAAGATGGCAGGCAATTTTGAGCGTATTTGATTTTGATATTAAATACATCAAAGGAGAAACTAATTATTTACCTAATTTTGTCACCAGAGAGTTTCTTCAAAAATGCCACCCAAACTCCGAGATAAAGGAAAAGGAAAAATAGGAGAGTCATCCAAAACCCAAATTTACTCAAAACCAATTAAGTTATGGTATGAAATTTGCCATGAAGAAGAAAATGATAGATCATTAAAAATGTAAAAAAATAATATATAATATATAAAATTTAAAAAAAAGTTAATTTTTTTATAAAATTTTAAAATATATAATTATAGATTTTAAAAATTCAAAATAATATATAAAAATTGAAATTTGTTATAAAAATTAAAATATATATTTAAATTTCAAGTAATTGCAAAAAAAAAAACCTTAAATTTTAAATAACTTTTTAAAATTTTATAAAAAAAATATTTTAAACTTTTTAGAAATATTTTTTACAATTTTTTACAATTTTTTTACAATTCTCTTACATTTTTGTAATATATTATTAATTTCAACTAATTTCTTTTAGTTATCGTTTTTTTAATTTTATTTTTATAAATTTTTTCTATAATTTCTATATTTTTTCATATTTTTTTAATGTGTATATACATTTAATAAAAAAATATTTATTTTTTTACATAAAGTTGTCACATGGCACTTGGTGATTGACTATCGAATTTTTCTAACGTGTGTCAAAAAATAAACTAAAAAATATAATGGAGGCATACTTTAGGTACCAAATTCAAAAGTGATTATTTAGATATCAAATTTGGACAAAAAAATTAAATACTAAAGTGGGAAAATAAAAATATATTAGGAGGCAAATTTCTTATCAGCGTGTCAGCGAATAATAACATATATAAAGAAAAAGCTTTAGCCCAATGATTTTAATTTGGGCCATTAAGTGAGAAAGAAGAAAGTTTAAGTAACAATTTGTCATTCAACACATTCAAATTTTATTTATTTATTTATTTTGGTGTTTAAATTTTATCTCAATTTAATATATGAACTACTATTTCCCTCTTAATTTATCTTTAAAAAAAGTTACAAATAAAAATGTTTCTTATTAATTTTTTAAATAGAAAATCACAATGGACAAGATTCGATTATAAGGAAAACAAAAAAAGAAAAAAAGACAACCTGAGCAACGAAGCCCGTTGGGAGTTGGGACTATAAAAAATCGGTGTCCGATATTTTTATTCTCTCAAACCAGAGAGTGTGAAAAAAAAATTCTCTGGAAACAAAGCAACTATCAACTACGTTTACCTCAGATCTAAAACACCTCGTCTCAGATCCACTAAATTCACCATGGCTTCTACTTTCAGCGGCGATGAAACGGCTCCCTTCTTCGGCTTCCTCGGCGCCGCCGCCGCTCTCGTCTTCTCCTGTAATCACTCCTTACCTTTCCTCCCTTTTAAATTTATCTTTTCTTTTCTTTAATTATTAGATCAATCGTGATTTCGATTTTTTGGTCGTCTGATGGAGAATTGATGATCGTATTACTAGTTCCTTGTGTCGTTATTTAACGAGCTAATTGAAAAAAAATTGATTTCTTTTGTTTTTATTGTAAATTTGTGTATACTTTTGATGGCTTATCATATGGATTGATATGGATCTTTGATGGTGAGATATGAATAATTCTGAAATAAATTATTTACTTTGATTTAGCTGAGATAATTTGATACTTCGAAGATTTAGTTTTTATTGGAATTAAACGACAATTCACGTAAACTAGAGTTCTTTAGATGTGGATCTAATAAGAATTTTGCATCCAAATATACTCTGCAGGTTTAAAGTTGAAAAAAAAAAAATTAATTTGTGAATTTTGATATGAATCGCATTTAAATAAACTCAACATTTGTCTAAATTAAAAAGAGAGAGAGAGAGAGAATTTAGGTATGGATTGCATTCAAGTAAACTCAGCATGGTTTAAATTGAAAAACGAAATTAATTTGTGAATCTAGGTATGGGAGCTGCATATGGGACCGCTAAGAGCGGTGTGGGTGTGGCTTCAATGGGTGTGATGAGGCCTGAGTTGGTGATGAAATCCATTGTTCCAGTTGTTATGGCTGGTGTTTTGGGTATTTATGGGTTGATTATTGCTGTTATTATTAGTACTGGCATCAATCCAAAGGCCAAATCCTATTATCTTTTTGATGGCTATGCCCATCTTTCCTCTGGTCTTGCTTGTGGACTTGCTGGGCTTTCAGCTGGAATGGCAATCGGAATTGTTGGTGATGCTGGTGTCAGGTATGCTGCTTTTAACCCCTATGTTTTAACTGACTTATGACACTGCTATTGTTGATTGACACTTGAAGTAGTTGGCCGTGTAAATATTGATTTATGCCTTTAATGGTTGCTTAATGTCTTTGCGTAGTTTACTAGCATGATGCACCTCCCCGTATTTGGTTTAATATCTTTATAGAAAGCATCGACATAGACATGCAATGTGTACGGCATAGACCTGGTGATACGTGAGTTTTCTAGAAGTTAGGAAATGGTATGGCAGGAGAATAGCAATAAAATAAAATAAATGTTTGAGTATGATAATATATGATAAAAATGTAAATATAATACTTATAAATTACACATTAACATGCAAATAGCTTCTGATTTTTAGAATTTTTTTTGAATGTCAAAGCATTAACTTTATTATAAAGGAATGAAATGATAACAAAATTAATCATTGTTGAAATTTTTAAAGTAAGAAGTGAAAAAAGAACCTTGATTGCGTGTTCAGACATGTCTAGCTGAGTCTTGACCTTGTTTTGACCATGTTTATTTTTATTTTTTGACGCGTCCTCGCATGTCCTGCACGTAGTTTGCTGTTCCAGAGTCATGTCCATGTCAGACATGTCCAAGACTTGGATGCTGTCCTAGAAAAACTGTCCGTGCTTCACGGACAACTGTGCTGCCCTCAATTCTAGTCATGCCTTTACTAGAATGATGCATTTCTGGGTCTTAGGCACTAATTTGTAAAATATTGCGGTTTGTCTGGAAATTTTCCTTTATGAAATCTGATCGAAGTTATAGTTTCTGAGTGTGTTGAGTTATAAGAAAATTAATGATAAACTGATAATGTGTTGACATAATACAATGATCCGGTTCCATTTACTCAGTTAGATATGAGCTTATGTGATTCTGTTTATCTATTGCTGCTATCCTGGAAAACATTTTGAATGATTGATGAAATCGAACATGTACTTCCAATTAATTTGTGTGGAATATGTGTGTATGATTTGGTATTGCAGAGCTAATGCACAGCAGCCAAAACTTTTTGTTGGAATGATCCTTATCCTCATCTTTGCTGAAGCTTTGGCTCTTTACGGCCTTATCGTGGGCATCATCTTGTCTTCTCGGGCTGGCCAATCTAGAGCAGAGTAAGGTAGAGCTGTTTTAGTAGTATTCTTTTATTGCTTATCGTGTTTATTATGATTGGACATCAAGTGGTGGGTTTGATGAGCAGTGTCTCTTTCCTCTTTGTAGAAGTAGAATTGAGTTCTCTCTCTAATAAATTGTATGGTTATTGTTTGATAAGTGTATTTGCAGTGTGTGGAACACTCTTAATTTTGGAGAGATAATATATGTGTATGCATAGCTTTTAGATGGTTGGTGGATGTATCCATATTGATGTATCAAAACAATATCATACTACTTGTTAAATAATGCCTGAAATTTTTAAAAAGTTCAATTTACATTTCATTTTTTTTTTCTAATTATAGCATACACTACATTTTTCAAAATCCATTCTTATTAGCACTACTTACTTTCTTAAATTTTAATGTTTATTAATTAAAAAAACCAACCAATTATGATTAGTAATAAATATGAATTTTAATCAATATTAATTATTATATAATCACATAATTAGCTCGAATTTTTTACATATCAAGATTTTTTTTTCTAGTTATATAGTGAGATTTGAAATATATATATATATATATATATATATAGGTTTATTTAACATTAAGATGTTGGAAAAAAATCGGTTCGAAAACGGTTTTCTTACCCAATGAAAAATTAGAAGTTTGAAAACTGAGTTGGTTTGTGATAGTCATAGCAATAAATTTTTCTTAAATCGCACCTATGATTTTCAGCTAGATTGATTTTTGTCGTTCTCGACTTTCAACCGAACAATGTTCTCTGTTGTTCTCGTATCACGAACTATTTTGAGTGTAGGCTCGAACAAATTTGAATCAAATACAGAATAAGAAATTATTTAGTTTACTTTCAATGGAAAAACAAAAATATCTATTACTAAAAATCGATAGAATTGTTATTTCGGAAAATAAAATTTATATTTAGAAATAAATTCTCATTACTTCAGGCAGAATCATAATATCTCGAAATTGAAGTCTATTTAGGACATGTTCTGCAATGCTTAAAAAAACACTTCTAAAAAGGAAAAGTTAAAATTTTTAACTTTTCTTCTCCCAAAAGCACTTTTAGTGCTTAATTACTTTTTCATCCCTCCAATAATATAGTACTTTCCCCTTTTGTTTCTTGATGCTTAATTACAAATGTGCTAAAATCATTAATTAAAAATAAAGAATATTTTTTAAAATATTAATTACAAATATTTAATGGTTATATTTAAATATTTAAAATACAGTTTATATATTCTAATTAAATTTTATAAATAATTAATATTTATTGCTTAAAAATATTTAAAATTTATATTTCATATATTAAAATATTAACAACAAGTTATAATAATTTTTTATATTCTTACTAAAATATAATAATATTAACTAGTTTAAATATTATTTAAATGTATATTTGTTACTTGATACTAACATGTCTAAAATAGGCATTTTATTCCTCAAAAGAACTTTTTGACAGCAATGCTAAACACTTAAATTTTAAACCAAACTTTTCAAAGTACTTCTCCACAGAACTTTTCAAAAGTATTGCCAAACTATCCCTTAATAAAAAAACAACTTCCTAGTTGAACTAATAGAAAGAGAATCTAATAGGGTGAGTCTAATAGGGTGTGCTTCCCCACATAAGTATTATGATGGGGATTTAGGGCTCTCTTGTATTGAGTCCAACTATAAATTATTCCTAGATTTTTTAATTCAACATTTTATAATTCAATCCAACCCAATATATGTTTTTCTATTTTCCACAATAAAAATTATAAATTAATTTTAATTATTTATTTATTTTTTAATTATATAATTTTCTCAACCTGATTCTGATCCGTTAAAATCATGGCAACTTTACTGTAAAAATTTTTATAAAAAATATATTTAATTTTTCTATATTTCACGGATTCACAATGACCAATTAATTTAATTCTATTTTCAAACTTCAATTAATTAATTAATTAATTAATTATAATTTGAAAAACTATAAATTAATTCTCAGATCATTTGTAACACCCTTAAACCGAATCCGACGCCAGAATAGGGTTACGGAGCATTACCAAAGTTTACAAATCAAACAGACTGTAAACATTACATATCATATAGTATTATGTCAAAAACCAATCAAAATCATACATATTGTCCCTTATATGAGCCCTCAAGGCCTAAATTACGCATCAGAAACAAATCAGGACTAAATCGGAAACTCAAAAAAATTTCAGAAACACTTAAAATTTTCAAAACCGCAGGGATCACATGGTGGTGTGGTCAAACCGTGTGACTCACACGACCAAGAGACACGCCCGTGTGAGTATACTGTCTTGGGTCACACGGCCAAGTCACACGCCCGTGTGCCGGGCCATGTGACCATACTGACTTACATTCTTAAAAGATACAGGGGACACACAGCCGTGTCACCTGGCCGTGTGTCACACACGGTTGAGATACACGCCCATGTCTCTGCCCATGTGGACGAAAATAGGTCATTTTACAAGCCATATCTCTCACCCAATTTTGTGTCAACCTACAATCACTTTTATACATATCAACAAGTCATAATTAGACATCTAAAACAAGCCAAAATAAGTGGCAAATCTCAACAAATTACATATAGGCCAACATTAAACAAAATACCTATACATGCCATTATAACCAAAATTAAAACATTCGAAAGTACCGATAGAATATGGATAGTGTGATATGACTCTGACAAGCTTCCAACCCAATCGAGCTTCCGATAATCTAAAAAGTAAAGAAAAACAAATAAATAAGCAATGAATGCTTAGTAAGCTCGTATAAACTTTAATCATATCAATTCATTTCATTATGAAATTTACATTTATCAAGAATAAACATTTACTAATGCCACACGATTCAAGAAACCATATTCAACAACTCACAAAATGAGTAAATCCATAGCATCTCTTATACATATTATCCCAAGTATAGTAGAGTTTTAAACAACTTTATACTCTTCCAAATTTCTTTACTTATCACACCCATTCCATATGCATAACACACAAGTCATAAGCATATCATACCACCATAGCCACAAGCTAGTGTATGCAAACATAGCCCTTTTCAAATTAATTACATATTAAGCCATTTCATAAGAAATTGTGTAACTTTAAACTTTCCACTCTTTCATGAGCACAAGTATATTTTCATTTGAGCACTTACCATTTCAATGCATTTTATAATTAAACATTTTACCATTCAACCAAAAGCTTGGCACTTGCCTAAGCATCAAACAACAACACTTGTTAGCGTACTTGAACATTTTTCATATAATTTCAACATCAATAATCTTATTATCTCAATATGTCACACTTGAGTTTATTACTCGTCTCAACTTACATAATTTCCATGTATCAACATATCAAGATATTGATATATATATATCATGATGCATATCATTCTCTTACCATTTCTTCATATACATATATCATCTCAGACAACTCCCGATATTTTACCATTCGAAGATATTGATATATATATATCATGATGCATATCATTCTCTTACCATTTCTTCATACACATATATCATCTCAGACAACTCCCGATATTTTACCATTCGAAGAAGAACTTACAGATTTGAGCACATCGTTAACAGAAGCTCGAAAGTTGAACAGAAGCTCGTAAGAGTTAAACAGAAACCCATAAAAGTTGAACAGAAGCTCGTAAGAGCTAAATGAAAACTCATATGAGTTAAACAGAAGCTCATAAGAGCTGAACAGAAACTCATAAGAGTTGAACAGAAGCTCGAAAGAGCTGAACGGAAACTCATATGAGTTAAACAGAAGCTCGTAAGAGCTAAACGGAAAGTAAAAACGAGAGTTCGCAACAAATGCTAAACCTCACTTTATTTGGGTAATTTTTCGCCATTTTCCTCCAATGCCGTCATGCGCCACAAAATGAATGCACTCAAATCTCGCGTTCAATTTAATCCAAATATTCAATTCAAATTATAATTTCAACAATAATTCATTCTCAACAATAGAATAAATACATAATACCTTCCATCAAATCAATATAATTATTAAAGTATAACCGTACGAACTTACCTGTTTAAATTGCAAAATACCAATATTCAGGGGCATTTTGGAAATTTTCTATTTTTCTCGATTTTCCCCTCGACCTTGATCTAAATTAATAATTTCATTCAATATAAATTATTTCATTCAGTATATTAATTTAGACAATAAAATAATTCATTTCCTGCAATTTGGTCATTTTTTATATTTTTATAAAATTGCCCCTAAAATTTTACTTTTATTCAATTTAGTCCTTAAGCCCAAAACATGCAAATTAACCATTTTTAATGCAAACCCTTGCTAGCTGAATACTCATGGCATTCAATAAAGCCCATTTTTACAATAATTTCACAACAAATCCTTGTATTTTTACTAATTTAACAAATTAATCCTTAACCGAAAAATTCATCAAAATCACTTAACAAAATACTTTTAAATTATAACTGATATCTCAAATTCATCATTTAGCATCAAAAATATATAGATTCATTAATGGAAACATCCAAAATCTTTAACAAAATCAAAAAATAAAGTAAGATTTAGTTGGACCTAATTGTAACAATCTCAAAAACATAAAAATTATAAGAAACGGGTAAGAATTGAACTCACATGAAGAAAATATGCAAAACCAGCTCAAGGAGATCTCCCCATGTCTATTTGAACCGAAATTGAAGAAAAAAATGTCTAGAAATCCTTTTAAAATTCAATTTGGGTGTTTTAATTTCACTTTACTTATAATTTTGCCATTAATGACTTTATTTTATTTTATTTTTCTTTCAACCTCAACTTTTTATTTAGGAATAATTGCTATTTAGGTCCTTTATTTATTAATCATTCCACTTAATCACTTAATTATTATAATTAGTAAGTTTTTTACCTTTTTCAATTTAGTCCTTTTTAATTAATTAACTGTCGAAACGTTAAAAATTTTCAACAAAACTTTAATACTATATTAATGACACTCCGTGAATATTTATAAAAATAATTATGACTCTATTTATAGAAACGAGGTCCCGATACCGCATTTTCTAAAACCACTTGACCTAATAAATTATTATAAATTACAAATTATCAATTCAAAAACCTTTTTAAAATCCATATTTGACTCGTAAATACTAAATAATAAAATTTACGAGCTTACTCGTCAGATTTGGTGGCCTCAAACCACTATTTCCAACACCATTGAAAATCACATTTCCATATTTAGTGAGAAAACCACATTCATTTTCGAATGTTTCTCATTTCTATAACTTTATTATTTCTATCAATTATTGTTCATTTTATTCAACATGCAATTCATTTTTTGTTTCAACGAGCTACTGGAGGGTCTGGTTGGACATATGTGATTAGGGCTCAAATTATTTATGATTAAGTTTCAGCTTTTCACCTATTAATTATAAACTCATTTAGTCATGAAATCATTTCACTATAGTATCGTGACTAAGCTCTTCCTAATGATATATACCATTATGAAAGTAACTCGATCAGTACTCGTCTAATGACCTTGTCATAAGTGTGTTACCCTCATATGATTAGGGGTGAGCAAAATCCAATTCATTTCAAAAAACTCGATAAAAAATTTAAAATTTGAATTAAATAGTTCGAGTTATTTTAGTTAATCAAGTTATTCGGATCAACTCGAATAAAAAAATTAAGTTTTTTTGTTTAACTTGAATATGAATTACACAATTCTAGTTATCCGAAAATCCGAATAAGAAAAGGAAAAACTACATCGTTTTGATAAATGTCTACTTTTTTAAAAATTAAAAGTAAAAACCATTAGGTTAAAAGGTAAACCTACGTCGTTTTGATAAGTGTTTACCCATTAAGTTAAAAGGCACAACAATTATATTTTTTTATGTAGTTAAATAATCTTCTACTTTGTTTACTAGTTAAATAACCGGTTCATGTAAACACAACTTTGAATATAAATAATAGTATTCATTAATTCGACTCGACTTGACTCGAAATTTTTTAACTCAATTCGAAAAAAATTCAAATTGAGTTCGATTGCTAATATTTGTCAACTCAACTAACTAGAAACTTTTTAACTCAATTCGACTCGACTCAATCGAATACTCACCCCTACATAGGATATATTTAATCTCTTTCGGATAAATTCGCTCACCCAATATAATTTTATTTTATCTCATGGTAGTCATTACATCTTCCTTAATGAAAAGTCAATTACTATCAAATAGTAATTAAGTCATTAATCACAAAGACGAACGACCCGCGATCACATTTACTTTTCATCTATCATGTAATGTTATTGAGAGGAAATCTGTAACACCTCTTACTCGTGTTCAATGCCTAAACCGGATACGAGGCATTACCGAACTTAACTTACTTAAACATACAACATCGGGTTATAAAATTTCATTTCAACTTTAATCTTCTCACTAATATTCATATCCTTATTATGGGCCTACGAAGCCCTAAACATACATACGGAAGGTTTCAGAATTAAACCGAAGACTTTTACGCACTTAGAAAATTTTTGCCTAAATAGGGCCACACGCCCGTGTGAAGGAAGGGAGACGCCCGTGTGACATATCACACGCCCGTGTTCGACACTGACTTGCATCACACGGTCTGCCACACGCCTGTGTGTCTGGCCCGTGGTCGACACTAACTTGCATCACACAGCCAGATACACCTCGTGTCCTTCGATCGTGTGACGAATTAAATTCCAAAATTTAGGTGCAGACTTCACACGGCCTGGGTACACGCCTATGTCTGTGGCCGTGTCTTCCACACAGTTGAGACACACGATCGTGTCTCTACCCGTGTGTTTACTGCTGAGCATACTGACTTGTAAAATTAACATGCAAGGGACACACGGCCAATCAACATGCCCATGGGGCTGGTCGTGTGTCACACACGGCCGTAGACACACGCTACCCGTGTGGACCTTTGAGAAACTATCTAACAAGCCAAATGCCACCTTACACAGCACTCATACTTATAGCAATTCAATCCAACATATATTATAACCATAAAGCACTTATAGAGACTCAAAATCAAGGCATCCAATTAAGCATACACTTCATGAATTTCATCATCATTGAATATATATATACTTGTCAAGTATTGGCCCAATTCCAATGACCACTTACAAAATGAATTTAACAACATTAATAGCCAACACTTTGGCTAACAAATATGACATAACAAAAGAGACCCAAGCCTATACATGCCATACTCAAAATGAATCTAATTATTGCTATACCAAGAGTAGTCGATAGTGTGATTTCCAAACTCCGACGTTCCACGAATTCTCGAGCTAACTTGGCAAAACTACAAGGAAAAAGGAAATGAGAGGGGTAAGCATAAAGCTTAGTAAGTTTGCATGAAAATAAATAACAACATAAGCTCATGATATCATGCAATCATGGCATTGGATAAAATGCAAAGTCTTAAGTACTTTGCCATAACTTACTCTTGCTTGTTCTTATCACATACATACCATGTCACGTATCGTAAACAATTTCTCGTGAATTACTCAAGGGTACCTGGATTCACTCAATCACATAGCTTTAGCACTGATCTCATTTCTATTTCAAGCTCAACTATTTATCTCACTAAATCACTTGGGATACTCAAATATACAAGTTCATCGTCATTCACACAATTACGAAGTCAATGCCACATCCCAGATGTGGTCTTACATGAGGTCACCTCTGAGCGCCAATGCCATATCCCAGATATGGTCTTATACGGGATCCCATATCAATTATCGATGCCATATCCCGGATATGGCCTTATACGATTTTCATATTCAATGCCGATGCCATATCCTAGATATGGTCTTATACGGTATCTCAATTAGGTGTCGAGGCCATGTCCCAGACATGGTCTTACACGGGACCTTATTAATCTCATGTCTCAATGATAGTATTCTCACATTTATTATAGTCCAACTAGGACTTCAACATCACAACTTTCATCATTTTTCTCATTCAACACTATCACTCAATTTCATAGAAATGTTATGCGTCATTATAATATCAAACATTCTCAAATATACTAGCATGATGTTGAATTTATCATATACAAACTTACCTCGATTTCAAAATAGGCTAAATTACCGATCTAGTCCGATACTTTGCCCTTTCCTCGGTCGAGGTTAATCATTCGTTCTTTTTTATCTATAATAACATTTTAGCTCATTTCATAACCATATTAATCAGCTCGTTTCAATAATCATACTTTGGCAAAATTACCATTTTGCCCTTAGACTTTCACAAAATGACCATTTTACCCTTAGGCTCAGAAATCAATTTTAATCAAATTTCTTTCTTTAAAGAGCCTAGGTGAAAATTTATTACTCTTATGGCAACCCTCAATACTTATTATTTCACACATTTACTACATATTTTACAACTTTTACAAAAGGGTCCTTTTAGATGTTTTCATGGAAACACATTTCACAAAAGTTGTTTATCTGACAACGATGACTCATTTTCTTCCATAAAAATGCAGCAAAAAACATAAAAGCTCACATGACAAAACTCTAAACTTTCAACCATTTTGCAAAATAGTCCCCTCATTAGCTAGCTTGAGCTTTAGGGGTTCCAAAAGTACATTTTTTATCAAGGAATGATCATCAAATCACTTACTTGTAAAGAGAGAAGCTTGCTAAAATTTTTTGAGCTTTCAACCTCTATTTTTGCTGCTAATTTTTGATGGAAGGAAGGAGAAGAAAGGATGGTATCTTTTCTTCCTTTATTTTATTTTATTTCATCAATTTAATCCACCTACTACACCCACTTTGACTAATTTTGACTTCTTTGTCGCCCTATGGCTGGCCACCTCTTAAAACAAGGCCTAATTGCACATTTGAGACCTCCAATTAATATTCTATGGCTATTAGGCACCTTTAGCTTGTAAAATTAAACTTTTGCACTTTATGCGATTTAGTCCTTTTTCGCGATTTAGCATGAAATCGCTAAAATTAAAGCACCAAAATTTTCATGCACCTTTATAATCATGTTATAACTCATAAAATAACATTAAAATAATTTTCTCTGACCCCAGATTAGTGGTCCCGAGACCACTGTTCCGACTAGCCCCTAAATCAGGCTGTTACAAAATCATTTACCCATGTATTAGGCTATAAGTTCCACTATTGTGAATGAAGTTACATACTGTAGAAGTCATATACCAAACATACCAGCTTTCAATTCCTTATCTATTTGAACTTAGGCTTTTACTCACATCAAAGTATACAAGTCACACATTCATAGTACATCATCTACTCAGGATTAAGGTATGTCACACTATTGACGTCACTAGTGAATAAATTCATAAACAGATTCAGGATCTATTATGCTTGGGTCCAGTTCGATGTACTATCAGTACAGTTAGTCACATCTATGTCTCTATCTTCTAGGAGTCATCCACTCTGATGCCCAAGATAAATTATCTATCATCCACTCTGATGCCCAAGATAAATTATCTCCCCAATTGGATTCGATAGATGACATATTAGTGTTTCAATCATTTTGCTCGCTTTCGATTAGACTAAGGACATATTTATTAGACAATCAGTGAGCTAATATCTGCTTCTATTTTGTTTTACATGCCAAATTAATTATTTTAACATTTTAGTCCTTAAACTTAAAACTAACCCAAATCACTTTACAAAATAGTCCTATTTAATTACCAAGCTTAATAATCTATCATCAAACTTTAAAAACATCACAAATTCATCATGGAATAACTCAAAACATTTGACAGTTTCACAAATTAGTCCCTACGTTAGCTAGATTAAGCTACAACGATATCAAAAACAAAAAATTTACGAAAAATGGATAGGAAAATCACTTACATGCATCAATCTAATCTTGGCCAAATGTTGAGCTTGTTCATGGTGTTTTTCTTTCTAATTTTCGGTGGAACAATAAGCTAAGGAAGATGATGATACATTTATTTTTCTTTTGTTTATACATTATTTATTTATTTATAATTTTACCCTTTTATTATTAACATAAAATTTAACTAGATAACTAATCTTAACCGTCCACTAATATTTATAATGGTTTAAATACCATATAAGTCCTCCCACATATACCAATTAACTCATTTAGTTAATAAGATTCAATAGCAATTAAGTTTTTCATCTTTTACGATTTAGCCTTTTTTTTTCTTTAATTAACTAGCAATTCATCAGAATTACCAGACCAAACTTCAATTCACCTATATAATTCGTTTTACAGAAACGAGGTCTCGATACCTCATTTTTCAAAATCACTTGACTTTAAGGACAAAGCACTTGTACTTAAGTATTCGTTCAATTAGCAAAAATTATCAAATCAAAATTCTATATAATATTGTATTTGACTCGTAAATATTAAATAATAATTTTTACAGACTCACTCATCAGATTTGTGGTCCTGAAACCGTTATTCCCAACATTACTGAAAAACGAGTTGTTACAGTTGGGATTCTGCAGGAACAGAATCAGAGATCATAGTAAAAGTAGAGTAGCAAGATAAATGAAAGATTACTTGTACACTAAAGCCAATTAAACACATCATCATAGCGGCATGGTTGGTCGCTACTCAACAAAAGTCAATTGGATTGACTTGACCCTCCCTATGACTAGTCAACAGTAAGGTAAACTTTTGCCAGATTTTCTTTTACCTACACTGGATTTGGTAGGGAAATCCGGGAGACTAAGAATATATCCATGGGAAGGTGACATTTTATATGGTTTTTCTATCTACTTAATGTTCAGGTTCTTCTTTCTACGCTCAACATTTTCTTCTTCTTCGTTAAGATTGAACTAAGATCTCGTTTAATGAGTAGATGTTCAGCCTTCTGGTAAGTCTTACAGCTTTGCACGTTACGATTATAGAATGGGTGTTACAAGAAGGCTCTGCTTGGGGGTCGCATAAAGTCGAAATGTTAGTAAAATTTATGTAATGGGGATTCTAATGGAAATCTTATGATCTTTTAAGTAGTTGTCGCTGTTGGTCTGGGATGAACATTTGAAATGGAAGCTCCAAGCCGAGGTTAAGGTAGGTCTCTAGTGAGTCCCTAAACCTGACTCATGCATGTCATGTAATTATTTATTTGTGTGTTTTCTGAGAGATATTTACAAATACGTAAATGGGAACAATGTGCGAAATGATATGAAGTTGTATGATATAAGATGTTGTTGGCGCATGTAGGGTCATTGTCTAATACTTTCCTATTATATGATTCTAGTACCTGGCAAATAAGGGTTATGTAAAAAGCTGAGAAAGAGATTTGTTTGTGTAGCCTCCAGTATGGCAAGTACATTGTTGATCGGATAGGTAGATCACTACGAAAACGAATATTTATTGTACAGCCTCCGGTAGGGCTACTATAATGCTAACTGGATTGGCAGATCGCTAAATAAAGTTGTGAAAAGTCAATGGCCATGGCATCATATGATAATACACCAAAAGGGTGTGAAGGTATAAGACCATGTAAGAGAAGCCCCATGGTATCCACAAAGATGGTCCACCGGGACAGTAAACACGGATTCTTTGGAAAGCCTTTGTGATGAATTCTCTATAAAGGCTTTATGGCGAATTCTTTGTAAACCCTTTGTAGCGAATATTTTATGAAGCCTTTGTGGCGCACTCTCTGTAAAATCTTCTTGGCGTATTATTCAGAAAGCCTCAATAACGGGGTACTTTGGGGAATACTTGTGACAAGTTTTCTGGAAGGTCTGTATTATGAATTCTGCAATGCCTAAAACGACGAGTTGATATTCTACCATTGTGGCAAGACCTAGGCATGTTTATGAGGCATTATCTGAAAGAGTTCTCTGCAATATACCCGTTTAATGATTCTGTCATAGTGATCCACCATGTCAGGGAACCTTATGTATTTGGAATATTGGTGGTGCAAGTATCCACCAAACTTGGAATTTCTTAAGTCCTGTATTGAAGTCATCTAGGATTTTATTGCTTGAATTAAAACGATGTATTTTTCTAAGCAAGTATGTTTGTTTGAACTGATTTGAAGATATGATGTAACTGGTGTTTTGATAATTGTTAGGTACTGTTAATAGTAGTATCCACTGAGTTTCGTTCTAAAAAGCATGTCCAACTACCATCTGCAAAGAAATTGTGTAATAGGATTCGAAATATGGTGTGAAGTCTAAGATCCGTCAAACAAGTGAAATGTCTATAAGATGGTTAAGTTTAGAGATTGACGTATGGTAATCTGCCAATCAAGAATCAAAAAAGTCCCCCGCTAAGATCTGAAAGAAAATCTAAAATCGTTGAGTCAAAAAATTTTACAACACCTCTTAAAGGTAATAATGAGTGAGGCTCACTAAGTTCCTTGAACTTATATGCGTCTTTCGGTATGTAAGTTCTGAGAATCAAACCAGTTCGCCGAGAGGGATCAAGCTAGAGATGTGCCATGGTAGCAGATCGAGGACAGTATTATGCATACAGAGGGACACTTTTAGAAACATGTTCTCAAATGACAAATAGTAATATACGCTATGAATGTCTGTTTTATCAAACATTTATGTTGTAAGGCTTTATACTACCTTTGAGAGTTTGTGACAAACAATAAATGTTTCATTCAAACCTTTTGTCGTAGAAATGATTTTAAATAAATAAGAGGTACATTCAATATAATTTTCGCAAATTGTAAAATTTTGTTAAGTATGTAAGTATTGTGACATCTTATATTCAGATCCGGTAAATGGGGTCAAGTATAGGGTGTTACATTATATTTTCTTTGTATTCGTTTTATTTCTTTACTCCAATCATCGAGCAAATTGCTACTTTGTTTCCCATTTGATATTACAACTACGATTATTCAAATCTCTTTTTCTCTTCATAATCAGTCGTGTTCTTCACATGGTTTATTCAATTGAGATTGAGGTCATGAATAACATGAGTGACTAAATCCCTTATGGGAGATTAACGAGTGGATGAGGAAGTGATTAACGGATGGTTTAGGTCTTTCCGAGAGGGATTAATTGGTAGGAATTACATGTGCTTAAACCACTAGGAGTTGACAACCCTAGGAAGTTATCATAAGCAAGACAAGGTCGGGAGATAAGTCGAACCGAGTAAATCGTAATTTATGTTGGTTGAGAAAGTGAGGTGGGGAGGTAAGTGAGTATAAGCTAATTGATTAGTTAATTAGAGGTCGAAAGGTAATAATTGGTTAATTGATAGCTAATTCACCCTAAAAACTTAATCCAAAGTTAGTTACAAACCCTGGGGTAGGTTAATTTCCGTGATATGGGAAATAATTAGTACTATTTAGACTTGTTATTGTAAAAGCATTTTCATAGTTTATTTCATCTTTCTTTGGGAATGATCCTCGAAATACTTTCAAAGTATTTTGCTGTATTAAACTATATTACAATTTGACCTATGCATTTGTGAATACCATTATTTATTTTTGATAGTTGTGGACGCGTTTTTGCCACATATTTTAAAATAGAGTGATTTTCATAATTTCCAAAAAAGAAAAAACAGTCTAAAATCCTAATGTTCTTTTTTAAACCGACATATATAAATGATTTGTATATAAAATGGAAGGAGTCGTAAGATACATATATTATTTGTTTGATTAATGGGATGATGGAATGACCAGAAAGAATTAGGTCATGTCCTTGGAAATCTTAAATTGACACGTCGGTTATTTAGATAGATTCCAGGATTAAAATTACAAAATGAAAAGAAAATGATTTTTGTTTTAGAAATAAAGAATTTAATTAATTTGATCACCAAAAAAATTGGGGTTGTGGAATGAAGGAAATAATTAAATCTTTTAAAACTCGATTATTTTTGTTTTGGAGAAAATAAAATATAGTTATGATTAGAATGAAGACGTACATTATTCTCTTGTTTAACCAAAAAAAAAGAAGGAAGGCGATAACGTTTTCTTCTTTTTCATTTTTAATTTAATATATAACAACTTTTTAATTAACATAAAATCTAAATCCTTAAGAAACTGGATGGGATTTGGTTGATTGAATAAAAATTGATTCAAGTCTTATCATTTTATTAACAAAATGTCTTTGGATTCCTTATATATTTCTGATGAAGGAGCTTTTCCACACCCAAAACCTCGTCAATATTCAAAATTATTAAAATAAAAGGGATATTGCTAGATTTATATTTATTAAACTTTTACTTACACCTCTAAATCATTACTATTTCTTTAAACACTTAAACCAAAGTTATTAACTATGATTAATATTTTTAAATAAAATTATTAGTATTTATCTATAAGTCCTCCATTTTTTTTGTTCTATTTAATGATGATGTGTAATGTTAATATTCATTGATGGTGCATGAGATTTATGCATTGACGGTGCATCAAATATTATTTCATAAATAATTACTCGTGAAAGTAACTATTTACTTGAAAAATATTTTTAATTTTAATTAACTTATCTTTAAATTATATTTAATTTTAATAATTTTTTATTTACAAAATTTTCACTCATGGAGTAGATGTGATAATTTTAATATTATATAATTGAGATAAAAAAATGAAATAGAATTTGAAATAGTAAACACATGAATACACAAAAATATAAAAATCTATATGAATAATTTATTAATGGATTAATGCAATACAAATGTATAATAATTGCCTAAAAATGAACATTAAAATCAACTTATTATTATTTAAAAATAAAATTAAGTCATATATATATAATGTTAGTCTTGAGTTGTATAAAGCCATGCTTAAACACCCCTTTAATTCGGGTTCAAACATTGTCTCCCCATCCCTTATTTTTAATAATATATATATATATATATATAATATCATTATTTTAAAAAAATAAATAATACTAATTGTTAAAGCCATCTGAGGATAACTTGTTTGATGTAAAAATGCCTCCAATCTTATCCAAAATTAAAACTAAATAATATTGTTTAGGTGGTAAATAATTAAAGTCTCAAATTCTAAGAAGTTTACTTGTTCAAATTTTTTAAGAGGAAAAAGTAAACTCATTTTAAAGGTAATAAAATATACCGAAAACGATCATAGAAACTCCATGAAGCATGAAGAAAGAAAGATTATGATTTATGGGCACTTATTTTATTTCTTTGCCTCTAATATCTCAAATGAGGCTACAAGATTTTTAAGTAGAAGCAATCCGAAGAAAATCCAAAATCCAGTCGTCCATCGTCTACCACCAACCCATTGTGTTGAGAAATAGAAAGTAGAGTTCCAAAAAAGCATTGTTGATATCAACAGTAATTGAAATAGAATTGCTGGCAAAAGGAGAGATCACCATTAGCTACTACACTTTGTGTAAGCTTCAAAAACAACATCTCTAGTTATTTAGTTGGAATAGTGGAGCTTCTTTTTTATACCAGAATGATGAAATGTAGCTACAACTGTCAAATGCATGCATATTATTGTCACCCCAACTAAGGGCCAGTTTGGCAATGCTTTTGAGAAGTGCTTTTGAGAAGTGTTTTTGAGAAGTACTTTTGAAAAGTGCTTTTGAAAAATTTAAGTGTTTGGCATTGCTGTCAAAAAGTACTTTTGTGAAGTAAAATTTCTATTTTAGACATGATATTATAAAGTAATAAATATGTATTTAAATAATGTTTAAATTAGTTAATATTATGATATTTTAGTAAAAATATAAAAATAATTATTTATTAAATTTAATTAAAATATATAAACTATATTTAAATATAATAATTAAGTATTTGTAATTAGATATTGACACAATTGTATTTTTTAAAATTATTTTTTTTATTTTTAACGCTTTTAACACATTTGTAACACTCATATTAGATATTAACATAACATAGAAAATATAAACGTAACAAATTAAAATATTACATATATTTGGATTAAAGTTTCAAAAAGGGATAATATTTATATACCAAATATAAATACAAAAAATTTTACAATAGCATTTACAATTTAAAGTGAATTCATTAAACTAACCAAGTTCACCTATCAGTGATATCAGTGAATTCATTAAAATTTTACAATAGCATTTACAATTTAAATTTTACAATATCATATCAGTGATCATTGTCATTGAAATGGAGAGCTCGACCAGCTTCTAACCCCACACCAAAAGCTCCCCTGGGTCAAAATTCTAAAGCTATAAGCCATATTCAAAAATAATAATGCATCACAGTGAATTACACTATGAATCTAAAACAATATTGCATTAGGTATCTGCACATAGTTGTTATTCACATTAAGCAATCAGGGCTCAGGAGACATGGTGCTTCTTGGACATCATACATCTGCGCAACTTAAACATGTAGATTGAACTAGCACAATTACTAACCGCAATTGGCATTACATCTTTAAAGCCAAAAATAAGTTCAACATTGTTCAAAAACCAGATACAGTAGCTAAATCTCTATGCAATTTATGATTCTCTAAGCCTTAAGATTCAAAAATAAACAAAGGGTATTAGCACATATGTTGAATTTCTCTTTAATTTAACTTCAGTGATTTTCTCAACTGAAATGCTTTTTTCAGCTTACGCTGTAACTAGCCCAACATTTCAGAATCAAAATTGAAAAAAAAAAAAACAAAACAAAGCAAAGGCAAATTTACCAGTAAAACGAAAAATCAACTCTAAATCTAAATATAAAACAACCCATCTAGAAGAAATGAACCAGAAACACATCAAATCAGACCTCAAAAACACTAGATCCAACAACTCCCACCCTCATTATCGAAAAACAAAAATGACCGACATATCAACACAAACACTAACGATTGAAGAGAGCAAAGATAAACACAGAGAGAGAGAGAGAGAAAAGAAAAAGAGGGTACCCTTTGGAAATCGCGAGGGGCAACACTAGGGAGATAGAATGAGTGAGCAGAGGATAGCAGCAGAAAAAAAGCGAAGAAAAGAGTCTTTCTTTTGGTACCCATTTTTCTTCTTCTTTGAGAGATAGAGAAGAGTTGAAAGAGTTTGAGAGATTGGATAATATAAAGCCTTTTGGAAATTGTTATACCAAGCAATGATGGAAAGATAGTATACGTACTGAAATGCTGCGGTAGTGTAACACCCCAAACCCGGCCCATACACTACGACCGAATTTAGAATGTCACTGCGGAAAACGTTCGAAAGATTTTGACTTAAGTATAAAAACATAAAAAAATTTGTTGTCGTTGGTGAAACATTTCATAATTAAAATTCTAAGTAAAACTTGATGTTACAGATTATTCGGATTTAAAACTTTAAAATATACTTTTGAGATATAAGTTGCCCAAAATAAACACATTTGCAAATAATAGTTTAAATGTCAATCCAACTTAAACATACTGAAAATAAATACTTAAATACTTTAAGTGGTCCTTACTACAATAAATACTTAATCAAAAATACTGAAGATATAAAACACGTAAAACAAATTAAACAACTTCTGCATGGCATAAAAATAACTTCTGCATGGCCACCTTTGTATCCTCTCCAACCCGGTCAAACAGACTCAGTGTGTAATTAGTCCACTGAATTCCACCCATATGGGCTTAGCCCACAACCAAACCATATATCATATATTAATGCAAGTTATCCACATAATTCCATATATTGGGCTTAGCCCATTATCACATTAATCCTCATGTCAGATAATCAAGACAAATAATTCACATGATTTCACTTATTGGGCTTGGCCCATATCCACATCACATATCATATAATAAGGCAATTTATCCACATGAGTCCACATATTGGGCTTGGCTCATTTCCACATTAATCCACATCACATATTGGGCTTGGCCCATTTCCACATTAATCCACATGTCAGATAATGAGTTTATGCAAAGTGCACCCAACCCAGCCTAGGGTCCATCCTCTACACACCCCCGTACCCAGCCACTACACACCAGGGGATTACTAAATCGCCCTCCAACCTCTACACACCAATTTGGCAATTAATGTCGTCCACGCAAACTAAATCGCAAATAATCCACAACGCGACCTCAGTCAGCGCCAATCCACGATGTAGCTCGTAGCTAACATCAAAACCACGATGAGGCACATAGCTACTCATCAAACCACGATATAGCACATAGCTGATATCAACCACGATGAGGCACAGAGCCACTCATCAATCCACGTGAGGCTCGTAGCCATCACTAAACCACGTACTCGAAGTACACCCTGTCCTTCTTTCGTATTCATTTCCCATCCCATGCACATGCAACATACGATAGTGACATGATATAATAATGCATGAGCATGTTCATCAAGCATACCATCACATATACACATTAATAACCACATTTCATCAGATTTAGTACTTACCTGATTATCGACATACCCCTTAAGGGTATCCATATCTTAATTGCCACTGCACTTATTAACACATACATTGTAACACCCCAAACCCGGCCCATGAGCCTTAACCGGATCTGGTATGTCACAGAGCAAAAACGTTTTGAAAGATTTTGATTAACAGGTAAAAATCTAAAAAATTTGCTGAGATTATAAAACGGTGTCTATTAAAACTCAAGTGGGATTGATTTTTTTATAAACATGGTTGAGTTGAAACCTTTGAAAACATTGGGTCATTTTAATTTTTAGAAACATCGGAGTTATTGTTAACTTGGTAAGTTTTGCTACCCGATGGTAACATCTTTGAAAACTCGTAAAGGTTACCTATTTTGAAAAAGTTACTTTTAACCGATTCATTCAACAGTTTATAAGTTCATTAGTAATATAATGGAAGTAAAGTAAAAGCAACTACTTAAACATCTAAATAACAACTAGCAGCCATATTACAAACCAAACCAAAATTCAGTAAATAATAAACTTTAACGGTGCGAAATAAAATTTCAAATCCAAGGAACAAGCATGGCCGCCTCGAGTCCTCTCCGGCTCCATCTCCGCGATCTACTCACCTGCAAAATGATATGGGAAGGGGTGAGTCACCAAGACTCAGTGTATAAATCCCCAACCCGAAAATGCAACTCATACACAAGATATTAGTAAGACATGCAAACATGCAACCCAAGCTAGCCATCCATACTCCTTTTTCTACCCCGTGTGGTCAAAACCACTGGTGGTCAAAACCACTGGTGACCGAAGTCACAAATATATCAAGTGATGAGGCCAACCCATCGTGTGGTCAAAACCACTGGTGACAGTCCATAGAGATCATCTCCCTCCTCTCATCAATCCCACCATCATCATGCTCACATAACAAGTACCATGATCCCATATATCATGCATTTATATATAGCATAGCATTTAACAGCATATGATGGCATACACGAACACACATCGTAGATCACGTAATAGGGGACTTACCCGGAATCCAAGCCTATGCCCACAAGGCAAAATTTACTACACGAGAGGTTATGCAGCAACATGATAAACAATCTATACTAATAAAGTGTGTAAGAGTTTACACACCTGTTTACTTGTGAGACTAGCGAATCCCGAGCTATACTAGCAAAATCCCGTGATATTGTTTCCCCCTACAATCGGTCAACACCCATTCTTTAAGAACTAATAGCCATTCGGCTATATTAATAATCCCGAAAAACTAATGGCACCCAAAACCAACATGTGGCCCTAGGCCGAATCTTTATTAGCACTTACCAACGCGGTTTGAAAACCCGAGAGCCTCTGATTTCCTTAGCCAATTTGCCCCTAAACCCATAGTGTACACTCGGTTATACACAAATACCAAAAATGGCCTTTGGCCGAATATGTTTAACCATTTACCATCTTACCGAAATCCCGAAGTTGTCCCTTGACTTGTCGAGATCCCTACCAAAACACTTGTTAGAATCGGCTTGCACACTCATCCATAATCAAGGCCCTTGGCCGAAACTACATGTCACCTTACCTTGAAGAAGCGAAACCCGAAAGATCCCCTTACTCCTTTAACGCTATCCTCCCTTGACTACAAAACAAGACATGAAACCAAGGTCCTAATAAGGTTAGGCCAACCCAAAATATTAAGGCTTACCATTGCTTTTGGCATACCAAAAGAGAAGGAACCCAAAGTCGAATGCTAAAAAGAAAATACTTACCACTATGACGTTTGGAGAAACTACGAGAGAAAAGTCGACAACCCCTAAGAGATTCGGCTATGGCTACCAATATAGGGGGTTCGGCTTCAATTAATAAGAAGAAAAATTAACCCTTGAGGTTCTAACAAAATGATGGAGAACAATGGTAGCAAAGTTTCGGCTATAACCTTCAATGCCAAGGGCATTCGGCTACTTCAAAAGAAATAAAGGAGGGAAAGAAGAAGCAAGCTTGGCACACAAAATAAACATACTTCCATGCCGAAAATACCACCCTAGGAAGTACCATATTCGGCCATCACAATGTAAAGAAAAGAAAAAGAATTTCATGAATTTCGGTCATGCTCTTGCTATACTCAAGGTCGACCATGCTCCCCCCCTCTTGTGATAATTTTAATATTTTTTTTAACACCCATTTGAATAAAACAACATTATTAATCAATTCTCCCATCTCTAACTCCCTTCTTCCAATACATAAAATAAAACTAACCCATACTTCCAGCAGGATTTTTTTAAAAAAAACAACTACATGCCGTCCTCTATTTAAGAGCCCAAGCAGGCCACCAACCTTTCTCCTTCACGCCAGCAGTAAAAAAAAATAACCTACCCATGCTGCTGCTCATGGGTTTCGAACCCAAGACCTGCTGGAGACTCCCCACGCCTCCAGCCACTCTGCTATGGCGTCTTTGTGTGACATAACTCGTCACAAATTACCTTTAAGCTCTCCCCCGCTGGCTCCCTTTCCTCTTAACGCCAAAAGCCAAAATAAAACGCCCAATTGCTGCTCCCACTCCTCGAACTCAAGACCCGCACCAGGCGTCATTTCAGGCCCTTAAGAGGCGCATGAAAGCCACTTTACCAAGGCTATCTTTGTGTCCAAAAGCGCCTATAACCTCTCTTAAGACCTCCCTGGCCCAATTCCCTTCCTGACGCAAAAATAACACTCCCATAAGCTACCCATGTTACTCGAATATGGGACTTTACTGCCACAGTCCCATGTAGCGCCCCTAGCCACTCGGCCAAGGCTTTTTCTTTGGTCTAAACTCGCCACAAATATTTTTAAAGCCTCCTTCACCTAGCTCCTTTAACACCAAAAATAAAAACTCCCCAACGCGATTCCTGCAGCTCGAACCCCTGCTTCGCCGCACCATTCAAGCTCCTCAGGTAGCGCCCCTAGCCATCTTGCCACTTGGTTTCTCATGTCAAATTCTTCCAAAAATTTCTCTTAACCCTTATCTCACCTAGCTCCCTCCCCTTAGGCACTAAAAGAAAATTTCAGCCCTAAGTCAGACCTAGCCCGGGTTTATGACCAGACCCAAGGATATATCAAACAACCAATACATATGCATTTCTTCAGGCAAACACATGAAAACAATTTAATTGCAAACAACCCCTAATTCGGGATGTTACAGTTCTACCCCCCTTAAAAATAATTTCGTCCTCGAAATTACCTGGATCAGAAGAGTTGGGGGTATTGCTGCCGCATCACATCCTCGGGTTCCCACGTGGCCTCTTCCGTACTATGGTTTCGCCACAGCACTTTTACCAAAGGTACCGACTTCCTCCTCAGAACTTTAACATCTCGATCTAGAATCTGTACCGGCTCCTCCTCAAAAGACAAGTCCGCGTTCACCTCAATATCCGCAATCGGCACGATGTGTGCTGGATCTGATCGATAGCGCCTAAGCATTGACACATGGAAGACGTCATGAATCTGACTTAATTCTGCCGGCAATTCGAGCTGGTAAGCTACTGGTCCCACACGTTTCAACACAGTGTACGGCCCGATGAACCTAGGGCTTAGCTTGCCCTTCCGGCCAAACCTCAGCATCTTCTTCCAAGGTGATACCTTCAAGAAGACCTTATCACCCACTGCATACTCCACATCTCGGCGCTTAAGATCAGCGTATGATTTCTGCCTGTCCGACGCCTCCTTCAGACGAGCCCGAATTACCCTAACCTTATCTTCCGTCTCTGCCACCAACTCTAGACCCAACATCTGACGCTCACCCAGTTCTATCCAACAGGTAAGAGTACGGCATTTCCGACCATACAACGCCTCATACGGTGCCATCTGAATACTCGCTTGATAACTGTTGTTATAAGTGAATTCTGCCAAGGGTAGGTACTCCTCCCAACTACCACGGAAGTCCAAAACACAGCCCCTTAACATATCTTCCAACACCTGGATTACTCTCTCAGATTGTCCATCAGACTGCGGATGAAAGACTGTACTGAAATTTAACTTCGTACCCAACGCCTGATGTAAGGCCTTCCAGAATCTCGACGTGAACTGGGGATCTCTATCTGAGATAATGGACACAGGTACTCCATGCAACCGCACTATCTCAGCTATATATAGCTTGGCTAACCTTTGAAGCGAGTAGTCAACCCTTACCGGTATGAAATGGGCCGATTTAGTTACCCGGTCTACTATCACCCATATTGAGTCTTTCTTACTGGGCGTAAGGGGAAGCCCACTTACAAAATCCATCGTAATCCCCTCCCACTTCCACTGTGGGATCTTTACCGGCTGTAACAGCCCTGATGGCAACTGATGCTCAGCCTTAACTTGCTGGCATGTCAGACACTTGCCCACTAACTTGGTTACTTCCCGCTTAAGACCCGGCCACCAAAACTGCTCCCTTAAATCCCGATACATCTTGCTGCCTCCAGGATGCATAGCGTACGGGCTGCTATGAGCTTCTTTAAGGATCCGCTGCCTCAAATCATCATCCTTAGGTATACATACTCTCCCCTAGAAATACAACACTCCATCACTACCCAAGCTGAAACCCTCAGCCTCACCACTCTGTACTTGCAACCTCCGAGTACTCAAAACTTCGTCGGTCAACTGCCTCTCTTTAACCTCATCGATCCAAGACGGTTTTACTCGCAATTCCGCCAGAAGACTACCATCCTCATAGAGACTTAGGTGAGCAAACATTGCTCACAATTCTGCCACCACTTTATGACTCAAAGCATCAGTGACTACATTAGCCTTGCCCGGATGGTATTCGATAGAGCAGTCGTAGTCCTTCAGCAACTCAATCCACCTCCGCTGCCTCAGATTTAAATCCTTTTGGGTCAAGAGGTACTTCAGGCTCTTGTGATCCGAGTACACTACCGACTTCTCCCTATACAGATAGTGCCTCCAAATCTTCAAGGCAAAAACCACAGCAGCTAATTCCAAATCATGTGTCGGATAGTTACCTTCGTGAGGCCTCAACTGCCGTGACGCATAAGCGACCACCTTCCCTTCTTGCATCAACACACACCCTAAACCAGTATGCGATGCATCACAGTACACAGTGAACTCCTTTCCTGACTCAGGCTGAATCAAGACCGGTGCTTCTGTCAAAAACTTCTTTAGTTTGTCGAAACTCTCTTGCTGCTTCTCAGACCACACAAACGGAACTCCTTTTCTTAGCAACTTGGTCAACGGTGCTGCTATTAAGGAGAAATTTTCCACGAATCTTTTGTAATATCCTGCCAACCCCAGAAAACTTCGGATTTCCGTAACCGACTTTGGTGGTTTCCACTCCAACACTGCCTCAATCTTGCTAGGATCCACCCTATTCCCTCAGCTGAAACAACATACCCTAGGAAAGTTACCTCTTTAAGCCAGAACTCACACTTGCTGAATTTGGCGTACAACTGTTTCTCCCTTAGAACTTGGAGAACCACATGAAGGTGTGCGTCATGCTCCTCTTCAGACTTCGAGTACACCAAAATGTCGTCTATAAACACTACGACGAACCGATCCAGATAGGGTTGGAAAACCCGGTTCATCAGGTCCATAAACGCGGCTGGTGCATTCGTCAAACCAAAAGGCATTACTAGAAACTCGTAGTGCCCATACCGAGTACGGAATGACGTCTTACGGATATCAGCTTCCTTCACCTTAAGCTGATGATACCCCGATCTGAGGTCGATCTTAGAGAAAACTGATGCACCCTTGAGTTGATCAAACAAGTCATCAATCCTGGGCAAAGGATACCTGTTCTTTATTGTCAGCTTGTTCAGCTGTCGATAATCTATGCACATCCTCATTGTTCCATCCTTCTTTTTGACAAAAAGCACTGGAGCTCTCCAAGGCGATACACTCGGTCGAATGAAACCTCTATCCAACAATTCCTGGATCTGAGCCTTCAACTCTACTAATTCTTTCGGTGCCATCCGATACGGGGCTATGGATACTGGCGCGGTTCCGGGTAACAAATCTATACCAAACTCAACCTCACGATCAGGAGGTAGACCCGGGAGTTCTTCTGGAAACACATCAACATACTCCCTTACAGTCCGCACATCCCTCACCGCTGTATCCTTAGCTTCCAAAGCATAAACATGCACTACATATGCCTCACAACCTTTCCTAACCATCTTTTCCGCCTTCAATGCAGAAACCAAATTAGATAGGTAATTTCTCCTCTTACCTATCATCACTACCTCATCTCCTTTTACGGTCTTTAACACCATCCGCTTAGCTACGCAATCCAGGCTAGCCTGATACTTTACTAGCCAATCCATCCCGAGAATCAAATCGAACTCCCTAAACGGTAGTTCCATCAAGTCAGCCAAGAACACGACCCCTTGGAGTTCTAGGGGTACATTCCTATAGAGTTTATTAACTTCTACAGAGTGACCTAGAGGGCTTAACACAGACATCTTCTTAGAAGTAAGCTCAAAGTCTAAGTTCAGAGTTTCCACAACGCTACTAGCAATGTATGAGTGAGTCGAGCCAACATCAATCAAGGTACTATAGGGTACTCCAAAAATCAAAAACATACCGGTTATGACGTCCGGTGCGTCGCCCTCCTCTTGACGCCTCGCGGCATAGACCAAACCAGGTTGCCTAGCCTCAGTACCACCGGTACCACCACTCGATGTCCCACGACCTCTGCCAGCACCATTACCTCCCCTTCCTGCACCACGACCTCTCGGTGGCTGCTGGTTATCCCTCCTATTCAGTGGACGTTCCTGACCCTCAGACCTTAGCCTAGCTGCCTTTTTCGGACAGTCCCTCACTCGATGTGTCACGGATCCACATTCGAAGCATCCCCGATTACCATTCCAACACTCTCCCGTATGAGACTTTCCACACCGAGCACACCGTGGCGGCCATTGAGTATTAGCAGCAGCAGCAGGCCTAGCAGCTTGATTTGACCCACCATACCTTGTCCTCTTCTGCTGATTCCCAGAAAACCTCGAAGATCCAGAGCTCCTCTTGTTCCAGCTCCTATCCTGATTCCGTCTAAAAGACTGTCTTACCCCTTCAGCAACTTTAGCCTTCTCTACTAGAACAGCGAACTCCCATTCCTGTTGCGGAGCTATCATCATCCTCAGCTCATCCCGCAGCCCATCCTCGAATCTGACACAGCGTTCATACTCAGTACCCACAATACCACGAGCATACCTACTCAATCGGAGAAATTCAGCCTCATACTCTGCCACCGTCTTATTACCCTGAACCAGGTTCAAGAAAGCCTTCCGTCGCGCATCCACGTAGCTAGCTCCTTTATATTTCCTTTGGTAGGCTGCCCTAAAGAATTCCCATGTGAGATCCTCCGCTATCGCTCCATCCCTTACGGTGAGCCACCACTGGTATGACTCATCCCGAAGTAGAGAGATTATACCCTTCAGCTTCTCCTCAGCCGAAAAATCCAGGTCATCCATGATCCTCTCAGTTGATTCCAACCAATACTCCGCCGTACTGGGCGCCACACCTGATACACCCCGGAATATGTCCGCCCCATTCGCTCGGAGTCGCTCAGGTACCGATTTCCGAGCTCTTCTACCTCCACTTGCCCCAGCCATCATCTCTAGAACTCGCAGCACAGCCTGCGATACTGTCTCGCCCCCGTCTGATCCTGTTGTTCAACACTAAAAGTTGGGGGTGGTGGCGGTATCTCATTATCAGACCCCTGGCCCGACCTAACGGGTTCTGACACAGCCATCCTGCCTCTACCGCGTCCACGATGGCCACGGCCTCTAGAACTCATCTCTTATCGCGCAATCTGTCTTAAAAAGTTTTATGAGTTAGTCATTGTTTCACTGATTATTAGCGAAGAAATTTTATGAACGAAGTTTAAAAGTTGTTCTTTCGATCGATCAAGTTTCAAGTCTTCTATTCTAATTCAAAGATACACATTCACTTATTCCATCACCTTTTTGTCCAAAAACCTATCCCGGGGGTAATTTCGTCATTTGCCCTACAGGGGTATTTTGGTAATAAACCAGGGTAAATTTGTAAATCTTAATAAATTAAGGGCATTTTAAAATTTGTAAAACTTGGGGGTTCTTTCTTTTTTTTTTTGAGAATTTGCTTTCCAAATTGGTAATGTTGCAAAGATTTTGAAAATCAGGGTCGTTTTGGTAATTTTGTAAGTTAGGGGCAATCTTGTAAATTTCCAAAATCATGGCATTTTTGATATTTTGCAAATTAGGGGTTTTGGGTATGTTTGTAAAATAAGAAAAATTTTGTTGAATTTGGGGGTAGCTTAGAAATTTTAGAAACCAGGGACATTTTTTTGTAATTTTACCACTAAGGGTATTTTTGTAATTTCCATAAATCAAAATTTTTCGAAATTTTTTTTGTAAAATAGTTCTCACAAGTTAAAGGGTAATTTTTAAGAGTTTTAAAACTAGAGTTTTTATAAAAATGCGGCTAGTTCCCTTTCGGGTTTTAGTTATTGGGTTTAGCCTATGAACAAGTCCTCACGGTTAGGGTGAACCGAAGCTACGCACCAGATAGGATTCCTGTGAAGAGGTGGTGAGTCGCTAGGACTGCTTAAGTACCAGGCTCTTCCGGATCCACTCCTAGACATTCGCACCATGGTTACCACACCCTAACTCGGCGACTTAGTCATAGGTTTATTTAATTAGGCAATTAAAGATCTTATGCGATTGTTGGGGTAAACTAGTCCTAGGGTTCAAATACCTTTCATACTATCTACGTTCCATTTCTACCCCTTTACAGATAGTAATTCACACAGAGGTTAGAAATACTTACCCGAGCGGATTGGTGCCGGAGACTCGATGCCATGCTGTTCAAAACAAAACCATTTTCATGATATTTCACAGAGGCCTATCAAAAAAACATTTTTGAGCCTTGGGCCCCCACAGCCGAGTTTTGAACCGGGCTCTGATACCAAATTTGTAACACCCCAAACCCGGCCCATGAGCCTTAACCGGATCTGGTATGTCACAGAGCAAAAACATTTTGAAAGATTTTGATTAATAGGTAAAAATCTGAAAAATTTGCTGAGATTATAAAACGGTGTCTATTAAAACTCAGGTGGGATTGATTTTTTTATAAAGTTGAAACCTTTGAAAACATTGGGTCATTTTAATTTTTAGAAACATCAGAGTTATTGTTAACTTGGTAAGTTTTGCTACCCGATGGTAACATCTTTGAAAACTCGTAAAGGTTACCTATTTTGAAAAAGTTACTTTTAACCGATTCATTCAACAGTTTATAAGTTCATTAGTAATATAATGGAAGTAAACTAAAAGCAATTACTTAAACATCTAAATAACAACTAGCGGCCATATTACAAACCAAACCAAAATTCAGTAAATAATAAACTTTAACGGTGCGAAATAAAATTTCAAATCCAAGGAACAAGCATGGCCGCCTCGAGTCCTCTCCGGCTCCATCTCCGCTATCTACTCACCTGCAAAATGATATGGGAAGGGGTGAGTCACCAAGACTCAGTGTATAAATCCCCAACCCGAAAATGCAACTCATACACAAGATATTAGTAAGACATGCAAACATGCAACCCAAGCTAGCCATCCATACTCCTTTTTCTACCCCGTGTGGTCAAAACCACTGGTGGTCAAAACCACTGGTGACCGAAGTCACAAATATATCAAGTGATGGGGCCAACCCATCGTGTGGTCAAAACCACTGGTGACAGTCCATAGAGATCATCTCCCTCCTCTCATCAATCCCACCATCATCATGCTCACATAACAAGTACCATGATCCCATATATTATGCATTTATATATAGCATAGCATTTAACAGCATATGATGGCATACACGAACACACATCGTAGATCACGTAATAGGGGACTTACCCGGAATCCAAGCCTATGCCCACAAGGCAAAATTTACTACACGAGAGGTTATGCAGCAACATGATAAACAATCTATACTAATAAAGTGTGTAAGAGTTAACACACCTGTTTACTTGTGAGACTAGCGAATCCCGAGCTATACTAGCAAAATCCCGTGATATTGTTTCCCCCATGAAGATTCGGCCATGCTCTAAAAATCAAGACCAACCATTGATTTCGGCACACCCATGAAGAAAGAATAAAATCAATTGCTAAGAGAGAACACACTTACCACCACACGTTGCTTGTGAAGACCAAAAGAGAGTAGATTTCGACTTTTAAGACTTGCGACAGAAGAAGGAGAATAAGGCCCTTTTGAGATTCGGCTATGGCTCTAGTTGCAATATAGGGTATTCGGCCACATAAGAAAAAGATGGAGAATTAAAGTTGAAAGGAAGAAAAAGAATAGGAAGAGGAAGTGAGAAGAAATTCGGCAATGGTGAATGATGAAGGAGTTTCGGCCTTAGCAAAATAAAATGAGAAAAGGAGAGGATTTTTCTTGACTACAAATTCGGCAAGAAGCACTAAAGAAGAAACAAATAAAATTCGACACTTAACCCCCTATACATGACCGAATATACCAACCCAAGGAGCCCCCCATTCGGCTACCATATCAACTCCTTATCAACTCCCTTGATAAGCTCCTATATTATCTCTTTAACACTTATTCAAAATAAATAAAATAAATCCACAATTTATCTCCTCATCCTAGCCGAAATTTAAAAAGAATAACAAGTCTTATCCTTACCTTTCAAAGTCCCAAAGCCGTCCATCTCTTCCCCCTTGTCTTGACGCCAAAAGCAACAAAAAAAATAAAATAAAACCCCACTCCTTGCTGCCAACAAGACTCGAACCTGAGCCCTCCTCCACTTGCTTGAGGCGTCACTTGCCAAGGCCCTAAGTGGCGCCTCTAAGCCACTTTACCAAGCCCAATCTCATGTCCAAATTCTCTCACAAATTCCCTTAAGGCCTCCTTAGCCAAGCTCCCCTTTTTAACACTTAAAATTCAATAATTTCCTGAAGCCTTCTCCTACATCCTAGGGTTCTTAAAACCCCTAAAACACATCCAATCACGCACTAAGCCTACTAACACTTGAATTATGCACCAAATGCATAATATAAAGCCTTTTGGAAATTGTTATACCAAGCAATGATGGAAAGATAGTATACGTACTGAAATGCTGCGGTAGAGCTTCTACCAATTTCTGTTTAATAATTGAGCAAAGGAAATACAACCTTATTGGTGTTCCTAATCCTCACAGATATATTATAATCATCACAGATATTCTTTCCAGTGGATCTTTCTTCTCCCTAAGAATGAAACACTAAAACAAAAAACACTAAAACAAATCGATCTCATGAGGATTTAAAGTGAAAAGTCCAAAAAAACACTAAAACAAGACAATCGAATTGCATCTCAATGGAACAGATCAAATCTATCAAAGCAAAAAACATGCAAGCAGAAAAATCCAAAAGTAAGATCGAAACTATGAACAAATAAATGAATCGATAAACATATATATAGCTATTTAATGACAAATTACAGCGAAGATTTAATGTTTTCAGTAAAGTGTTGAATTCTTTATGATGTAAATTACTTAAATTCTTGCAAAATTCTCTTAAGCTCATATGAAGCTCATTCCAATGAGCTTTTTCTACATTTTCCCTTAAAATAACAGTAAAACGATCAGACAACAACATTAATTGAAATTTCACAACCATGCAAATGCAACAACGAATCTGAAAACAACTTAAAATTCTCACAATCAAATCGTAAATCAAGAGAAACAAATCGATCTCATATGGATTTGAAGCGAAAGGTCCAAAAAGAAAAACTAAAATAAGACAATTGAATTGCATCTCGATGGAACAGATCAAATCTATCGAAGCAAAAAACATGCAAGCAGAAAATCCAAAAGTAAGATCAAAAGTAAGTCAAATTGGCTACCTTATCATCAGAATAAAGAATCCCAGGACTGCTAAAAGAAGAGGAGAAGTAGAAAGTGAACCTGGAGAGCCTGAAGCCACTGCTTCTTTAGGATGCAATCGGACAAGGTTTCGGTGACGGTGGAGACCCAGGCCTTGGCGGCGTTCTTGCGGTCGAGTTTCTTCTTGAGATTCTTGAGGGGGTTTTCTTGGAAGACCCATGAATGAAATGGTGCGACAGGCCAGGGTACTCTCCTTCCTTCCAGTGCCTCTTCTTATCGAAAACAGCACCGGCGACGGCAGATGGAACAATGAAGAAGTTTGGGGGATGAGGCTTGGACTTGGGCATGGGTTCTGGGCGTAGCAGAGCAGAGGAGAGCAGAGAAGAAGAGAAGGAAAGGGACATTGAGGATGCCATAGGATTAAAGGGTTAAAATAGTCAAATATCAGCCAAAAGCCCGTTTGGCTTCCAAAAGCCAAAAATTTCTCCTTCAGAAAAGCACTTTTGCACAGATGAAAAAGGAGAAATTTTTGAGCAAAAGCTGGTTGTTCTGTATTGCTTTTACAGCAAAAGCACTTTTTTGAGCAAAAGCTCATCAAAAAAGCAATAACGAACGGGGCCTAAATTTATGAAACCAGCCTGATTGTATACAAACCTACTCCCACTCTCAAAAAGTTACGCTGGCCTTCCTATGCCCAAAAGATTAAAGAGGGGAATTAAATATCACTAAACCTTCACTTTTCTTTTTTATTAAATATAATATATTTAGCTTGTAAATTTCCTGTCCATTTTTTTAAAATTTACTAGGTATTTTCTAAAAATTACTAGATTAGGCCAAAATAACAAAAACACTTCCATTTCAACGTATTGACTGAAAAACCTTCCAACTAGAAGCATTTTTTGCCCCCAATATCTTTCTTTTTTCTTTTTTTTTTTTGTGCCACCTCTTGTGAAAATAAAACTGACAAAATTAGTTTTTATATAGACCCAAAATCTCATTTCCCTTGTTGTTAGGATAAGTTAGAATATTATTATGTGATATTATCTTTTAACAATTTGATCCCTAATAAGATATTATAGGGTATTATTATTGTAACGACCCAAAATCCGTGGGCACCGGAAAAGTGTGTTATCGAGTCTCCGTCTTAGTAAATCGAGTTAGTAAATAATTATTAGGAGTAATTATGAGTCTAATAGTGTGTTTAATTAGATTTTTATTTAGTGAATTTAGTTTAATTTAAAGTAATTAGGAAAAAGGATCAAATTGAATAAAGAGTGAAAGTCTAATTATAGATTAAAAGAAAGTAAAAAGGGCTAAAATGGCAATTAATCCATTTAGCATAAGTTGAGGCGGCACATGAGATAAAAATCTAAGATTTTTACTTAGATTTTAATTATAAAATATATATATTAGTAATAAATTATATTAAATTAATTTAAAGTAATTATTATATATTATATTATTATAACATAAAGTAAATAGAATAAAAGAAATAAGAAAAGAAACAAAACAAAGAAACAGAGAGCATTTCGACACAGGGGAAGGAAAAGAAAGAAAGAAGAGAAAAGGAAAAACTAGGGATTTAAAGCTTGAAGTTTAAATTGGTAAGTCAATCAAGTCCTATTCTCTTAATTTTGATGTTTTAGAAGCTTTAAAGCAAGATTTTGATGAAACTAAGTTGATATTTTGAGAGTTTTTAGGTTTTTAAATATAGTTGATGTTGAAGAAAAAGATGAATTATGGATTAAATTAAATGAAATCTAAGTTAGATTTAGTAAAAGGATTAAATTGTAAGGTAAGCTATAAGTTTTCTACTATAGGGATTAATTTGGAAGAAATTATAAATTAGGGTTTTTGGATGCTGATATATATATTTATTTGATTTTGTTTTATAGATAAAATGTCAGACGAAAGAATGTATGATGTTGAACAGGAAATGCATACTGGAAATCGAGAAATTGAAGAAACTGAATCTATTACACCTACTGCAAATCCGTTAGATAACCAACCTCCTAATGTAGGAAGAGAAGGAGATAACTCACAACTGTTAAGAGCTATAGCCAATGCATTACAGCATGTAGCGGGAACTGTACCTGCTACTACATCAGTACCTACTGTTAGACGAGCCCCGATTAAAGAGTTAAGAAAATATGGTGCCACGGAGTTTTCGGGACTAAGAGGTCTTGATCCGTCTGCTGCTGAGAATTGGATAGAATCAACAAAAAGAGTTTTGCAACAATTAGATTGCACCCCTCGAGAGAATCTGATATGTGCTGTATCATTGTTACAAGGGGAAGCATATCTCTGGTGGGAATCTGTTGTTAGACATTTACCGGATGATCAGGTAACCTGGGATTTGTTTCAAAAAGAATTTCAGAAGAAGTATATTGGGGAAATGTATATCGAAGAGAAAAAGCAAGAGTTTTTAATGTTGAAACAGGGTAATATGTCAGTATTGGATTATGATCGAGAGTTTACTAGATTGAGCAGGTATGCTTCAGAATATATTCCAACAGAGGCTGATAGTTGTAAACGGTTTTTACGGGGATTAAGAGATGAAATAAAACTACAATTAGTGTCCCAGCGAATTACTGAATTTGTTGATTTGATCGAGCGGGCCAAAATGGTAGAGCAAGTCTTGGGACTAGACAAAAAGTCAGAAACAGTTGGATTGACCAGGAAACGAGTAGGAGCAACTAGTTCAAATCCACTACCAAAAAGATCTAGAGAATCCAGAGGTGGTTGGAGACCTAGTTTTAGATCTGATCGAGGGGATATAAGCCGGGGAAAACAGATGACGATATCTACTGGTAGTGTAAGAGGTCCACTCAGGGATACAAAAATTCCAGAATGTGGATATTGTGGCAAGAAACATTTAGGTGAATGTTGGAAAGTAACCGGAGGCTGCTTCCGTTGCGGGTCGGTAGAGCATTTTGTTAGAGATTGTCCGAAGAATAAAAATATTACACCTACAACATCCCAAAGATCAGTGTCTACTGCTCGAGGCAGAGGTTCGGGCAGAGGTGGTTCTGTATCCAGAGGTGGAGGTGTACGAAGGGGCAGTGATATAGTTACACAGCAGTCGGAAGCTAGAACACCAGTCAGGGCCTACGTGGTTCGGACTCGGGAAGAAGGTGATGCACATGATGTCGTGACAGGTATATTTTTATTGCATTCTGAGCCTATTTATGCTTTAATTGACCCGGGTTCATCACATTCATTTATTAATTTAAAATTAGTTGAATCGGGGAAGTTAGAATCTGAAATATCCAGAGTTTTCATAGAGGTGTCTAGCCCTTTGGGACAAACAGTGTTAGTAGACAGAGTATGCCGGAGGTGCCCGTTAATAATACATGATAAAATGTTTCCTGTGGATTTGCTGATCATGCCTTTTGGCGATTTCGATATCATTTTGGGTATGGATTGGTTATCTGAACATGGGGTAGTTTTGGATTGCTATAAAAAGAGGTTTAGTATTCAGGCAGAAAACGAGGATAGAATTGAAGTGAATGGCATCCGTACCAGTGGTTCGACACGTATCATTTCAGCTATAAAAGCTAACAAATTATTACAGCAGGGTTGTTCAGCGTATTTGGCATATGTTATTAATTCTGATTCAGTGGGGAGCCAATGCAGCCAGATTAGGACTGTATGCGAGTTTCCAGATGTATTTTCAGAAGAACTACCGGGTTTACCACCTGATAGAGAGGTTGAATTTGCTATTGAGGTGTATCCAGGTACAGCACCAATTTCTATACCTCCGTACCGAATGTCGCCTACTGAATTGAAAGAGTTGAAGGTGCAGTTACAGGATTTATTAGATCGAGGCTTTATCCGACCGAGTATTTCACCTTGGGGAGCTCCAGTATTGTTTGTTAAAAAGAAAGATGGTTCTATGCGGTTGTGCATTGATTATCGACAGTTGAACAAAGTGACGATCAAGAACCGGTATCCTTTGCCTCGTATAGACGACTTGTTTGATCAGCTTAAGGGAGCTTCAGTATTTTCTAAAATTGATTTGAGATCCGGGTATTATCTGCTAAAGGTGAAGGAAAATGATGTGCCTAAGACTGCCTTCCGTACTCGTTATGGCCATTATGAATTTTTGGTAATGCCGTTTGGATTAACCAACGCTCCAGCTGCTTTCATGGATCTGATGAATCGCATTTTCCAGCCGTTCCTAGATCAGTTTGTGGTGGTTTTTATTGATGATATATTGGTATATTCGAAGACAGAGGCAGAACATGATCAGCATCTTCGAAAAGTTTTACAGATTCTTTGGGAAAAACAGTTGTATGGGAAATTAAGTAAATGTGAATTCTGGTTGTCTGAAGTGGTATTTTTAGGACATGTGGTATCTGCTGATGGGATTAGAGTGATTTCGACATCCCCTGTTCTGACTTGGAAAAAATCATTAAAAATTGTAAAAATATAATTGGGGAACATAATTTACATGGTTAGATTCCTTAATGAGTCTATTTTTATAAGAAACAAACTAGAACATCATTTGAATTCTGTACAAAAAGATAATTAAATTTTAGCAAAGAGTGGTCGAAACTGTCAGACAACAGAACAGTGGTGATTTCAAAGAATAAACTGTACTTATTGGATAAATCAAAAATTCTGAAAATTTTATGGCAAGAAGATATGTGAGTCTAGTTTCATAGAAAATTTACGGATCTTAATTTGGAATTCTGTAACTCAAGATATAGATGATTTAGTGACAATGACTCAGGTAGATAACCTAGAAAGAACTTATAAGTAAATAATAGAATTGTGTATAAAGAATGTGGAATGAAGAGGAAGAGTAGAAATTGAATAAAATTCAATTATTTATTGTAATTTAATGTTGTAATTAATAATGTAAATTATTATTATTTTCGTAGCTAAAAAGGAACTCGAGGCATCAACCCACAAAGGAAAGGAGAAGGTTACCGAGGAATAATCAAGCAAATTCGGGTTTGTATTACTATAATTCAAATTATTTATTTATTCATTAAATGTTAAATTAATTTATGTATATGGTAAGTAAATTATAAGGTAAGTGTTTTTATTGAATTGAATGGAAATTGAGTTGAATGATGAATATATATTGAAATTGAATTGTATGTGGATTGAAATGGAAAAGTGTAATTGATATTGAAATTGAATTTGTTATGGAAATGAAAATGAAATTGAGAACTGAAATACCCTATTAACTAGTCGGGCTGAGTCGGATATAATTGGCATGCCATAGGATTTGGAAGAGTACGGGATTTATCGGCTTTGCCGATCAGGCACTTTATGTGTCGTATATCAGGCACTTTATGTGTCGTATTTTAGGCACCTCGTGTGTCGTTTCAGGCACTTATGTGTCGTATACTGATCAGGTACTATGTACCGTTTTAGGCACAATGTGCCGTACTGGTGTGTTTGGGTTGGAATCCGTGTATCCGTTAAAGTCCGAGTCTGTTAATAGGGGTAAATAAGGAAAAGGTTAAATTGAATAAAATAAAATGGTTGAGCCATTGGAAGAAATGTGAAAATAGAACATGAACTGAAAAAAAAAAATGTGATTGGAATATGAGTATGAGAATGGAAAGTATGAACCTTTGGTTCAAGAAATGGATAGTGGCTCAACATGATTGTGTATTATTTCAATTGTCGAATAGCTAAGATTGAATTGTATGAATATATTGAGAATGACAAACTTATGTTTGAATTGGTTTAGTAAAATTAAAGTTATATGATTTAATGATATGATTATTATGTTTATAATTTGAATTATGGTAATACCACTGAGTATATGTATACTCAGCGTACGGTTGTTTCCGTGCGCAGGTTGTAGAAGTCAAATACTGAACCAGCATCCGAAGCCAGACCCGACTTCAGCAAACTTTTGGTGATGTATATTTCCTTTTGATAATGTGGCATGTACGTAGGTTGTGTATAAAGGTTATTATGTTTTGAATGTAAATGGTTAAAAATGTTAGTATTATAAGTTTAAGAATTATAATGAAAGAAGTTTATCTATTTTAATCTAACTAATACTTTGATAAATTTAAGTTGATATTATATTGATTGAGTTTGATTAGAAGGTATTTAGAATAGAAAATGAATATATGAAATAAATTGGTTGAATTGGTTATGATTGAAATGAATACGGTTTAATTTACAGGGGGTTTTATATGATAATAAGCAGAAATGCTGCCGAAATTTATAATAAACAAAATATATTCTGAAATACTTAAATGAGTCCCATTTCACTTCTAATACAGACTTTAGACTTTGAAAGTTCATAATAGGGATCAGTTATTAAAATTATACTATGAATGTTATTTTTTTTTAGAATTATTTGCAAATTGTCTGATATGTCCGATAATGCCTCGTAACCCTGTTCCGGCGATGGTTCGGGGTTAGGGGTGTTACAATTATGGGATATTATCTCTTACCAATTTGATTCCTAATAGGAAATTATGGGATATTATCTCTTAGCAATTTGATTCCTAATAGGATATTATAGGATATTATTATGAAATATTATCTTTTAGCAATTTGATTCCTACGTTACTACTATTGTGTGTGTGTATATATATATATATATATATATATACCCTTAAGGTCTATCAATAAAATTTAGGAGATTACCCTATTTTTATCATGGCATCTGAGCAAGGTTTTTGATTTTTTTTTCTTCTTCCATCATTCTAAATGGTTGGCGGCGAGTCTTCTTCTCCTCCACCACCACCAGAGGAGGCGACACTTCTTGATTTTACTGCTAAGCAATGGCAATCCCTTCTGGCGGTGTTCATTAATAATAATAAAAACTTCCACTCAGTTGAATGGTAAGTCCAAAAATAATTGGATTATTGATACGAGGTGTTCAAATCATGTTACGGGTGATCTTCTGTGTTTGACGAATGTGAAAGATGTTGTAGCATGTTCCGTAGGACTTCATGATGATCAAACAGTGATGGCTACCCATAAATGAATGGTTAAATTGGCGAAAAAAATTCACTTAAAACACGCTCTTTACGTTCCTAAATTAAACTGCAATTTAATTTCAGCTTCTCAGTTGAATGATGATATGAATTGTTTTGTCCAGTTTACTACAAACATATGTGCTATCAAGATCTTCATTTGAGGGAGTTGATTGCAGCAGGTGAGAGACGGGATGGACTTTACTACTTTCAATAAGTTTCGACGGTCAAAGCGGTTTTGGTTGAAGCTTCATCCTCTTTAGAACTTTGGCATAAAAGATTGGGCCATCCTTTTGATAAAGTAGTAAAGTTACTTTCTTATGTTAGTAACTCTAGAAATCATCTTAATAAAGCATGTGAAATTTGTCATCGTGCTAAGCAGACTAGAAATAACTTTCCAATTAGTGAACAGAATGCCACTCATATTTTTGAGTTAGTTCATTGTGATTTATTTGGGTTTTGTCACACTCATTCATCTTATGGATCTCATTATTTTTCGATATTAGTTGATGATTTCTCTCAGGCTGTTTGGGTATATCTATTGGCTAATAAAAAGGAGCTTTTCAAAATTTTCATGTCATTCATTGTTATGTTTGGTCGTCAATTTTCTCAACAAATAAAATGTGTTAGAAGTGATAATGGGGCGAAATTTAATTGTTTCCAGGATTATTTTATTGCAAATGGTATTATTTTTCAAACATCTTGTGTTGGTACTCCTCAACAAAATGGGAGAGTGGAGAGGTAACATCAGCATATTTTAAATGTAGCTCTTGTTTTACATTTTCAGGGAAATCTGCCTATATCTTTGTGGGGGAGTGTGTGTTGGTTGCTTTTCATCTAATTAATCGAACTCATTCACCTTTTCTTCACAATAAAACACCCTATGAAATGTTGTTTAGTAGCCCTCCTTTGTTTGACGATCTTCGTGTGTTTGGTTACTTATGTTTTGCTCATAACCAATATTCTAAGGGTGATAAGTTTGCCAATTGAATTCAAAAGTGTGTTTTTGTTGGGTACCCTTTTGGTAAAAAGGGCTAGTAATTATATGATATTAATTTTAAGTTCTTTCTGTCCCACGATGTGAAATTTTTTGAGGATATTTTTCCGTATTTGGATGGGAATGTTGCAACCATTGAGCTTGACAATGTTGTTTTGCCATATGGGAGTGAAGACGTAATTTTTTGTACAAATTTTAGTCAATCAGAGGTGTTACAACCCGCGACAGTTTCTCTGCTTGCTACTCCGCAACTTATGAGCTTGCCACATACGAGTTCTCTAACACCTGTGATATCTTCTTCTTCCTCCAATGACATGATGGTATAGGGGGCTTTAGGTAATGATGTGCCTGAACTGAGATGAGAGCATAGGGAGAAATTTCCCTCTATGAAGCTTTGGGATTTTGTCACTCATACCTTTATAAAGAAAAGTCTATCTCTCACCTCACCTACTTTAAAGTCTTCCTCAGGTACTCCATTTCTTAAAGCGCATTATGTTAATTGTGACAAATTTACTATAAAACACCAAAAATTTTAATGCAGCTATTACTGCAAAGGTCGAGCCACAATCTTCTAAAGAGGCTATGAAGAATATAGGATGGCGTGATGCTATGCAAAAGAATATTTGTTCTCTGAATGACACTTGGTCTATGGAAACACTTCCTCCTAGAAAGAAAACATTAGGTAGTAAGTAGGTTTACAAGATTAAATACAACTCCAATAGAAGTACTGAGAGATTTAAAACTCGTGTTGTTATTTTTGGTAATCACCAGGTAGAAGGTATTGACTATAATGAAACTTTCGCACCTATGGCGAAAATGGTGACTGCCCGGGCTTTCTTAGCTAATGCAACTTCCAAAAATTAAAAGTTACATCAGATGAATATCCATAATGCCTTCCTGCATAATGCTCTTGATAAAGAGGTTTACATGAAGCTTCCTCCAGGTTTTGCTCTTGATAAGCTTGGAATGGTTTGTTGTTTCGCAAGTATTTGTTTAGGTTGAAACAGGCTCTTTGGTGTTGGTTTGTGAAACTTGTTACTGCACTAAAAAGGTATGGATTTCTTCAATCATATTCTAATTATTCTCTCTTTACATATACTAAGGGATCTGTACGTGCTGGTTTATGTTGATGATTTGCTTATTTTTTAGAATATTCCATTGCTTTGAAAACTTTTAAAGGGTATTTCAGTTCTTGCTTCCATATGAAGGATCTTAGTGTTTTGAAATATATTTTAGGAATAGAGGTAACTCATAGCTCTTTGGGATTATTTCTTTGTCAAATGAAATATGTACTTGATATATTTCAAAGGCAGATCTTTTGGGTGCAGAGCCTCCAAGATTGCCAATAAAGTAAAATCATAAATTAGCGCATGCTATAGAGACAGTTTTGTCTAATCTTGAGTCGTATAGATAGTTAATGGGTCGTTTGATTTATTTGGCAGTGACCAGACTTGATTTGGCATACTTGGTTCATGGTTTATCCTAGTTTATGCATGAGCCGAGGTAGGAACATTGGGACACGGCTCTACGTGTTGTCCGATACTTGAAAGACTCTCCTGGCTAAGGGATTCTTTTGAGATCTAATAGTGATTTGTCCTTAAAAGGGTGGTGTGATTTGGATTGGGCTGCTTGTCCATTAACTCAGTATTCGCTTATTGGCTGGCTTGTCTTTTTAGGACAATATCTTATTTCTTGAAAAACTAAGAAACAACATATTGTTTCTCGTTCTTCTGCTAAGGATGGGTATAGGTCTATGGCTTCTGTCACTTGAGAGCTCATGTGGCTAAAGGCCTTGTTATTGAGCTTAGGTGTTGATCATCCTAAAGTAATTCCTTTATTTTGTGATAGTCAATCTGCACTGTATATTGTAAAGAATCTCGTATTTCACAAGCGTACTAAACATATTGAAGTGGATTGTCACTTTGTTAGGGATGCAATCCAGGATGGGTTGATTGCACCTTCTTATGTTCCTACCTCCATTCAGTTGGCTGACATTTTTACAAAGGCGTTTGGTAAACTGCAATTTGAATATCTTCTCAGTAAGTTGGGCATGTATGATTTGCATGCTCCAACTTGAGGGGGGTGTTAGGATATTATCTTTTAGCAATTTGATTCCTAATAGGATATTATAGGATATTATTCTGTGATATTATCTCTTAGCAATTTGATTCCTAATAAGATATTATATGATATTATTATGAGATATTATCTTCTAGCAATTTAATTTCTACGTAACTACTACTATATAAATATATATACCCTTGAAGTCTATAAATAAAATTTAGGAGATTACCATATTCTTGTCACTAGATAATGTGAGATTGCTTACTCTTTTAACTAACAACATAAGATTAAATGCTACACTTAATTTTAAAAAATTAAAGACAAAACTTTGTATAACATTAAACTCTAACAAAATAAAACATTATAAACTATTACACAAATATTATCGTTGTAAAAAAAGTCCAATAAAAAAATAAAGACAAACTTACACATAATATTTTATATATAAATATTAAAGTGTAAAAATTAATAGAGATAATATAGTAAAGCATATTTTAGTTTTTTTAATATGTTAATTATATATATTATTGTATTAACCCAATATGTTTATTTTTACATTTCTCTATATTTCTAAAAGTAAAAAGTACATTAGTTAATAAATAATTCGGTGACAAAAAATTCATATTATTATTATTTAGTCTTCTATTAACACATGATTTTTGATTCAAACATAAAGCAGGCTAAATTAGCAGAATAGAGAGAAGTGAAAGCGCGCCCAGCTAGACTTGTTTTCCCTTAATAAAATTTATATTTTTATCATTTATCATTTATCGAGCATTTTTGCTGATCGGGCACATTTCATTTATCGGGTTTTGACAAATATGTGATCATTTCACAAAATTAAGTCATTTATACAATTCACAGCACAACATTTAATTCAATCATAAAAATATATACAAATTAGTTACATGAACTTACCTCGACAAATGTTCGTGTACAAACATCTACTAATTCAATATTTTCCTCTATTTCCTCGTTCTAACTCGAATTTGGTCTATCCGGATCTATACAAGTAAATTTTACATCAATTTCACATATCTCATATTTATTTGGACTCAATTTACATTCTAGGCAAAATTACCATTTTGCCCCTAACTTTTTCATAAATTCCATTTTCGTCCCTAAGCTCGGAAAATAAAACTTGTGCAAATTACTCCCTATTCCAAGCCTAACCAAAGCCCCATTACAAATTTTACAGCACGTGTTCATAAAATTTCAAAATATTTCATCAAATTTTATAACTTTTCATTTTAGTCCTTAAATCATGTTTTCATCAAAAATCACTTTGTAAAAGTTGTTTATCTATCAATAATCTTTCATTTTCTACCATAAATTTCAAATTTCCAGCATATGCATCCATGACCCATTTTCATACTTTGATAACTTTTCAAATTAATCCCCTCAAATAGAGAGATTAAGCTATCCCGATTCCAAAAATATCAAAATTACTAAAAACGAGACAAGGAAAGTTACCCAATTTGGCCATGAAAGTCTCTTCGCTCTCTCCTAGGGTTTCCATGTTTATTTTGGGGAAGAAGATGACATAAAATAAGATGATATCTATTTTATCATCTTTTATTAATTAAAATTTTCACTTTCCAATTTAGTCCCTAGCCTTTTTCTCATTTTCCATGGATGAGTCACCAAGAGAAATCTACATACTTTTCTTAATGACCTAATTACCATATAAGGACCTTTAGTTTTGAATTCCATAGCTATTTAATCCTTATAGCTACTAGAATTCATCTTTCACATTTTATGCAATTTAGTCCTTTTCATAATTAGGCACTAAATTGATAAATTTTTCATGTCAAAATTTTTACATGTCATGTCTATTATATTACGGACCATGTAATAAAATAAAAATAAATTTTATTTTTGGCTCAGAGTTGTGATCCCGTAACCACTGTTCCAATTTCACCAAAATTGGGCTATTACATGAAACAACTCTACCTCTCTTCCTATAAAAAATAAAATAAAAGAATAATGTAAATTTAGTGTCAACTTGAGACTAAATCAATCAGGAAAATTACTTAAATAATTTTAAATATTTACAAAAAATTATATTTTATTATGAGAATATTTTTTTTTTGTCTTATTTGTAAAAAAAATTAAAAAATTGCATGTGTAAATAATATTTTTAAATATAAATTAATACATGATTATAAAATGAAAAACAACACAAATACGGTGCGAATGTATAAAATTTTTATGATAAAAAAATTATAGAAAATAAAAGAATTATAAAATAAATAACATAAATTATTTACCCGCATTACCACAAAAATAATTTAAAGATAATAATTAATTGTCTAGTGACCAGCAAACAATCTCAAACAAAAGGATAGCATTTAAAGATAACAAAATATATTTTGTTAGAGTTTAATGTTATACAAAGTTTTGTCTTTAATTTTTAAGAATTAAGTGTAACATTTAATTTTATATTATTAGTTAAAAAAGAAGTAATCCCACATTGTCTAGTAACAAATTGCAAATGGATTATGAGTCTATATAGATACATATCTCATATCGCTTAGAAAATAAGAAAAATAAGACTTAAATCTATATAAAAACTTGTTTTATAAATTTTATTTTTACAGGAAGTGGCAAAAAAAATTAAAAATATATATATATTAAAGGCAGAAAAACACTTCCAAATGGAAGTATTTTTCTGTCAATAGGCTGAAAAACGATTCAAACTTCATTATTTTGACAATTTTTTTAAAAAAAATCAGTTTAATACAATATAAAAATAAGTAAATAACAGTATCGTTTGGGAAATTTACCCTCTAAATACAGCTTTTGAAATTCAACTACCTCCAAGAGGCGTCAAGAATGAAAATGGTGGATTCATTTGCGATTTCCCAACAACACCTTATCTGTCACTCCACGTGTCTACTTTTTATGATTTTACCTCCCCATGCGCCCGTCTATCTTATCACTCGCCCTGCTTTTCTTTTGTCTTTAATACAAAAAATGAATATTATTCAGAAAAAGTGTTAACCAAAATTTCATTGACGCCATTATTTATGGTTTTTTGACCAATTTGATGGCTTCCTTTCTAACCTCACTTCCAACTTATTCTTTTTTTAAATAAAAGTAAACACGAAAATTAACATTTAAATGATTAATGAAGTTGTACATAATCACTTTGCCGTTTCTGCTACTTTTCTCCAAGCAAAATGGCAATCAACTTCTTCTCCAAAACCATAGCCGCCAACTTTCAACGTTGCTCCCACATGGAATTTTGTCTATTTTTTTTACTTTTAAAAAAAAAAACCTCTTTATAGAAATTCAGGTAAAAAAGAAAATTGTGTATAAATTCTCAATTTCCATTTCTAATTCCACACTTTAAAGGTGTTAAAAACCTCCTTAAATAATATTGATTTAACTACCGGTTTAGTAATGATTAAATAAATAAATAAAAATTTATCAAAATATTCAAAGTAATTTATTGAGAGATCGACTCAATCCCTTTATTTAGATTAATAAACTAATCATTCTCAATCCAATTCAATTCCAACATATTATTAAAATAAATATTATTTAATTATGATATAAAGTGTATAATAAATAATTATTTTTACAAAATTCAAAATTCAGTTACATGATGCAATTTTAAAATAAGAAAGCACAGTGTGACCGATTTATATAATAATTGTTTTATAGTATCATGGCATGGACCACTAGAGATGACAAAATATTTCATGTGTACATAATATATTATAAAAGGAAAAGGTGAATTAATTATGGAGCTTGGGTTGGGGATGGATAGGACACTGATTTTGAAGATGTCATGGCATGCATGCATGGACTCCACCCAAGGCTTACACCTACTCTTATCTCCTTTTTCTTTTTGCTTCATAGTGTGATTCATTTCCTATCACCAATCATATATCTACATCGGGATTATGAATTTGTTTGTTTTGCATTTTAATTTTCCTATACAATATCTATTTTGATCCTTTTATAATTAATGAATTTTCACTTGTAATTTCAGTGCCACATGGCATGGTAAACGTGGGATTTAAATCCACTCGGTTCAAATATCATTTCGGGCAAATATAGTAATATTTAATACATTGTGGTTAGAAAATTGATAAAAAATCATCTTTAAAAGGAAAAAATATATTGTTAGTACTAACTCTAAAATTATATAAGAGAGTGGTTTTTTAAAATAATATATAAGAATTTATATAATACAAAACTAGTGAAATGAATATTCTAAAAATAAATTTTAAGTTGAAATAGAAATATAGTATTGAGGTAGTGAAATTGAAAGGCGTAGTCCATAGAGGTCTAGTGTCATGATGGAAAAAGGACAAAGGAGGGGAGGGTAGCAGAGCTATGGGTGGTAAAATAAAAATAATTTGAAGTTTTGAAATAGAGCCACTTTGACCAGTTGATTTTAATAAAATATAGTAGCCTTTGGATATTAAAGTATAGAAAAGAATCTTAACAAAGTTAATGACGGGTTGAAGGTCCAGATGGGGCAGATCCTTCTCAAACTGCTGGGTCCCACTCTCCGCAATAACCGCTTCTTAAAAAGCCGATTCCTCTTCTCCTATCACTGCCTGCCACCTCCCCCAATATCCACACTTTCTAATTTACTTCAAATTCCCATTTCAATTTTCAATATGAAGAAGTCTAAAATATATTTACAATGGGAAATTACTTGAATTTCCAGCGAATTAAAATGATGAGATAATTGCTTAGGTAGTTAGATTGAGTGATCTCAATAAATGTGGGACAAGACAAAACGAAAAACACGTTCCTATACTCACTCAATTCAATTATGGTAGGATCTAAATTTCTTTAACTTATTACATTTAATTAATTTTCACTGGGATTGAATTTTAGGAAAAAGAGTTGGTAATGGGCAGGCGAGATTCCCTTCACCTCCTAACTGCTATGGAAGACCGAGTCAGAAGGATGGAAATTAAATGCTATATTCACTTATTTGCCCCACTCACTTTATTTATTTCTGAAATGATCAAATAATTAATTAATCGTTTGTTTTCTATTTATAAAAATTATAAATTTAAAAAATAAAAAATAAAATTAAAGGCTAAGGGCTACAAAGGAATTATAATAAAATAAAAGTGAGTGGGTAAAAGCTGCACGTCGTGTGTTGGACCATTGACAAGTAGTCTTGGGCACATGCTGATGGAGCGCGCAGTCTTCTTGGTCCTTACGTTTGCATCTCACTGTTTTCCTTTTTATTCAAAACACTACTTATATATTTATTTTTGAACCCATCTGTCACGGAAGGCACCAACTCCGCCATCCCGTTTCCAAGATGAACAAAAAAAATGGGCAAATATCTACAAAATACAAAAAAAAATCAAAAATTATCGGAAAGAACAGGGTTCAAAAATATTGACCGGAAAGGATAATTTCTCCCAAAAACGCGTACACGTCAGCGCATTTTTGGGGAAGCGTTTTCGCTGACGTGGCCAAAAGCGCTCCCCCGGGGACGCATTGACGTGGACGCGTTTTTGGGGGAAATTGCCCTTTCCAGTCAGTATTTTTGAACCCTGTCTTTTCCGGTAATTTTTGTTTTTTTTTTGTATTTTGTGGATATTTGCCCCAAAAAAATTAACTTTGCACAACTCCTCAAAGTTTAATTGGAAAAATATCACTTAATAATATTGTATTATATATTTTTGGTTTTTTAAAATTACTTATTATCTCTCCCACACTCTTTTTCAATAACCACCATCACCTTAACTTCTTCTATGTTATCCTAAAAAATTGACCCTTTTTATCTTTGAAGATTGCAATTTATTTTTAGAAAACACTGATTAAAATATAAAATTTTTAATTAAACAAATATATTTTTGTTACTTAAGGTATTCGCTAAAACAAGCTTAATGACTAAACCTTTACATTCGATAAGCCCATTAAAAGGATAGACGCTAATCACAATTTTTAAAACTACTCCATATCTAAGTCGAGGATAGAACCCTCATTCATATAGTGAACATCAATTATCTAGTTATATTCTATAATATGAGTTGGAATATAAGTATATAGCTAAGCATTTATTTTATATAGAGAAAATAGAATTCTTTGTTTTTAAATAAGTGGATAAAATATTGAAAGTGATATAAAATGAAAATTGGATCATCAAATAAAATTTTCAAATTTTTTTTATCTTGGATTGTATGCATAAAATTCAAATTTATATGTTTTACATTAATATTTTAATTTTTGAAATAAAACCAATATTAGTTATAGATTTTAAATAATGTTTTTTTAGAATTTTAGACTAAAATTAAATAAAAGTTTTTTTTTTATCCTAGGGGAATTAGAAAAGAAAAAAAAAGTCAAGTTTTAAGATTGTCAAGTATATTTTAGTTTTATATATTCTAATTAGGAAAATCCTTAGCTTTTTAATATATTTTAGTTAAAATTTTAAAAAGATTTATATTATATGTATTTAATTTAATATGGTAAAATTTAATGCAGTGTAGAATTATTAAAGATTTTGGAACAAATCGAGAAATTTTCTTCTTTTTAAAGAAAGAACAGATTTAGGTATTAAAATATTTATAAATAAAATCAAATTTAGAAGGAAATTAAAATAAGAATAAGAATAAAAAATAAAAAAATGGAATCGGAATAGAAGTAATAATGAGTATAGAGCATTTACGTGTTGGAAGCGCGGCGTTAGATAAACGGGCATCGTTAGGGTTGACAAAAAGGCAGGTGTGATGAAATTTGCTAACGTTTTGAAACCCAAAAGAAAAAGGTTAGAAAAACGTCAAAATTGCAGATTCTGTATCTCGAGGATAAGGTTTTAGCCTTTACGAGTCGCTTAAAACGGAGTTCACCCATTCCTCATTTTCTCACCATTTTCTCATCTCTCAAATTTATCCTATTTCTAAATTTAAATAAAACAATATAAAGTAAGCAAAATAAAAAACAATAACCTTCTCTTTCTTTTTTTGTTTATAACAACTTTTTATTGTCTTTTGTTCACATAATTTGTTTAGGATAAAAAAAGAAATTTTTTTGTTTATTTAAAAACTACTCATTTTTTAATTATATTTTTAAATTTTTATTAATTATTTGTTTCTATATGGATTTTTCTTTATATTTTATATCATCTAGTAATAAAGCATCGCGAGGATGGGTTTAAAATTTTTTATATGATTAGCAAATATTTATTTTGATATTTACAAATATCCTTAAATTTTTTATAGTTAACGTGTAATTTTCTCAACTCGACCTGATTCACCAGATCTAAATCTCGGGTGCTACCATGTAAATCAATTAACAAGTGTACTTTTACTTCAAACATTTTCTTATTATTTTATTTAAAGATCACATATTAAAGAACAAATGAAGATATTTAAAAATAATATATATTACATCGAACTTGATACAATTTATTTAGACACATGGGCTTACAAAAGACAAACTCTTAAGGCATAGTCCTACTAATCGCCAGTTTTTCCAAAATATCCACTGTATGCATAGTATCTCCGTTCACCGCATTTCTGGTGTGTTCCTAGCGTTGTCCCTCCTAACAAACTCTCATTAATAGCAATACTTGAAACATAAACATGAGACTAGTAAGTTCAGTGGAACTTAGCGTGTTTTGAACACCATTTACCTTTTAACTTTTCTTGATAAATTATTCATCTTGAATGTTTGGATTTCCCCATATCTGTGTTTGGCAGATACCTTCACCTTATTAATTATATAATTACATTCTTATACGCCACTTATCATCATATTGCCATTCATCTAACTGCTTGGTTGACTTTAGATCTTAATGAACGATACTACCTTTTTCCTTTTCTCTTCAGACAACTTTTAATAGTTATTCTAGAACAATTAATCGCATGCATTATGCTTGACGGATACCACTTATTGATCATACTTTCGGCGGTTTCCTACACCGAGCTTACTAATTTAGATTTTAAAAAATCAAATTGTATCATGATTCTACCTAATACTTACTCATACTGATGAGAAACACTCTAAATCGTTAAGAAGAATTCTACATAACTTTACTACAGGGCACGAAACCCCCCATGATAACGAACAACTTAGATTCCACCAGATCATAGATCAAGACATAATACTATTCAAATACAATGAATATTAGATAACTCAGGATTCCACCTTAATAGCACGTATAACTCAAACTGACGGACTCTTATATCGAATACGTCTATATACTAAACTGACAGATAACTACAACGGATAACCTTTTTGAACATATTGATTCATACTTCTTTTCAATAAACTTCCTTTAAAACTTATTCTATTTTATCACACCAAATAACTTCGAACAAATCATACCTTTAACATTGACTTATCAGGGTACGCCACAAAGGCAACATACAGAATACGCTACAAAGGCTATCATAATATACCACAAAAGGTTATCAAAGTTATAACACCCCTAACCCATATCTGTCGCTGGAATAAGGTTACGAAGCATCACCGGCGTTTACAATTCAAACGAACATAATTTTCAAACGTTTCAAATCATATCAATAATCATTTTAAAAGTAATCCAAATCATACATATTGTTCCTTAAACGGGCTCTCGATACTCTAAAAACACGTTAGAAGCAAGTCGGGACTAAATAGGAAATTCAGAAAATTTTTCAAAAAAATAAGGAAAATTTTCTATACTGCAGGGGTCACACGGCCAAGAGACACGCCCGTGTCTCAGGCCGTGTGGGCATTCAAAATAAGGACACATGATCGTGTCACAGCCCGTGTCCATGCCCATGTAACTCACTGACTTGGATCACACGGCCAATCCACACGCCCGTGTACCAGGTCGGTACCCTTCATAATAACTCCACACGCCCGTGTTCCAAGTCGTGTGCTAGCTCGTGTCTTTACCCGTGTGGACTAAAATAGGTTATTTTACAAGCCATTTTTCTCACACATTTTTGCATGCACCTACAACCGAAATTTCACATATATATAGGCTATAATAAGGCACCAAAATCATGTATATTCTAGCTAATCAATCATGGTATAAGAACATACAACCAACATGCCCTTAGGCACCTCAAATGACAACATGTAATATGCATAATCATGTATTAAATTTGACCAAAATATTCACTAACTTCTAAACATATTGATACGAACTCAGTTCGATGTGTTGATTTGAGTCGTTTAGTTTGCTCGATTGTGAAATTAAGTAAGGCTTGGATTGTTTTCGAAATAAATTGGAAAAAGGTTGAGAAATAGGTTCAAACAAAGGTAACAAAGATGGTTTAGATGAAAGATGGATGAAGATCGGCTAAGGGCTAAGATAGAAATTGTAGAAGTTGTAGAAGTTGTAGAAATTGGAAAAAGGTTGAGAAATAGGTTCAAACCTGGACTGAATCGCAGAAATAGTAGAAGTTTAGGAACTACTCCGCTAATTTTCCTTTCCCCTAGATATCTACGGATTCTTGATCTATAATGTAAAATCCCTTAATTATTAGCATATATTTCATTTCAAATCTATTTTACAATTAATACCCTTTTATTATTTGAGATTACACAATACCCCCAAACTTTTACAATGTTTGCTATCTAGTCCCTTAACTCGAAATTCATCGAATTAACTATTTTTCTCAAATCAATAATTTATCCAAATATTCTAAGCCTTCAAACAGCCCCTAATAAACATCAAATACACTATCAAACCCTAATATTTTGACATATTCACAACTTAATCCTAAAATTAAGATTTAACAAAAATCTCTTCATAAATTCATCAAATAGCATAATAAAGGCTCTAAATACCTAGTTTTCATAAAAAAAACTTAATATTTATCAATGGAAACTTCTAAAATTTTTAATAGAATTGAAAACGAAGGTAAGGGCTAGCTGGGCCTAATTGCAACGATATCAAAAACATAAAAATTGCAAGAAACGGGTAAAAATTGAACTCACATGAAAAAAAATGAAGGAACCAACTTAGAGGTCCCTCCTATGGTGGTTTCGGCCAAATTTTGAAGAAGAATGCATAGGAAGCTTTAAAATTTCAATTTGTTTTATTTTAATTTCAAGCAAATTATAATTTTGCCATTATAATTATCTTAATTTATTATTTTGCATTAACGTTCCGTCCCACTATATTAATTTAGGCATAATTATTACGTAAGTCCTTCCTCCAATATTAATTAAACCATTTCATCACCTATTTGCTTTAGGGTTTAGGTTTTGCACCTTTTTCAATTTAGCCCTTTTTCTTTAATTAACTACCTAATCGTTAATATTTCTAAACTAAATTTTAATATGACTCTAATGATTATAAATATTCTAAAAATAATATTTACGAGTCAACACAACAAAAATTTGTAGTCTCGAACCACTGTTCCATCACCACTGAAAATCATGCTGTTACAAGAGTACACCACAAATGCAACATACAGAATATGCCACAAAGGTTAAATAAAATACACCACAAATTCTCGAATCTCTAAAGCTGCTATTAGCATCTTAATCTCATCTCTTAATCCATCTTCAAAACGTACACATATGTCCTCTTCGGTAGGCACGATCTCATGAGCATATTTGCTAAGCTGAATGAATTGTCTCTCATACTCTGCTACTGATCTATTTCCTTGCTTCAACTCAAGATATTCTTTTTTTCTTCCGCTCCAAATAGCGTTTGCTAACATACTTCTTTCGAAATTCAGACTTAAAGAAGTCTAATTTGATTCTTTCTTTCTATACTACTGCCGTTAGTGTGGACTACTATTGGAATGTTTCCTCTTTCAACAATGATACCGTACACCGTAAACAATCTTCAGGGGAGCACAACATTTCATCTAACATCCTCTGAGTATGTTGCCTACTCAAACCTTAAGGATGACAAGATTGAGGTTGTGGGACTACAAAGTTTACCTTTAAGTACGCATTATATATGTCATGCATCATTCGGGGAAATGCATCAAGTGCAACATCTCTAGATCTTTGACGGTCTAGGTTAGTTCCGCGTACTTTCCACATCAGTAGGTGGAATAAAACTTTCTACCTCATTAAAACTTGCTCGATTGGATTCTGACAACATCTTGTTATCTATATAAGAACAATTCAAAATAATCAAAAGCTATCACACTATCATTAGTTAGTCAAATGGCATGTATTTCTAGACTCTGTACATGCTAAGTTCAGTCCGAGAACCGACTAAACCATAGCTTTGATATCAATAAATGTAAAACCTCTAACTCGTATATGTCGCCGAAATAGGGTTACGAAGCATCACTGGCGTTTACAATTCAATCGAACATAATTTTCAAACATTTCAAATCATATCAATAATAATTTTAAAAGCAATCCAAATCATACATATTGTTCCCTAAACGGGCTCTCGATACTCTAAAAACATGTTAGAAGCAAGTCGAGACTAAATAAGAAACTCAAATTTTTTTTCAAAAACATAAGGAAAATTTTCTAAACTGTAGGGGTCACACAGCCAAGAGGCACGCCCATGTCCCAAGCTGTGTGGGCATTCTAAATAGGGACACATGGTCGTGTCATAGCCCGTGTCCGTGCCCATAACTCACTGACTTGGATCACACAGTCAATCCACAAGCCCGTGTGCCAGGCCGCGTACCCTTCATAATAACTCTGCACGCCCGTGTGTCAGGCCGTGTGTTGCAACCCTTTTTAAAACTACAGGGGACACACAGTCGAGACACACGCTTGTGTCTCTACCCGTGTGGACAAAAATAGGCTATTTTACAAGCCATTTTTCTCACCTATTTTTGCATGCACCTACAACCAAAATTTCACATATATATAGGCTATTGTAATGACCTAAATTCAAGGTTATCGGAACAATGGTTTCGTAACCATAAATCCGATTTAAAGAGAAATTTATTTTAATATTTTTGCATGAATATTTATATGATAGGAAAATCATATTAAAATATCGATAGAAAAATTTTACCGATTTAGTGATTAGTTAGAAAAAGGAATTATTGAAGGAATTGGGTAAAAACAAGGTATCGAGACCTTGATCTCATAAAATTGAGTAGGAAATATTTTTATAAATATTTATAAAATGTTAGTAATGTGGTATTAAAATTTCGTTAGAAAATTTTAACGTTTGAGTATGTAATTAAATGAAAAGGACTAAATTGTAACAAATACAAAATTATGAAAAATGATTAAATAGTTTAAATGATAAAAGAAAGAGGGCTTAAAAGGAAAATAGACCCAAGGTCTATTTGGGCTGGACGGCAAGGGAATGAAATCAGCAAGAAAATAAGGAGAATTAAGGGCAAAATTGGAATATTGCAAAATTTACTTAATAAAGCTAGGACTAAAGTGGAATTATCTAGATTTCTCTTTATTTTTCTGCATTCTCATCAGCAAAAACACATAGAAGGGTTTCCTTAAGCTGGTTTTTCATATTTTTACTGCAAGTAAGTTAATCCTTGCCTATTTCTTGTAATTTTTGTGTTTTTAAGACTTTTACAACTAGGTCCAACTATTAAATTCCTTAGTTTTTGATTTCATGGATGAAATTGAAAGTTACCATGGTTGAGTTCTGTAAGTTTATGATGAAGTAGAATGAAATTTAAGCTTTAAATTGTTTATGAGATGATTTTATTAGGTAATTTCAATAGAAATTGATTTTTAGGATCTAAATTGTGAAAATATTTGGAATTAAAGTCTATTACTGAAATTTTGATTTCCAAAGGTTATAAAGTAGTTTAAAGTGATAGAATAAAGTTTTAATTGAGAGAAATCAGCTCAATTGAGAAGTTAATTGAGCAGGGATGAAATTATCATTTATTGAAAGCTTAGGGGGAAAATTGGTAATAAACAGTTTGCACTAAAACAGTTTTGGACAGCAGCAGTAGACTAACTTTGAAAAATCACCATAAATTGTAGAAATCGAATCAGAAGATGAACAAAATATGAAATTCAATATTATTGAGTCTAGTTTCTCATAGAAGAAACGGTGTAAGCAATAGATATGTAAATCATGAGATATAATAAATTTTGTGAGACAAGGTCAGAATGAATTCGGGTTCCCCTGTTTTAACTTTAGAAAATCATAAAAAATTGGAGAAAAATAATTAGGGGCTTAAATTTATATTTTAAAATTATTAATGAGTCTATTTTCAATAGAAATAAACGGGAACATCATCCGAATCCTGTATGAAGAGATAATTAATTTTTAGTGAAGAAGGGTCAGAACTGTCAAACAGCAGAACAGGGGTGACTTTAAAGAATAAACTGTACTTATTGGAAAAACGAAAAATTCTGAAAATTTTATGGGAAGAAGATATGTGAGTCTAGTTTCAGGAAAAATTAACGGATCTAAATTTAAAGTTCTTTAGCTCAAGATAAAAATACTTTAGTGACTATGACTCAAGTAGACAACTTTGAATGAACTAAAAATAATAATAGAATTATAGAGAATGCTACATGTGAACATGAAATGTACTGAATTGATGATTGAATTTATTTATTTAGATCCGGAAAACTCAAATACGAAGCTAGATCGAGGAAAGGAAAAAGTCCCGGATTAGTAGATTTTATATACGAACTAGTATCGAGGTAAGTTCATGTAACTTGAATTATATTCTTAAATGTTTGAAATGTATGTTATTGATGTGAATATAATTTGAATGTTCATTGTATGAAGATTGATGAAAGATTGATATATTTGATAAAAAGGGGAAGAAATCCCGGTTGAATGAAAGGAAAATTCGATGGATCTCTGAAAAGGAATTGACGGTAACAAGGATCTAGCCCGGATGGGTGATCTTATCTTGATATAGCCCTCCCGAAGAATATGTGGAAAATGGATTTAGCCCGGATGGGTAATCCGAATTAGGGTCTGAATTTAGCCTGGACAGGTAATTCAGATCTAAGCTCATTAGAGTAATTGTCATTGCAGGGGATTTAGCCTGGACTGGTAATCCCAACAATACTCTATGAGTTTATTTTACAGGGGATTTAGCCTGGACTGGTAATCCCGCTGTAAAGATGAGGTTCGCGGGAGTGTGCTCTCTGAAATGAAAATGTGCTCTTTGACATGAACATGAATTGACGGACCTGGATTGGTACACTAAAGTGTACTCCTGAAAATCCATCGAAATTCCGAGAAATTCAACGGGATAAATATAAAAAAATAATAAATAACAAGGAAATGGAAATCATGGTATTGATGAGTTCATCAATCATGGTATATATTACTGATACATGGAAATTATTGGACTAACTTGAAAGTTGAGTTTGTGCATGTTAGGGTAATAGTGCATTGAATGGATATATGAATGTTTGTTGGATTGTATTGAAAATATTAGGTAAGTATAATTCTTGTTATATGGGCTTACTAAGCACAAAGTGCTTACCCTGTTTCCTTTTCCCCTGTTTTGTAGTGTTAAGAGCTCGGAGGTCGGATTCGGTAGGAGATACATCACACTATCAGCCTCAAGATTTCAGTATATAAAGAAACTTTATTTTGGAAATCAATGGCATGTATAAGCTAATAAAGTAATGTTAATATGAAATGAATGTAAGGTCAGCCATTGGTATGGCTAGCAAACCTTGGTTTGGTATGTGTTGATGTTATCTTATAATATACATGAATCTATTTTGAAAATATGTTGAATTGGATTGGTTGATGTGGATTGGTCTCGGTTTAAAATTTGCAGGGAAGGCTAGATATCTATAAAGGGGTTATATTAAAAAAAAAATTCGTAAGCTCTGGTAATGCCTTATACCCTATTCTGACAACGAATACGGGTAGGGGGTGTTACAGCTATAATAAGACATATTCTAGCTAATCAATCATGGTATAAGAACATACAACCAATATGCCTTTAGGCACCTCAAATGACAACATGTAATATGCATAATCATGTACTAAATTTGACCAAAATATTCACTAACTTCTAAACATATTTTCATCAATTCTTATTATTGAATTTTCTTACCAAAACATACCAAATGGTGCAAATCATGCCATTCAACTACTCATATTAATATTCATATATGTCATTCACAACCAAATACCAATTTACCATAAATTCAAACATACTAAGCACTTACCAAAAAGCAAGCATCACAACTACTTATAACCAAGCTAATTCACTTAGCATACTTGAAGTATTCAATCATCATCATTTGACACCAAAAGATTTATACAATTTCTTCATATATATATGTTCCAAAAAGGTCTACCTAATTAAGGACACAAGTTCAACTATTTTTACTAAAAACAAGTATAGTAAATTACTTCCCATATTTACATCCATACAAAATATTCAAGTACCATAGACCCTTTCCTAATACATGTCACTTAAACCAACAATAAGAACCAAAATGACTACCGAGATGTTGGTGATAGTGTGCAAGCTTTAGAGTCAATTCAATCAAAGCAACGATTCCAAAAGTCCTACAAGAATAAATCAAACTAATAAGCATCAACAAGCTTAGTAAGTTCGATATAAATTTCCTTTAATAATTCACCAAAAACTATTCAATTAAATGCAACTTCCAATACACTGGCACAAAGCCTGCTAGGCACAAAGCCTGAATAATCACCGGCACAAAGCCTAAATAATCACTAGCACAAATCCTGCTAGGCATTTAAGCTCGAATAATCACCGACACAAAGTCTACTAGGCACTTAGCTTGAATAATCACTAGTACAAAGCCTGCTAAGCACTTAGCCTAAATAATCACCGTATTTCTATTTCGGTAAGCATAAATCAATAAAATCCATAATTCAACCAATAAAAAATAGTATGGAATATTCAATAAAATTTATAGTAACCATGTAACAAGCTTACCTGGACTGAATCGCAGAAATTACAGAAGTTCAAGGACTACTCCGCCAATTTTTCTTTTCCTCGGATATCTACGAATTCTTGATCTATAATGTAAAATCCCTTAATTATTAGCATATATTTCATTTTAAATCCATTTTATAACTAATACCTTTTTATTATTTGAAATTACATAATTACCCCAAACTTTTACTATTTTTGCTATTTAATCCCTTAACCCAAAATTCATCGAATTAACTAATTTTCTCAAATCAATAATTTATCTAAATATTCTAAGCCTTTAAACAGCCCCTAATAAACATCAAATTTACTATCAAGCCCTAATATTTTGACATATTCACAATTTAATCCTAAAATTAAGATTTAACAAAAATCTCTTCATAAATTCTGTAATAGCCCGATGTTCAGTGGTGTCGAAAACAGTGGTTTGATGCCACCAAATCTGGCAAGTAAGCTCGTAAATTTTATTATTTAATATTTACGAGTCAAATATGGGTTTAAAAATATTTTTGAGTGGGTAATTTATGTTTTATAATGAATTATTAGGTTCGAGTGGTAAAATCCTTAGTCAAGTAGTTTTAGAAAGTGAGGTATCGGGACCTCGCTTCTATAAACTGAGTGGTAAATATTTTTATAAATATTTACGAAGTGGAATTAAGGTGGTATTAAAGTTTCGTTGAAAAATTTTAACGTTTCAATAGTTAATTAATTGAAAAGGACTAAATTGTAAAAGATGTAAAATTTATCCATTATTTGATTAAATGAGTAATTGATATAGGAAAAAGGGGACTTAAATGGTAATTAAACCATGGTCAAAGTTTCCAAGAGGTGGTGTTATGATTGATTCCACTAGCTTTTGGATTAATTGTTCTTTTAGTCCTAATAAGTTTGGGATTAAATTGTAAATAAGTTTATTTAATTAGAATTTAATTAAATTGAAGGATCAATTGTGAAATCAAACCTTTCTTTGATGTAATTGTGCCATATATTTAAGTAATGGACAAATATGTGCATAGATTTGGTGTTTGAAATTAATTATTAACCATGGGTAATATTGTAATTTGATGAATTAAATTAAAATAAGTAAACTAAAAAGGAAGAAAGATATTTTGGTACTTATCATATTCTCCAAACCACTAAAACACCATGGCAAGAAAAACTAAAGTTCGACCATGCTTTAATTCTTGCATTGTAAGCTATCTTTCACCTGTTTCTTTTAATTTTTATGTTTTTGAGATAATTGCAACTAGGTCCAGCTAACCCATACCTTTGATTTTGAAACTGTTAAAGATTTTGGATGTTTCCATTGGTGAATCTAAATGATTTTTTATGCTAAATGATGAAATTGAGATATTAGTTGTTATTTAAAAGTATTTTGTTAAGTGATTTTGATAAATTTTTCGATTAGGGATTAATTTGTTAAATTAATAAAAGTAAAAAGATTTAATGTGAAATTGTTGCATAAATGAGATGTTTTGAATATCATGAACATTCGGTTAGCTTGGGTTTGCATTAAAAATGGTTGATTTGCATGTTTTGGGCTCAATGACTAAATTGAAGAAAAGTAAAACTTTAGAGGCAATTTTGTAAAAATGTCAAAAATAACCAAATTGCATGAAATGAATTGTTTTATTGTCTAAATTAATAAATTGAATAAAATTATTAATTTAGTTCAAGACTAGGTGGAAAATCGAGAAAAATAGAAAATTACCAAAATGCCCCTGAATCTTGGTATTTCTGTAATTTATCCAGGTAAGTTCATATGAACTGTATTTTGTATAATTTTGATTAAAGTGAATGTTAGTTGGTGATTGGTAATATATATATGTTTTATTGTTGGAATTGAATTATTTGAGTACATTTGTGATTTGGTGAATTGACAGTATTAGAAGAAGACATTGGCAAATTACCCAAGTAAACTGGGGTTTTGGCATTTGTTGAGAACTCTCGAGTTTTACTTTCTGTTTAGCTCTTACGAGCTTCTATTTAACTCTTATGAGTTTTTGTTAAGCTCTTACGAGCTTCTTTTTAATTAATCAAATAGCATAATAAAGGCTTCAAATACCTAGTATTCATAAAAAAGACTTAATATTCATCAATGGAAACTTCCAAAATTTTTAACAGAATTGAGGGTTTTTTACCGAAATGGTATGAAAAAAAAAACACCAAAATGGGTTGGCTTCCTCGTTATTTACCTAAATGGTATGACCAGGGTGGTCACGCCACTCCCATAGGCGGCACCACCCTGGTAGCAGCCTTCCCTGCAGCAAAATGGCAGCTTAAACAGTAAATGGCAGAGGCATGCAGCAGACAATGGTTGAACAATGCCATGCCAGAGGCGACACCAGACCTGGACAATGGCCTGCCAGAGGCGGCACCAGGCCTGGACAATGGCCTCCCATAGGCGGCACCTGCATGCTCTTTTGGCATGTTCTGCTCATGGGGACCTTAAAATGGTCCCCCCCGAAACTTGAAGCAACAACAGCAGAAGAAGCAGAAGAAGAAGAAGAAGAAGAAGAAGAAGGAGGAGGAGGAGGTGGTGGCGCTGGAAAGAGAAAGAGAAAGAAGAAAGGAAGAAGAAATAAGGAGGAGGAAGAAAGAAGAAAGGGAGGAGATCACCGGGGAAAAAAAAATTAGTGAAATTTAGGTATATTTTTAAAAATAATGTTTGTGTTGTTTTCGAATTGTTATTATATTATTTTATTATATATTAATTTTTATTTTATTACTTATTTGTTGTTAGTTATTTTAAGTTTAGTTTAGTTTAGTTTATATTATAAGAATAAGTATTGTTAGTTAGGATTAGTAGGTTAAGTAGTAATTAATTTAGTTAGTTAGTAAGTTAGTTATATTATTATTGGTAGGTAGTTAGAAATTTTATATAAATATTTTGGTTAGTTAGTAAAGTGTATATATATTAATATGTTAGTTTTTAACTCTAACATTATTTTAGGTAGTATATTGTTATTAGTTAATCCTTAATGATTAATTTATAGTTAGTATATATATAAAACTGTTACTATTATTGTTAGTGTAGTATTATTGTTAGTAAAAAATAGTAAATGTTATTTTATTTAGTATTATATTATTATTTTTAGTAAAGAAATATTATAATTATTGTTAGTATAAAAGAACATTAAAATAATACATGTTTGAAACATTATGTATTAAAATATAATATAAAATAATGAAATACGAAAATAATATATATTATAATTATTGTTAGTAATGTAATTTGAGAAAAAGGAAAATACAAGTAAATAGTCAAAATAAGTGATTTTACTAAATCTAATAGTATTTTATTGAAAGTTATAGAATTTGAACACTTAGGAAATACGAACGAACATAGTGCCAAAATAAGAGGGTTTTACTAAATTTATATAAAATAAATTTATTAAGAAACCGTAAATATACGTAATATTATTATTAAGGAATCCTAAAAATTATTATTATTATTACTTTAGCTATGTTAATATAATATTATTATTAAGAAACCGTAAATATTATTTTAGTTAATATTATTATGTGTGTATAAATAATAAAAAAATTAGATAGTATTATGCATCGTTTAGATGATGTTTTTGTTATATTATTAGTATTGGTATGTTATTTGTCACTAATTTAATATAGATTTATTGTTTTTTATGTAGGTAAAAAATTTATTTGAGACGGAAATGGCTTCATTGATTAGTAAAGTTCCTCACATATCTAACGCTGCTAATAAAATGGTAATGTATTGTTATTTATTTATCGCAGGTTGTATTAACAAAATAGCAACATAATAAATTATGTTATTAATCATATCTAACTTTTTTATGATTTAACACTGTCAGGACTCGTACCGTGTATTAAGGGGTCGGGTGAATGGCTTAAGAAATCCCCCGGATGAACGATTGATGCCGTATATTGAGCAAGCTGGATTTGGGTCAGCAGCACGGATCCGGACGTTTGACTTGCGGTATGATATCATATCCGCACTAGTCGAGCGTTGGCGCCCAGAGACCCACACTTTTCTTTTCCCGTGTGGAGAGTGCACAGTCACTCTAGAGGATGTTGCATTGCAGCTTGGGCTCCCAATTGACGGGACACCCGTTACGGGCTTCAGTACGATAGCTGACCCATATACGCTTTGTCAGAGCCTACTAGGGGACTCGTACGACGATGATGGAAAAAATTTTACAGAGTTGAAATTGACATGGCTGAGAGCGAGATATGAACAGTTATCAGCTGATGCCACTGCAGCCGAGTTAATGTGCGCTAGTCAAGCGTACATTATGCACATCATAGGGGGTGTACTGATGCCCACTGCAAATAATAATAGGGTTCATATTCAGTACCTACCCCTATTGGCTGATATGAGCAATACTCGCTCGTATAGTTGGGGCTCCGCAGTCCTTGCGATGTTGTATCGTGAGCTTTGTCGGACGACAGAGCCAAGTACGGTAGATATAGGCGGATGTCTAACACTATTGCAGTCATGGGCTCTGTATCGGATGCCATTCTTGGCATCAGTTACCCACCAACCACACGTATATCCGCTAGTAAACAGGTGATAAAATATAACTTGTTATTAATTAAAAATTTCTTAATATTGATATTATTTGACTTGAAATTTATTTTTTGTAGGTGGAGTATTTATCCGGGTATCGGAAGGTCGTACAGTGTCCCGATATACCGACTTATGATTGAACAACATGCCGAGGAAGGGGTAAGCGATTCCAATATTGGTTATGTAGTAGTTTTTATATCTTACGCACACTGTGTTTAATTTTAACAATGTTATTAATCATGCAGTTTATATGGATGCCATACCGTAGACCGGAAATTGCAACCGTTATACCCCCGACCTCGTATATTCACTCGTATATGTGGTGCACAAACGCACCAATTCTCTGTTTCAATGTAGTCGAGTGGTATCACGGGGACCGAGTGCTGCGCCAATTTGGTTGCGTCCAATATATCCCGGATCCGCCATGCCAAGTGGGAGAGGTTCATTGCAAAAATAAGAGAGCGAGACAGGACTGCGATTGGGGGGTTAGGCACCAGGGATTTATTGCGGTGTGGAATGCTCGCATTTCCCGAATACCCCGGATGGATATGGCTTCCGGTCTTCAACCTCCATTAGAGTACATACAATGGTACTCTAGTATGGGGAAGCCATATTTACTCGGAGGGCAGTCGACTGTAGTCCCCTCGCACAGGCAGCGACATGGTGCATACGAGCCAGTAGCCGATATGGAGGCTGAGGTAGCTGCAGATTCTAATCCCGAGCCGGAACCCGAGCCGGAGCCCGAGCCCGAGCAATCACATTCACATTCGGAGGCACATTCATATCATCTATATGTGCCGGGCTCGTCAGGAGGTGGATACCAGTACGGGGTTGATATATTTGGATCGTACACACCGCAGTACAGCACTCCCGGCTCGTATCCACTGCCGGACATCAGGCCTCCCGGGTCATATCCACTGCATCAGGGCACTACTTCTGTCTCGAGTTCATCTACGCCCCCCGAGCCATATGATTTTTCTGCGATGTTTAGCACTCCCCCACCCGGACCCCCACCGGAGACTGAAGAGGATGTTGGACGTCGCGGGAACCCGCGACGTGAACGTCGAGCACCGCAGAAGTACACACCGAGGGCTACACCATCGAACCATCAGTTTTAGATGTTTCTTGTGGTTTTGATTTTCTTGTATTTTGTATTTGTAATTATTATAATGTTTGTAATTTATTTGTATAAATTTAATTTGATTATTTGGAGCTGCAACATTTCGTAACAAGATTTGACCACGCGATGGAATATTTCATTTTGATTTTTGGTCATGTATATGGTCACTATGATTAGTTAATATTGCTATTCAAAAATGTTAAATGGTTGGAATTGGTATTTAAGTGAGTTCGATTAGGTTTTTTAAAATTAACGATGTGTATAGGTTATATTGATTAGATTTGAATTAGCAATGTATGTTATATTAATTGTCCGATTGTAGATTAACTTAGTTTGTGGTAAGAATGAAATTTATTTTGCATACAAATCTATAGATTACTATATTCATAAAAATCCATACATGTTAATCTTTCACAAAAATCACCAAAAATCAAAATACAAAACATGTTAATCTGAATAAGCTCAATTCCCTGTCGCTCGTGACGATTGTCCAACATGATAGTTTCGCTGCGGGCATTTACTTCGATTATGACCACCTAACCTGCATATTCCACAGCGCTTACCGTCAAATTTCTCCCTAAAGTCCATTTCATTACGGATTCTGGATAATTGCGGACGGCCTCTCGGATTCCTGCGAAGCGCTCTGTCTGGGACAAGCTCGAAAGTCGTCCGAGGCACCTCCCATGTAGACAAGTCAGGCAGGACAGGGAACTCATTTTCCCAGACACGCAACGTATGCTCTAGCGTGTACACATCATCGACAAAATGTTCAACACTAAGGTTCGCTTTAGCACACGCTGCCACAACATGTGCACACAGATAATGAAGTGTCTGGAACCTCCTGCATTCGCATTGTCTGTTCCGAAGATCGACTCCATAAGACCTAGGTGGCAAACCGGGTCGACGACCGATAGACTCCATAACTCGAAAAGTTTCCATTTGTCATGAATATATTCCTACAGTCATTGACCTCGCAATCCGGCGGTTTGCAATCAATGCATCCCTGACATCTTCCACAAACACGTGTCCCGCATCCATCTGGTTGACTTGTTGTTCACCCATTCTTGGCATCAAGGTTGCCAACCTGTAGAATGTAGCTGAGAAGACAGATGAAATCGGTAGATGTCGTGTTTTCAACAACACAGCGTTGACCCCCTCCACCAAGTTTGTGGTCATTTGACCATAACGAAAGCCCTCGTTAAAACTTTGAGCCCATTGCCACGGCTCCATTGTACCCAACCACTCCCGAAAAGATTTGTTCGTTTGACCTTCCATGTCACTCTCAAGTTGAGTCATCATTTGGTGAAAAATATGTGGCTCTAACTCGTGCGCTGTACATGTTTTAAAAAATGTAAGTTACGGTAACTGGATAACTAAAAAACATTAAACTTATCTTGAAAATATAAGGTTATCATTTACCTATTTTCACCACTTCTCTCTTCCAGTTTGGACTCTTATACTCTCGAAGAAAGTTAGCCGCAATGTGACGGATGCAGTAAACGGATCTCTATGGCACACCGGAACGCCTAATTGCGGCAATTAGTCCTTTCGTTCTATCGGAAATGATGCAAATATTATCGTTGCTAATAACATACCTCTGCAGGTTGGTAAGGAAGAATTCCCAAGATTCCATATTCTCCTTATCTACTATTGCAAACGCTATTGGGAGCATGTTCCTATTGCCATCTTGAGCAACTGCAATAAGTAAGATCTGTGTATATTTTTCGTATAGCCATGTCCCATCCACCTGCACAAACGGCTTGCAGTGTGGAAATGCCCGTACACATGGATCAAACGTCCAGAACATCCGATGAAAAATTCTTTTCCCCGGCTGTAATTGGTCATTTGGGCCATAAAAAGGTCGTGTCTGTAACTCAATCACAGTTCCCGGTATATACTCCCGCATAGCAGCTATCCATCCCTGTAGCTCGTTATACGAAGAATCGTAATCCCCATACAATTGTTCCATTGCCATCTGTTTAGCTATCCACGCCTTTCGATATGATACTCGATACTGGAATCGTGCTTGTATTTCAGCAATCAGTACCGAAACTTTAATAGTCGGCGCGTCCTTCACCATTGGCATAATACACGTACATATAGTTTTGGAATCAAGTTTTCGATGATCTTCTGTCATACGTGTCAATCTGCATGTGTGAGGCCCAACCAATTTTCTTATCTCCCACATCTGCGAATTTTGTATGAATGCAGCTCGTACCCGCCAATTACAGTCTTCCGCCACCTTCCAACACTCCGCAATATATACTGTCGATTTAGACACTGCGACTTTGTAATCCACTGATATATCCATGCTATATCGTTTAATAGCAGATACGCACTCTTCTTTACTTTTGAATCTCTGGCCAACGAATAACTCCTCATGATCGGAATTTACGGCCAGTTGGTGAGCAGGATATATTTCAGGGTACTCCGGGAACTCAGCCAGATGTGCTGCATCGGGGTCTATGAGCGACATGTGTGGCCCAGGATTATTGTGTATCGCAATACATCCCAGCTGGTTCCCGATCGGAGACGCGCTAATGTTTTCATCATCATTCACGTCTTCATCGTCAATATCATCAGGTATATCATCCATATCGGGATCACTGTCACTATCGACCTCTTCCCCACAATGATCACTACTATCGTGTCCATCATCACCAACCACATCAATATCGGGTGTAATATTAAGATCGATATCGATCCCACGTATATTCGATTCGGCATCAACATACGATATTGGACGTACCATGGACGGTTCTTGAGCTCCATGTTCTTCACCATATACATTGCTGTCTTCATTTGCCTCAATACCGGCTAACTCAGCAAATAAGTGAATCGGTGTATTTCTGTTACTCCCATTCCCACAATAAAGAGCGATCATTGTCTCCACGTCTTTGTCGTCTACAAGTTCCATTTCTATGAATTTGATCGGATCTGCGGAAACTGGAAACTTGTAGAAAATTCTCGAGATCGTTCTCTCACACCGTCTAACAATTTTTGCGTTTATCCTTCGTTCCATATCATCCAACGAGACATTTTATTAAATCTCATTGCTATTTGTTGCCGACATTCAAATATGCATCCAACGGTTGTTGTCAAGATGATTCCATCAAAATAAACGCATACGAAAAATTGATCATCCATCTTCAATATTTAATCTGTTAAAAAATAAACAAAATTGCTCAGAAAATTTTTGATCAGTATATACTATTCTTAAATAAAAAACTTAATGTTTGAATATGCTATTTTTTTCATTCTTAAGCTCACACTATTAGAATTATCATTTTATACATGAACAACATTTATCTTTACATCTAACCACTTTATCATTTTTTTCATTATTTTAATATAAACACAAAACTTACGAACAAATCAAAATAAAATAATAACAAAAATAATATTTAGGGTTCCTTACTAACAATATTTACTAATACTAACTAAAATTTAATATACTAACATAGTCAATATATGATTTTAGGGTTTTTAGGGTTTTTAACTAACATATTAACATACTAACAACAATATACTAACTATGTTATGTGTTTAATAAAATATAATATACTAACTAAAATATTAATATACTAACATAGTCAATATATGATTTTAGGGTTTTTAACTAACATATCAACATACTAACAACAATATACTAACTATGTTACATATTTAATAAAATATTAATAGTATTCAAATATTTTAATTATACTACTAGCAATATATTACTATTATAGGGTTTTTAACTAACATATTAATATACTAATACATTAATATACATACTAACTAACAATATATTATTTTAGGGTTCTTAGAGTTTTAAATTAACAGATTAATATACTAACAATATATTAACTAACATATTAATATACTAACAATTTACTAACTAACATATTAACTAACATATTAATAAACTTACTAACCAAAATTTTTTTTAGGGTTTCTAACTACCTAACAATTATAATATAACTAACTAACTAACTAACTAAAATACTAATTAACCTACTAATCCTAACTAACTAACTAAACTAACTATTGCTATAATCTAAACTAAACTAAACTAAACACAAGCATTGTTTAAAAAAAATTTATACCTAATTTTTATTTTTCTTTTTCTTCCCTCTGATCTTTCTTCCTTCTTTCTTCTTCTTTCTTTTTTCAGTGAATATATGGTGCCACCACCATCTTCTTCTTCTTCTTTTTCTGCTTCTTTTTCTGCTTCTGCTTCTGCTTCTATCTTCTTCTTCTTTTTCTGCCTTCACATTTCGGGGGGGATGATAATGGCCAGAGGTGCCGCCTATGGGAGGCCGTTGTCCAGGTCTGGTGCCGCCTCTGGCAGGCCATTGTCCAGGTCTGGTGCCGCCTCTGCCATTTACTGTTTAACCTAACTGTTTGCTGCAGGGAAGGCTGCTACTAGGGTGGTGCCGCCTATGGGAGTGGCGTGACCACCCTGGTCATACCATTTAGGTAAATAACGAGGAAGCCAACCCATTTTGGTGTTTTTTTTTTCATACCATTTCGGTAAAAAACCCCAGAATTGAAAACGAAGGTAAGGGCTAGCTGGGCCTAGTTGCAACGATCTCAAAAACATAAAAATGACAAGAAACGTGAAAAAATTGAACTTACATGGAACAAAAATGAAGAAACCGAGTTGGAGCTCTCTCATATGGTGGTTTCAGCCAAATTTTGAAGAAGAATGCATAGGAAGCTTTAAATTTCAATTTGTTTTGTTTTAATTTCAAGAAATTTACAATTTTAGCATTATAATTATCTTATTTTATTATTTTGCATTAACATGACGTCCCACTAAATTAATTTAGGCATAATTATTACCTAAGTCCTTCATCCAATATTAATTAAACCATTTCATCACCTATTTGCTTTAATTTGAAAGTTTTGCAACTTTTTCAATTTAGCCCTTTTTCTTTAATTAACTACCTAATCATTAATATTTCTAACCTAAATTTTAATACGACTCTTGTAACAACCTGATTTTTAGTGGTAACGGAAACTGTGATTCAAGGTCACCAATTTCGATGAGTAAGCTCATAAATTTTATTATATTTACGAGTCAAATGTGGTTTTAGGAAGATTTTTGAATTAGTAATTTATGTTATAAGGATTTATTAGGTTAAATGGTTTAGAAAACGAGGCATCGAGACCTCGATTCTATAAACAGAGCCATAAATATTTTTGTAACACCCCTTACCCGTATTCTATGCCGGAACCGGGCACGAGGCAGTACCCGATTTATTCTACTTAATCACACAACTTTAGCCTATAGACTTTCAATCCCAACTTGGCATATCTCTATCGCTATCAAAATAGCCTCATTAAGGACCTACGAGGCCTTAAACATCCATACGAGGGGTTTCGGAATCCAACCGGAAACTTTCGCGATTTTAAAATTTTTCACCTAAACAGGGGCCACACGCCCGTGTGAAATAGGACATGCCCGTGTGGGCAGGCCGTGTGGTCGCACACGCCCATGTCCCTACCTCGTGTGGGATTTATTTTCATTTCGAACCTACAGGAGTTTTCACATGGCTTAGACACGCCGGTGTGCTTAGCCCGTGTGCTCCACACGGCCTAGACACGCCTGTGTCCTGCCTGTGTGTAAAAACTTGGGTATTCTATTTGTGACGTCAACAACCTTATATGGGTCACACGGTCTAAGCACACGCCCGTGTGGCTAGCCCGTGGTCGACACTGACTTACAACACCAACATGGAGGGGACACACGACCAAGTCACATGCCCATGGGCTGACCGTGTGTCACACACGGCCTAGACACAACCCCGTGTGCCTACATGTGTGGATAAGAACAAAGCTATTTGCCAAGCTCCTTTCACCTCTCTAGCTCACACAACATGGATCCATTTAACATATCATCAAACGACCCATATTTTGCAATCTAAACTTCCATGAATGACTATATCTTTTCATAAATGACAAGGTGAGCCATCAACTATAGCAATCTACAAAATAGTTTGTCTTAAAAAGGGGCTAACACACTTTTGACAAAATTAACAAAATAATCTAACTAGTCTAGCCCCTATACATGCCATACACAAAATCACTAAGTCTAGATATACCGAGGTGAGCTGATAGTGTAGGCAATCTTCTGGTTATCTGCGTATCCCGGCTCGGCTCTTAAACTCTATAAAACGAGGGAAAAGAAAGGAAAGTAAGCTTTAAGCTTAGTAGGTTTACATGTAAACAAACAGCACTATAGTATGTGCTAAACAATAAATAGCATTACAAACTAAACAAGAACAATCCACATTCTTAATCATGCTTACTCATTTCCTCCCTTACCACTTTCCAACCACACCACAAGCTTAGTACTCACATTCATTAACATACATCCCTGCACTTAGCACCACAAAGTTACACGATACAACACATCATAATTTCTCAATAAGCCATTCATACTACCTATCACTCGGTGGTTTCGCACTTAGCCCACCGTCACTCTCTAATAGAGTGCTATCGCACAAAGCCCACCAAAAAGGATAGTTACGGTGGTATCGCACATAGCCCACCAAAATGATAGTTAAGGATAGTTACAGTGGTGTCGCACATAGCCCACCAAATGATAAATAAATGATGGTATCTCACACAGCCCATCGTAGTTACGTAATAAGGTGGTATCACATATAGCCCACCATTAAGTGTTGTCATTACACATTTACATATCTGTTTCATAATTCATACGATAATTATTCAATAACTACCAAATTCAATCCACCTGAACCACACATGTTCTCAATCATGCCATGTACTAATTAGCAACAACAATGTGTATATAAAAATGCATTGTTTATACATAAACTTACCTCGGTGCAAAACGTATCGGTTTGCGGTTTAATCCGTGACCTTGCCTTTTCCCTGATCAAGGTTAATTCTGCATTTTTCTCGATCTATAACAATAAAATTCATTCATTTAGATCATTCTATGATCATAATGCATCAAAATCTACACTTGGGCAAAAATGACCATTTTGCCCTTGTACTATGGCAAAATTATGATTTTGCCCCTAGGCTCGTAAATCATTTTTCAACTCACTTTCTCATTAAACAAGCCTAGATGAACATTTATTTCTCTTACAACTACTCACAATTCCAACTATTTCAAGCATTTATGACACAAATTTAATCTTTGCATTCAAATCCTATTTAGGTGTTTTCATGCTAACACCTTTCATAAAAGTTGTTTCTCACCTCCCTAACATTCATTTTCTTCCATAAAACTCAGCTAACAACATAAGTACTCTCATGGAAAGTCCCTAAACTTTCAACCATATCTCAAATTAGTCCCCTCATTAGCTAGCTTAAGCTTTGGGGACTCCAAAAACACGAAAATCATCAATTAAAACCACCTAAATCACTTACTTGAATGAGAATTGAGTGGCTGAAAGTTTGAATCCCCAAGAGCTCTATTTTCTCTTCAATTTTTTGTGGAAAGAGATGAGTGAATAGTGAAAGATGATAGTTTTTCTTTTTACCATATTTTATTCATCTTTTCTCACCTAATTTCACCCAATTTGACCAAAAATTAAATGCTCTTGTCCCCTATGCACATGGCCGGCCAACACATTCTAATTGGCCTAATTGCACTTTAAGGACCTCCAATTTAATATTCTATGGCTATTTGACAATCTACCGTGAAAAATAGAACTTTCACACTTTATGCAATTTAGTCCTTTTTCCCGATTAAGCATACAATCATTAAAATTAAAGCACCAAAATTTTCACATAGCCATATATTAATGCCATAACACATAAAATAACATCAAAATAATTTCCTTAACCTCGGTTTAGTGGTCTCAAAACCACTGTTCCGGCTAGCCCCAAAATTGAGCTGTTACAATTTTTATAAATAATTACAGATTTTTATTAATGTAGTATTAAAGTTTCGTTAGAAAATTTTAACGTTTTGGTAGTTAATTAATTAAAGAGGTCTAAATTGAAAAAGGTGCAAAACTTACTAGTTAAAGAAATATTGATTAAATAGCCTAAATGATAAATAAGGGAGGACTGAAAAGACAATTAGACATATATAAGAAGGCTGAGGCGGGATAAGCAGAAAAAAAACAATGAAATTAGGTGATTAAGGGGTAAAATTGGAAATGTTCTAAAATTAAAATAGCTAAAATGGGAATTAATAGTTTTTAGGCAATTTTTCATTAATCTTCAACCTAAAAACACCATTGAAGAACCCTTAAGAAACTGATTTTCATATTTTGCTACAAATCAAGAGCCCGTAGATAATTGTGAAAAAGGAAAATTAACAAAATAGTCCCTGAACTACTACAAATCTTACAATTTGACCCAGGTAAGTTTGCATGGCTAAACTTCAATGTTTATATATTAAATTGATGAATGATATTATGTATGTATTCATATCTATTGTTGACAGAAAAATATTTTGTAAATTATGAAATTGAATTGAGTGTTCAAAACAAACAAAACGCGGGATTGAGTACAATCGTTCTGTGGTGGAATACAACAAATGAGGAATGAATGGCAAAATTACCCAAGTAAATCGAGGTTCAGCATTTGTTGCAAAATTTCATGTTTACTTTCCGTTTAGCTCCCATGAGCTTCTGTTTAACTCATATGAGTTTCAGAACAACCCTAATGGGTTTTTGTTCAGCTCTTATGAGCTTCCGTTCAACACTTATGGGTTTCCATTTAGCTCTCATAAGCTTCAGTTCAACCTTCGGGATTCTGAAAACGATATACTCATATCCGTAAGCCGTTCTCCGATTCGGTGAGATTTGGTAAATGACTTATGCGTTTAAAATTGAAAGATTTATCACTTATTATTGATATTGATTTGAAAGAAGTGTGTTCATTGATTTATGTTGTGATTGACAGGGAGAGTTCATGAATAATTTACTATTAAATTTATTATATTAAGTTCGGTAAGATTTATGTTTAACTTATCGAACTTACTAAGCTTCATTAAGCTTACTTGTGTTGTTTAAAGTTCTTATAAATTAACGTGAGGTCTGGAGATCGGATCAACACATCAAGCCACACTATCCAACTTAATTCGGTAGCTTTTGCAATGTGTACTAAGATTTATATGGCATGTATAGGGCTGGAATGGTTTTAAGTAAAGTTGGTTTATGCAAATATTAATAGTTACACTTTGTTTGTATTTCCATTCAACTTATATAAGTATGGATTAATCATGCATGAGGTGTGTTTGAAATGGTTAGATGATGGTTAAATAATAAGCATATTGAGGCATGGTTTGAGCTAATGAATTGAGTAAAATATGCATTTAGGTGTATGGTTAATTTGGTAAGTTAGGATATTTGAATATATATGTGATGATATGTTAGGAATAAAACTTGATTTTGGGTTGAATGAAGGTTTTGTGGTGATTTATGAATGTGCAAATGGTTATGCCTAGGTTGATACTAAGATTGGGTGAGAAAAGTGGCCATAAAATGGCCTATTTTCATCCACATGGGCTGAGACACGGGCGTGTGTCTCAGTCGTGTGTGACATACGGTCTAGCACATGGGTGTGTGGTCTGGTCGTATGTCCCTTGTATCTTTAAAATTGAAAAACAAAATTCCCGGGTTTTTACACACGGCCTAGCACACAGGCGTGTGGCTTGGCCGTGAGACCCAAGTTAGAGAGTTACATGGGTATGTACACGGGTCAGACACGGCTGTGTGCCTCACATCAAATGTCCACAGGGCTTAAGGCATGGGCGTGTCTCTTAGTCGTGTGAGCCACACGGGTGTGTGTCCTTGCACCCAAGGAAAATTTTAAAATTTTGGGAAAAATTTCTGAGTTTCCAGTTTAGTCTTGATTTACTTCTAATGCGTATTTTGGGCCTCGAAGGCTCATACAATGGACAATATGAGTATTTTATGATTGGTTCCTGATATGTATATTAAATGTTATGAAATGTTCGTATTTAATCTGTAAAGTCCAGTAATGTTTCGTAACCTTATTCTAGCGACGGATAAGGGTTAGAGGTGTTACATTTAGTGATATCAGAGCCAGGTTTAGCCGACTCTTGGACTAAACATAGTGTTGAAGTGTTTAAAAATACATGCCATATAAATTTGTAATAGTGTGATGTGCATGATCGGATCTAACCTTTTTTTTTCTTATAGATTGTAAAGTTGTTAGAAAGATCTGAACGTGCTAATAATGATGAAGTTAATAGTAGAGCACAGACTTCTGAACATGAGACGAATAGTAATGTCCCAATTCTTTCGGCCCAAGAACAAGAACTTAAAAACATGTTCTTTGGGTATATGAATTAATGGTTTAGTGAATTTATGCAAGAGAGAAATCTAGCTAAACAACCTCCTCCCCCTACTATACCACCTGTAGAGCTACCGGTTGCACCCCCACCTCCTTCAGTGGCTCAATATAGTAAATGTACTCCGATCGAAAAGCTTAGAAAGTGTGGGGCGAAAAATTTTGGGGAAGGTCAAATGATGATCCAGTCAAATCTGAATACTGGCTTCAGAATATAATAAGAGTTTTTGAAGAAATGGCTTGTTCTCCCGATGATTATTTGAAATGTGTTGTTTCCTTACTGAAAGAGGAAATATATAATTGGTGGTCGACTATAGTGGCTGTTGTGCCAAAGGAGAAAATCTCTTGAGAATTTTTTCAGAGTGAATTTAAAAAAAAAATATGTCGGCAAAAGGTATCTAGACAAGAAAAAGAGAGTTTTTCTTGATCTGAGTCAAGAAAACAGATCAGTAGCTGAATATGAGAGGGAATTTGTGTGCCTCAGTAAATATGCCCGGGAAATTATACCATTCGAAGAAGAAATGTGCATTCAGTTTGAAGAAGGTTTGAGTGATGAAATTCGAATGATGATTGGAGGCACTGAAATACGAGAATTTGTCGTTCTGTCAGATCGTGCTCAAAATATGGAAGAGGTGTATAATAGAAAAATGCAGCAAGATAGACGAAATAAAAAGTTTTACAAAAGAAGTTCCTCCAAGTCATTTTCAGCAGCACCTGCGAAAATGTCTAGAGATGACTTCAGTCGAACCATTTCAATGTCTGAATGTTCAAATAAAAAAAAGGTGACTCAACCTGATTACGGGGTATCTACTAGACCCGTTGTTAGTGTAGGTAGTATGCAAAATGCTTCTAAGCCTAAATACAAGTATTGTGGAAAGTACTACCCTGGTGAGTATTGAAGTAAAGTAGGGGCATGTTACAAATATGGAGCCACTGATCATTTTATCTGAAATTGTCCTCAATTTCCTCCCGCTCCAGCCACCATCTCTAAAACTTGCAGCACCGCCTGAGATACAGCATCATCCCCCGACTGATCTTGCTGCTCATTATCAGGAGTTGGTGGTGGAGGTGATACCTTTTATCAACCCTTGACCCGATCTAACGAGTTCCGGTATGGCCATTTGCCTCGACCACGTCATCTAGAACTCATCTCTTATCGCATAATCTGACTTAAAAGTTTTATGCATTAGAAAATTTGTTCCACTGGTTAATCGCGAACAAATTTTATGAAGTAAAGTATTTAGAAGTGGTTCTTTCGATCACACAAGGGTTCAGTTCAAGTTCGCTATTCTAATACAGAGAGTCATATTCATGCTCATAAACAGAGACATATTCATATCACCTCAACAGTCAGAGGTACTTACCCGTGCGGATCGGTGCCGGAGACTCGGTGCCATGCTATTTAAAGCAAACCATTTTCATAATATTCCATAAAAGACTATCAAGAAAACATTTTTGGGCATTGGGCCCCCACAGCCGAGTTTTAAACCGGGCTCTGATACCAACTTGTAACACCCCAAACCCGGCCCACAAGCCTTGAGCGGATCTGGTATGTCACGGAGTAAAAACTTTTTGAAAGATTCGGGTTAACATTAGAAATCTGAAACTATTACTGAATTTGTAAAACAATGTTTGCTAAAACTAAGATAGTTTGGTTTGATAAACACGATGGGGTTGAAAACTTTTTCTTTTCCTTTGAATCCATTTGATCATTTATATTTTTAGAAAAGTCGGGGTTATTGATAACTTGGTAAAATTTGCTACCCGATGGTAACGTCCTTGAAAACGCGTACGAGTACTAATTTTGAAAACGTTGCCTTTACCGATTTGCTTAACAGTTCATAAGCTCGTGACGAATAAGGTAAAAACTACAATTTAATTATACGAAGAATAATAATAATAAGCGTCCATATTACAACCCAATCGAATTTAGCAAATTGTAAACTTTAATGGTACGAAATAAGACTTCTAAACCGAGGAACAAGCATGGCCACCTCGAGTCCTCTCCGGCTCCGTCTCCGCGATCTACTCACCTGAAAAGATAGGGAAAGGGGTGAGTCACCAAGACTCAGTACGTAGTTAATACACATGCCCTCATATACGGGCTTAGCCCATATCCACACAGTTCATACACATGAATATGCAATTATGCAGCCCAACCTAGCCATCCATACTCCTTTTCTACCCCGTGTGGTACCAAACCACTGGTGGTGCCAAACCACTGGTGACTTAAAGTCACGATATCCGTCAATACTTGTGGTGCCAAACCACTGGTGACCTGAAGTCACAATCAAATGATGGGGCCAACCCATCGTGTGATACCAAATCACTGGCGTCAATCCCGTATCTCAAATGTGGGGCCAACCCACGGTGGAATTAATCCACAGGGACAAGACGCTATGAGGTGCCAAACCTCTGGAGGTACCAAACCTCTGGTGACCGTAGTCACAATGTGTTACCAAAACACTGGTGTCCGTCGACACGAATATCACTGCCCCCTCCACTCATTTATCCCACATCATCATGCTCACATAACAAGTATCATGATCCCATATATCATGCATTTGTATATAGCATAACATTTAACAGCATATGATGGCATACACAACATATATCATAGATCGAGTATTAGGGGACTTACCCGAAAACCAAGCTTATGCCCACAAGGCAAAGATACTACATGATAGGTGATAAAATGTCATTATAATAGCAATTTATACTAATAAAGTGTGTAAGAGCTTACACACCTGATTAAACGATCACCCACCTTGGGTATCCAACATCTTAGCCCTTATTTCGGCTAACATGCACAACATGTACATTTACAATAACATACATGAACAAGCAAGAGCACAGTGCGATAACTACGCACCTGATCACGAACAACGTTATGCCCTCAATCCCGAAGCTATCTTTAAGCGATACTACGGCTACTTGCCTACGCTGTTGCTCGGATGCTGGCCCACACCCCGGTGGCCAATCTCGCACAGCCGAGACAGCTCTCCTTTTAAACTTGGGGATAGGGGCTACCCTTTGAACTCCTTGACTGGTATTTGCTTCCATCAACACTTAATAAGCATAACACATTAGTTACTAAGCTATAACCAAAAATCAACCCAATTTAAACTTATCAAAAGCCCATGCCAAAACGATCTCGAATCCCGAAAGCTTACTTACCGAAGTAAACTTGAATCTCGGTTGCTCCTACAACCTGTCAAAATCCTGAAATAATACCACATTAATCTCGGCCCTTGACCAACAAGTATTAGAAAGTGCCTAGAGCCGAATACTACCCTTACCTTGCTTATTAACTAAATCCCGGGAACCACCTCTTGAATATGGGTTGTCGAAATCACTGTTAAACAACTTGTTAGAAACGGTTTAACACATAAAACCATAAAATTGGCCCTTGGCCGAAATCGTACTTACCACCTAACTTATTTCGATCCCGAACTTGCTTTTATACCTTGATCAACTAGCCCCTTGAGCACTTCGATTCTCGAAGGATTCCTTTGTGCTCCTCAACACTAGCTTGTTTATTTCTAACATGAAACACCATTTATTCCAGTCGATTAGCTCCTGAAGTTATCAAAATCCTACTAAAATATTGTTAGAATCGGCTAACATCCACCTCTAAGAACAATGGCCCTTGGCCGAATGTTGCACATAACACTTACCTAGCTGTTTCCAAGTCCCAGAAGATTTGCATGCCTTTGGTAGTTACTAAATCCCTTGAATAGCCGAAACCCACAAGGCTCCTTTAGTGTTCTTAACGTTTGTTTGGAGAGACTAAAAGAAGTAGTCGAAGGCACCTTCCTTTTGGGGGGTTTCGGCCTAAGCTCTAATTAGCAAGGAGTATTCGATCAAGGTAAGGGTTAAAAAGGAAGAAATAATAATGAAGTTTTAGCATAACATCAATGGCATGCTTCAAGGTAAAATCGAAGGTAGCATAGGAGGAGGAGTGTTTCGGTTTGAAATAATAAGGGAAAGAGATGAAACAACAAGAGCTAGCCGAAAAAAGTATGCTCCCTAGCTTCTTCAAAACTGAAATTCACCCTAGCTCCCCCTTTCTTTCTTGGCCAAGACAAAATGTCAAGAAAAAGAAATAAAAGAAAGGATTCGGCCAAGCTCTCTATAGAACACTAAGGCCGACTAACAAGGTTCCCAAGGAGTACCATTCGGCCAAGCTTCCCATTTTGCTAAGAAAGGACAAAACCACAAATCAAGAAGCTGGCCATGCTTTTGAAAATCCAATGCTGCACGTTTTCCTTTTCCAAAGCAAAACCCATTCTTACACAAATTAATAACTATCCCATTACTAAATAGTGATAATAATAAAACCCCATACATAATATAATAAAAATAATAATAATAATACACCACCCTTATTAAAATAATGAAACTAAAAAAAAACAACAAATCCCCATACACCTCACGCATATACCAATAATAAAACTTAAAATACTAGCAATAATAAATAAAACCCATGCTCATTGAAAAAGAAAAGGATAATGCATTGCTTATTCCCACATAAAATAACTTAATAAATAAAATAAAACAATGCTCCATACTTCTAAAACAAAGAAATAAATTAATAATAATAATAATAATATAATAATAATACTTATAAAAATAATAATAAAGAGGAGTAAACCCCCCCAACAAAGCTGCATGCGTGCATGCTTGCTGCAGGCATTTAATGCCCATGCAGCTCACCAGCTCCTACGTTGGTCTCAAAAGAAAAAGGAGAGATCCAGGTGCAGCCTCCAAGTCTCGAACCCGAGACCTGGAGTGAATCCTCCAGACTTCCTGCCATTTCCGCTACCGAGACTTTCATGCCAATAATGCTTCGAAAATTCTTTTAAACTATCCTTGCCTTGGCTCCCTGCACTTTAGCGCTAAAAATAAAATGCTTCAAGCGCGGAATCCAGGACTCGAACGCGAGTCCGCCTAGACGAAGTTCCCAGCAAGGTCTTTAACCATTCGGCCACTTTGAATTTCATGCTATCTGACGCATTGAAAATTCTTTTAAGCCTTACTTCGCTGGCTTCCTTCGCCTTAATCGCCCAAGCCAAAAATAAACGCGCCAAAGCGCTACCTCGGGGTTTCGAACCCCCGACCTGCTGGAGGCTTTTCACGCCTCCAGCCACCTGGCCCCTTCGCATATTTCATGCAATAATCCCCTAGGAATTTCTTTTAGGCCTTTCACCGATAGCTCCCTCTGCCTGAATTGCCAAAGCCAAAATAAAATTTACCAGCGCGCCTCCACTAGGACTCGAACCCCCGACCTCGAGAGCCCACCTGCTGCTAGCGTCCTCGCCAACTCGCCCAGGCGCCGTTTTGTGACATGGAACACCCCGATTTTCTTTTAAAGCCTCCTTAGCCGCGCCTCATAATGCAAAAACAAAATTTTCTCCCTTTGCTTCCCTTGCAACTCGAACCTCCTCCCTTCTTGCACAGGCTTCCCAGTCCCTTAAAGCAGCGCCCCAAGCCACTTTACCAGGGCATTTTATATGCCACAATTTTACAAAAATTTTACTTAAGGCCTCCCTTAACCAATTTTCCATTTTTAACCCCCTAATTTTCAAAATTTCCAAAATGCTCCCATTTAATCCCCGAGCTTTAATAACCCCTAAAACTCATCAAAACAAACCTTAAGGCCTATCGACTCATGAATTTTTACTCCAACACACAGCCCCTAATTTAGGATATTACAGTGTTCATCGATTTATGTTGTGATTGACAGGGATAGTTCATGAATAATTTACTATTAAATTTATTATATTAAGTTCAGTAAGATTTATGTTTAACTTATCGAACTTACTAAGCTTCATTAAGCTTACTTGTGTTGTTTAAAGTTCTTGTAGATTAAAGTGAGTCGGGAGATCGGATCAACACATCAAGCCACACTATCCAACTTAACCCGGTAGCTTTTGTAATGTGTACTAAGGTTTATATGACATGTATAGGGTTGGAATGGTTTTAAGTAAAGTTGGTTTATGTAAATATTAAGAGTTACACTTTGTTTATATTTCCATTCAACTTATATAAATATGGATTAATCATGCATGAGGTGTGTTTGAAATGGTTAGATGATGGTTAAATAATAGGCATATTGAGGCATGGTTTGAGCTAATGAATTTAGTAAAATATGCATATAGGTGTATATGGTTAATTTGGTAAGTTAGGATATTTCAATATATATGTAATGATATGTTAGGAATAAAACTTGGTTTTGGCTTGAATTGAAGGTTTTGTGGTGATTTATGAATGTGCAAATGTTTGTGCCTAGGTTGATACTAAGATTGGGTGAGAAAAGTGGCCATAAAATGACCTATTTTAGTCCACACGGGCAGAGACACGGGTGTGTGTCTCAGCCGTGTGTGACACACGGCCTAGCACATGGGCGTGTGGTCTGGCCGTGTGTCCCCTGCATCTTTAATATTGAAAAACAGAATGCCCAAATTTTTACACACGGCCTAGCACACGGGCGTGTGGCTTAGCCGGTGACCCAAGTTAGAGAGTTACACGGGTATGGACACGAGCTAGGATACGGCCATGTGCCTCGCATCAAATGCCCACAAGGCCTAAGACACGGACGTGTCTCTTGGCCGTGTGGGGTGTGTGTCCCCTGCACCCAAGGAAAATTTTGAAATTTTAGGAAAAAATTTATGAGTTTCCGATTTAGTCCCGATTTATTTTTAATGCGTATTTTGGGACTTGGGGGCTCATACAAGGGATAATATGAGTGTTTTATGATTAGTTCGTGATATGTATATTAAATGTTATGAAATGTTCGTATTTAATCTGTAAAGTTCAGTAATGCTCTGTAATCCTATTCAGGCGACGGATAAGGGTTAGGGGTGTTACAACTCTAATGAGTATAAATATTCTAAAAATAATATTTACGAGTCAACACGACAAAAATTTGTGGTTTCGAACCACAGTTCCGTCTCTACTGAAAATCGAGCTATTACAACAGTACACCACAACTGCAACATACAGAATACTCTACAAAGGTTAAATAAAATACACCACAAAGACTATCAAAGTACGCCACAAAGGCAACATACAAAATACACCACAAAAGCCAAATAGAATACCACCCAGACACTTTGAGTGAACTGTCATGTTTGTGATATGGATTTGCCTAAAACTCACAATCGCGTGAGGTTTGCCGATCATCGCCCCGGGATAAGCAGAAATCCTAGTTGATAAATGCTGCTCATCCGCCCTTTCTAGAATGTGCCATGGCTATGGGCTTTCTTCAGATTCATCATATCATAACTCATTTTTACTGCCTCCACAAACTTCATTGAAAACCATTGCAATGTCAAAATTCACAACTCAAAACCTTTCAACACTCAATTACACCCTATTTCCCCTTCTTTATCAATCACACCTCATATGTCTAACATAGGTATATATAGGCTATTCTCATTTTCTTAACCAAATCATGCTCAATACACGTTTCACACACATCACACGATCTAGTTACCAAAACATGTTCTTCACAGTGCTTGAGCAAACTAGGTGTACTATACCTTTGGTGGTAACCCACACAAGGCTTACTTTACTTTTATCGAATTCTTCTTCTCTTGAAGAACAAATCAAGAACTAAACTCTAGTATACATTCATGGGTGAATACTCAATTCGCCAAAACATTAGTTCGCCAGAAGCTTACAATTTGGCGACCTAACTACCAGAGTGCGCTAAAATAGACAACTTCGCGTCCATGCGCCTTAAATTCGAATCAACCAGTTTTGGGGTATGACATAACGAGTATTAAATTTTACATTGAAGGGTAAAAATCTTAAATTTACAACAACCAGTTAGGGTTATGAATTTTATATTCATTTGTGAGTTCACTTTTTTATTTAAAATTTTAATGTTGATATCTTGTTGAAATTTTATATTGAGTAAATTATTTGGGTTTTTTTAGATGATGACTTATTTGACCCTTCAATTTTATATATTAAAAAAGGTCATTTTAGCCCTTCGTCTAATTTTTCACTTTTTTTAACCTTTAAACTTGTATTTTTTTATCAAATCAACCAAAAAGGGATGAAAAAAAAATTAAACTTTATTTAACTTTGTACAAATGGATGAAACATCAATAATAATTAATTTTTTTATTTTAAAAATTCAAAAAATATAAAATATTTTTAAAAAATAAAAATCATTAAAATTATTAAAAAAGTATAAAAATATTTTAAATATTTGTTTTTTTCTTAAAAAAACGATTAAATGATGACGTGACAATTCACGTGTATGTTGGCATAAGCAAAATTTAAAAAATACTAATTTTTCTATCCACTTTGGGGTGATTTGACAAAAAATTGAAGTTTAAAGGCTAAAAAAAAGCGAAGAATTAAAGCAGGAATGCCAAAAAAATCATTATGCCCTTTTAGATTTATTTTATATTAACTCCTAACATATGTAGTCATTATCTATAGATGGTAAAATGTTAACAATTTCATTCTCAAAGTACAACTTTCATACATACGGCAAGCATTAAATATTGTTATTTTCGTTTATAAGAATATTATTTTAATTGAATATGAATATAACAACATACCTCTTAATAAGCTTATCGATAGATTCCTCATCGCATCCAATTAGTCTATTCTATAACGGGTATGATTTAAACAGCTCCTAAATTTATTTAAACATTTATAGCTTAACATATTTTAAGATATTAAACATGCTTATAATTTTATCTTCAAAAAAGAGGGAACTCCCATTAACTATGGCATCATATCTATGCCTATGGTTGCAAAAATATATAGTAACTGCTCGATTCTTCAATATGATGTCGAGTCACCTTACAAAATGCCTTATAGAGATACACAAAAGCCATTACCCATAGCTAAATGTACTGGCCAAATCAAACTTTGACAACAAATCCAGATATATGTTATGAATGAACCATGTTGTTAGACTTATCTGGAAATAACATTCTTTCTATCACGTGTAGCATCCAAGTTTTGGTATATTGATTCATCTGCTTGACAATTGCATTAGTTGAAGGGGTTGGATCAATGAGTATCTTCAAGCATATGAATTTCATCTTATTTCCATCACATTCCTTTTTCTGTTTGTTTAGATTGGCATCTAAGCATTTGATAGGGTTTTTATTAGGGGAGAGTTCTAGGGTTTTTGGCTTTTTAAGAGAATAGATTGAAGTTTTTATAAAATAAGATTTTGATATTTATAGGTGTTAAGGTCCTTATGTATTGATACTTGTTCTCAGAAGATGTTATTTATTCACTCACCTTGTGAAGCATTGTGCAAGCGCTAAAAGTCTAAAAAAGACGACTATGAAATGATTAAAACTTACAATGACTAACAAAAAACACATTAAAGAAATCAACAAAAGAAAAAATATTTATAATTCATTGTGCAAGCGCTAAAAGTCTAAAAAAGACGACTATGAAATGATTAAAACTTACAGTGACAAACAAAAAAACACATTAATGAAATCAACAAAAGAAAAATATTTATAATTCATTCTCGCAATGATAATTCCCTTCCACATGAAAACTAGCTTAGAGCAAAGTTCCTACATTTTTTTTTAATTTATACATTATATAATTTATATCATGGTAAATTATGTACCAAAAAAAATGTAAGTATAAAAAATATGGTAAGTTATTTATGTTTAAAAATTTAATAAAAGACAAGTATGTAATGATAAATATATATAAATATTAAGTATTAAATAAAATAATTATATTTTAAATATTAAAAAATATTGTTAAATTTAAATGAGCTTAAATTAATTATTCATATTTAAATAAAAATTAAGCTGATATTTTATAAATGATATGAATATGTAGCTCAACTTGGTGGGAGCATAACCACCACCTTTACAATTAAGGTAATTCAAGCAATTTCCAATTAATAAAATATATTAGTGAATTCCATTCCACGAAAAGCACAATTTATTAATGAACTTTTACTTATGCTTTGTCAAATAGACGAAAGATTGGACCAACGAAAACGCGTTTCACTTTTAGATAGACATTGATTGGAAGGAGAATTTTTTTATGTTCAACATTTCCTTTTCATATAATTTCTATTTTCTCCATAATATTTAAATTTTTTAAAAGTTAATTTATATACTTTAATAAAAATTTATCTTTTTATTTTTAAATAATTTAATCTTATTTTTTTAAAAAAAATCTTAGTCTAGTCACTAAAAACTGTAACTATATTATGTTAAAATTGATTGATTTAGAATTTTGATTGGGTTGTCATTATATGACGTGATATATGAAACAAAGATTTAATTTAAAAAAGTTAATCGACTTGGGTTTTTCTATAAAATGAAGAGATTTTTAGATATTATGCATCGAATTCATGTCTTTTAGATTGTTGTAATAGCAACGATGCCGATTGAATTAAAATTCAATCGATAAAGTTTTGAAAAACTTTTTTTAGTACGTCAAATTATAAATCTAAGGCTTTGAAATATTCAATTTGATTAAAAATATTTTGGTCCGTAATTCTCGTTATATTTGCCACCATGAAATTTAAACTTAAAACACCATAATTTTTTAACTTTCAACTTTATTATTTCGACCAATGTTTTATTTGGGTAAAATACCCAAATATAACAAAAAAAATTAAAAATCTACGGAAAAGGGCCATTTCCTCTCAAAACGCGTCCACGTCAGCGCGTTTTGAGGGGAAGTGTCAGGAAAGCGCGCCCCTGAGGACGCGCTTTTTTCTTTCCTCAAATATTAGATATTTATTTTTAAAATTAAATTTAAAAAAATTAAACAAATTCTATTTTATAAAAGATATTAAAATTAAATTACAAAAACATATAAGCAACTATTATTTTACTAAAAAAATAAAAAAAATTCTTATTTATTAAATATATTAAAACTAAATTACAAAAAATAAAAAATAAAAAAACTTCTTATTTTATTAAATATATTAAAACTAAATTGCAAAAAAATAAAAAATAAAAACAACTTCTTATTTTATTTAATATATTAAAACTAAATTGCAAAAAAATAAAAAAATAAAAAACAACTTCTTATTTTATTTAATATATTAAAACTAAATTACAAAAAAATAAAAAAATAAAGAAAACTTCTTATTTATTTAATATTAAAACTAAATTATAATAAAATAAAAAATAAAAAACAACTTCTTATTTTATTACATATATTAAAATTAAATTACAATAAAATAAAAAATAAAGAAAACTTCTTATTTATTTAATATATTAAAACTAAATTACAAAAAAATAAAAATAAAGAAAAATTCTTATTTATTTAATATATTAAAATTAAATTATAATAAAATAAAAAATAAAAAACAACTTCTTATTTTATTACATATATTAAAATTAAATTACAATAAAAAAATTAAACAATTTCTATTTTATTAAATATATTAAAATTGAATTACAATTAAAAAATTAAACAACTATTATTTTATTAAATATATTAAAACTAAATTACAAAAAATAAAAAATAATTTTTTATTTTATTAAAAAATTCAAATTAAATTATGTACAAAAAAAATAAACAACTTCTATTTTAGTGAAGATATTAAAATTAAATTACAAACACAAATAAAAAACAACTTTTTTATTAAAAAATAAAAAAATTATTACAATTTAAAAAATAAAAAAGCCGATCCGAATCAATGTTGATGCCGGTCGGAATCAGTGCCACATGGGGGCGGTCGGCGGTTACGCGTTGGATTCCTCCTTCTTCTAGCTTCCAACGGAGGTCGTGGAACCTCAGGCCGGGATTCCGGTTCCTCCAACAGTGGGTCTGGTTGTGGGTGTTGCGAGGATGACCCACCTTGATAAAATAACGACCCCGGAGGTGTTTGCATAAACCACAGCGGGGGTGTCTGAATCCCGTATGGCGAAGGAGACTGGTAGAAAGAAGTGCTCCCCAACGGCGCCTCCTGTGATCCCTCACGCGACGACGACCTCAAGATCGGCTGGCCAATCGGAGTAGTCGAGAACGGACTCGAACCCGGCCATGCATTCCAACCTGGGCTGGGACTGGGAAAAGAAAACATATATGGGTTAGGATACATATAAGGGGTAGGGTACGCACCTGGCATAAAGGGTAAAGGCTGTGATGTCGGTGTCGTCGGCTGAACTGATGGGCCCGGTGACTGTGTCGGCGCTGTTGATGGCCCCGTCTCATCACCCCTTCTCCTTGGATTTAAGGGGCCCCGACGTTCCCTTTGTTGACGAAGTTGCCGTCGCCTCTCTTCTTCCGACAACAAATACGGCTTACCATGGATCCTAAACCATGGCATGTATTCCGGCACGCATGCTAACTCAGGAACGACGATCGGTTGTCGGTCAGGTAAATAGTCATACCGGTTCTCCCACGTCTCGATATATACTGACCAAAATCTTGGCCAATCCATGTGCAACTGTCGTAAGTCCACTTTGTGCTCATCATCGAGCACCTCAGGTGGCACGGGAATCGATTGCCGAAATCCAAATTATCGTAGAACCCGATCTGACTGGTGCATCTCCACGGTCGCATAGGTGATCAATGGGACCTTCACGTGCCAACTGTTCGGATTTTGCAAGAACTCCTCCGGAATTACTGCCTGAATTTTCGGATCCTCGTACGGTGTCCATTGAAACTATATTAACATTACCAAAATATTAGTTATATACATAATACTAAACACTAAATACGAAATACTAAATTATAAATACGAAATTTGAAACTTACTTGTGATTCCAACCGTTGGTCCAATAGAAGCCGTATATCTTCAAGCGAGGTAGGTATTCCAACATGACTCGCCGAATGGTTCCACCTAATTAAATAAATTTTTAGCATACAATTATACTATAAATCTATGTAATAATTGTAAAATATAACATTAAATTTACCTCGTTATGAGTGGGAATAAATATGGGTGGTTGAGTCGAGGACGTAAAAATGGAAATCGAAACCATGCCCATGACTGCAGTAGTGATAGGCAACCTCCGATTTTCGCTTTACTCGGCCGCGTCGCCCCGCACATCTCCTGATACAACCTCGATAGCACGTCAGACCCCCCAATTCAATACACCGGCTGCTTTAAAATCAACAAGTTTTAGCAGCCATCTGAAGTGTACGAGGTTTCTAGAAAGGTCCGACATCAGATAGCCTCCAATTATCTGAAGAATGTATGCCCGAGCATGCCGTATTCGCTCTATTTCGGTCGAGCCCTCATTCAGATCCGGGAATGTGTCTCGTAACCAGGCCATCTCGATCCGACCTCCTTGAATGTTATCCGGAATGGCACCGAGAAGCTCGTAGCATACGACCATCCAATCGGTAGAAGTTGCGGACGCGGTGACTACCGACCCGTCTATCGGCAATCCCAACTGCAATTGCACATCTTCCAGAGTGATGGTACACTCTCCGCATGGAAGATGGATAGTGTGCGTCTCGGGTCTCCACCTCTCTATCAATGCACTGATCAAAGGCGGCTCCAACTTGAACCCCCGACCTATCGTGGCCACGTGCCAAAAACCCACTTCCCGCAGGTAATTCCCGATCAACGGCGATGGTGGACCATGCATATTGCGAATATAACATTGCAACACCCGATCTACAGACTGTTTAAAAAATTATAAAATAAAAATTAATTAAAATTGCTAAACATAAAAAATATTAAATAATATTGAAAAATTAAAATTAAAACTTACTATTTGCATTTGCTCGACGGAGATGTGCTTGTTGTCTAGACGAAGTAATTTCCCGGCCATTGTAATACGATCAAAAATTTTAAAATTTTCCAAAAAAATATATTAAAAAAATTAAAAAGGGCTTTTTTGTAAATAGTAAAGGACTATTTTGAAATTTGAGAGTAAATTTCAAGGACTGTAAGAGAAAATTGAGAGAAAATTGAGAGAATGATTAAAGTGTGAAAAAAATAAAAGTGCTGACGTGGACGCGTTTTGAGGGGAAATGACCCTTTTCCGTAAATTTTCTAAAAATCGGCCCAATTCCTTAAATTTTTAATTTTTTTGGTATATTTGGATATTTTACCTGTTTTATTTGGTTATAATATAAAAATTTAATAAATATGTCTTTTTCATAAATTTTTTACCTAGATCATGGATGTGTCATAATCTAGTTAATTTAAATATTTAATTGAGTTAATGTCACGAGTTAATCAAATATCAACTTAGTTGAAAAAAGAGAAAGAAAATCAGATACCCAAAGGAAGATAAAAATAACTACCTATACATTATATGAATAAATTAGTAAGTTAAAATATTTTCGGATAAATATCAAATTTATACATGAATTTTTGTCTAATGTGTACTTTGATATACGAACTTTGATTTGGTGTAATTATACATGTGGAATTTGAATTATGAATTATATGTATACACAAAACTTTAATTTTGATTAAATTATACATATTTAAATAAATAAATACATATATTTATTTTCAATTTGGATTAATATAATTGTTTGTAGATGGGATATATCAAAGTAAAATGGTGTTAATTCGATAATATTGTTAGTGACTTGTGAAAATTGAATTAAATTAAAATTTCATATATAAAATTAAACAAAATCAAAAGTTGATGTATAATTTTATATTTATCTCAAATATTATTCAACCATAACAATATGCATTATCTAGTCTCTTTATTGCTCTTCATTTTGAACATAATTTTAAGAACGTATTAGATTTTAATTCATTATTTATATTATTTATTAAAATGTTGATAACATTAAATAGATTTTATCTTAGTTATAAACTTATTAAAATCTTATTTTTTATAAAATAATAAATATAATTTTGAAAATATTTATGTCTATTTATATTTTTTATAAATTTTTCAAAAATACATATAGATAAATGAGAAATATATAATTTAAGCCTAATTGTTGTTTTAACATTGTCATTTCAACCAAATTTGGATTTTGTTTTTATATTAAGGTTCCGTTTGTTTCACTAAAAATGACTTCTGGAAAATTATTTTTGGAAAATGACTTACTTTTCTGGAAAATCTAATATTTTATGGTGATTGGATAAATATGTGTAAAATATTTTCTGTTGTTTAGTAGATTTATGAAAATATATCATAAAAGTTATTTTCAACGACACAAACATATATTTGAGATTTTCTTATCTTTTCATTGTTTAATTCAGTTTATTTTATATTTATAAATTTATAATTTGCATTTTTTGCATATATTGTAATAATTTATTTATAAATAAACACATCAAATTAAATATATAATATTACTCAACTATTAAGCTAGAATATTAACAATAATATATTGGAAACAATCAAAGCAAATAGATGATTCCTGATTGTGTTATAAACAAAAAACAAAAAATAAAGATTGAATAATAATAAATTAGTTTCCAAACCACAATTAGTACTACATAACATTAAATTAATAATATTATCCAAATGCATAATTAGTAGTACACCACATGATGGCTACAATATTTGTTTGAATAAAAATAAATTAGCTTTTAAAGAAACAGTAGAATAAATAAGAAATAAAAGCTAATTTATTATTATTCAATTAGTAGAATAAAGGGGCTCAGATCTATGGTAAAATTGTTAAACATGAAGACAATTAGGGAGACGACATTCTTAGGGCTCCAAGCTTTTAATTTCAAAATTCAAGTAAGTCATTGGTTATTTTTCTTATAATTTCTATATATTTGAGATCATAGGAGCTTGATTTAGCTAGCCCATGTACCAATTTGTAAAACTGTCAAAGTTTTAGAAAGTTGACATTGTTGATTTTTTGAAGTTTTAGGTGCTAAATTGATAGCTTTTAAGCTTATATACGAGAAATGATTAAATTGTAAAGCTTAATTGATAGTTTCATATATTAGGGACTAAACTGAATAAAATGTAAAATTGAATGCAAAAATAAGAAATAGGAGGCCCCTAATGTATAATAGTGAAATCAGAATTCAATTTGAAACTTTAAATTAAAAGTTATATTAGTCCCGATTTTAAGAACTAAATTGAATAAATTACAAAATTTGTGTAAATTGACAATTAAGTGTGAATTGTTTAGTTACTGATAGTGCTATATGTTTTTATGTTAATTTGTAGGTAACGCCAATTGGAAAATGTTCAAACATATTTGGTAAATTGAGCCTTATTAGTTTAGAAAATATATTATTGAAAAAAATTGATAAAATATTTTACGAGAATAAATGGATAATTTTACGTTCATCTTATTTTACATAAAATAAATATTGAAAAAGATTAAAAATATTTTGCGTGAATCCAATTTTTATAATTTTTTACATATAGACTTTTCACCTATATTATAGATTTGTGACGGGTTAGTATCGATAATTATAATACATAATTCAGTTAACATAACTTTTACAAATAAATATAAATGTAGTTCTAACAACTTGTTTATGAAAAAAAAACTAGGAAGCAAACCATAAATGTAGTTTCAGGAACTTGAAACTATCCATTAATGCGTTCCACGTGACATCCACGTGAATATCTCTATTAAAGATCCAATTTTATTTTATTAAATTACAATTTATTCGCTAAAAACCGTTAAAAAAAAAAAAAAACCTACCCAATCACTATTACATAAAATCACGATGTTTTAATGGTGAACAAATTCGAAAAATTCGAATTATTTTTTAAAATTTAAATTAATCTATTTAATTTTTTCGAGTTAACTCAAATAAGTAATTCGAGTTTTGAGTTTAACTCTTGTTGAACTTTATGATTCGAATAACATAAATAATAAACTGGTCCTGTTTTTGAAAATAAGCATATTGATCTCTCACAATAAAAAAATTTAAAATAATTTTTAAGAATATAAAAATAATAAAATAAAATTCTAAAAAATATATAACAAAAATAACAAAGATCTCGGGGATTTAAATAAGTAAATTAATGACCTAAGTCATACTAGAGTATCATTAGATTTGAAAGTGTTTTCGAATATATATAATTTTAAATTTTCAATATTTTTTAGTTTAACTCTAATAATATTATACGATTCAAATATTATTTGAATTAAAGTTTAATAGGAATCCAAACAATGACAAGCTTTGTACGACATTTTTTGATTTTACGATAAAATTCATCCTTATCGTTCCATTTGGCTTTATTTTTCTTCTATAAATGAATATGGACCCCGTATTGCTCAGGCCACGCGGCAACCCGACGCAGATCAACCGTTAGCAAAACGAATCTCTGTATCAACGGCCCCAGAAAACCCCAAAAACCGAATTTTTAATATTTACAATTTTTTTCGTTTTGAGTAAGATTGAAAAAACGCGAGAAATTGATAAAATATAAGTTCGGGTACCCCAAGTCCAACCCCGTAGCCCAAGTATGCCCGTGAAACCGCCTATATAAAGGAGGCATCTTTGTTCGAGCAATTCTCGCTCACTCCACCATTTCTAACGTTTTCTTTGAATATTATTTCTATAATAATATCAAAGCCCTCCCTGTTTTTCTCTGATTTTCCCTCATTTTCCGGGAAAATCTTTTTTCTTCCCCATTCCGCTAATCTCATTTACTTTCTTTTTTCCTTATTTTTAATTTTTTTTTGTGTTTCAAGATCTGCATGGTGAAGTCCATTTTCGCAGCATAAATTTTGTTCCTTTACATAAAAGGGAAAAAATCCAACTTTAAATCTATTAAAAATATTCTTCTGAAGGGATCGGCGTGGGGATTTTGAAGTTTAGGGTAAAACGGAAGTGTTGCTCCGGTTGTAATTGAGTCCTCTACTGCTTCTTTTGAGGGAGTAGCCGGGGCCTCGGCCTCGGCGGGTTTTAAAGCTCCCACCTTTTGAAACCTATCAAATCTTAACCTTTTCTTTTTCGAATCTTCGTTTAGTTAGTCTCAGATTCATTGTAGGGATGCCGGCCCTGGCTTGCTGCGTAGATGCTGCTGCCGTAGCGCCTCCTGGTTACGCGGCTTTCATTGCTGGGGACAGCTCCCTTCCCTCGGCGGTCCCCTTTTCCGCCTCCACCGCCGACGCCGCTGATTCCAACTCAACCCATTGGTCCCCAGCGCACTCCTCCGCTCTCTACCGCATCGACGGATGGGGAGCCCCCTACTTTTCCGTCAATAACGCCGGCAATATCACCGTTCGTCCGTACGGAACGGACACTCTGGCCCACCAAGAAATCGATTTGCTGAAAATCGTTAAGAAAGTCTCGGATCCGAAATCTGTGGGCGGGCTGGGTTTACAGCTTCCCCTTATTGTTCGGGTGCCCGATGTGCTGAAAAACCGGCTCGAGTCTCTTCAATCGGCTTTTGAATCAGCCATCCAAGCCCAAGGCTACGAGTCTCATTACCAAGGCGTTTATCCCGTGAAATGTAACCAAGATAGGTTCGTTGTTGAAGACATAGTTAAATTCGGGGCACCCTTCCGCTTCGGGCTTGAGGCCGGATCAAAACCCGAGCTTCTCCTTGCCATGAGCTGCCTTTGCAAGGGAAACCCAGAGGCGTTATTGGTCTGCAATGGTTTCAAAGATGCTGAGTACATTTTCCTTGCCTTGCTAGCAAGGAAGCTCGCGTTGAACACTGTAATTGTTCTTGAAGAAGAGGAGGAGGTGGATTTGGTTATTGAAATAAGCAAGAAACTTCCTGTTCGACCCGTGATTGGAGTCCGAGCCAAGCTGAGAACCAAACACTCGGGTCATTTCGGATCCACCTCGGGTGAGAAAGGTAAGTTCGGGTTGACAACGATCCAGATTTTAAGGGTTGTTAAAAAGCTTCAGGACTCGGGGATGCTTGATTGTCTGCAATTGTTACACTTCCATATTGGATCCCAAATCCCTTCAACAGCTTTGCTTCAAGCTGGTGTCGTCGAAGCTGCTCAAATATATTCCGAATTAGTCCGTCTTGGTGCTGACATGAAAGTTATTGACATTGGAGGCGGCCTTGGAATCGATTACGACGGGTCAAAATCCGGTAATTCTGATCTCTCTGTTTCTTATGGCCTTCAGGAATATGCTTCAGCTGTTGTTAATGCTGTTCGGTTTGTCTGTGACCGTAAATCTATCAAGCATCCAATTATCTGTAGTGAAAGTGGTAGAGCTATTGTTTCCCATCATTCTATTTTGATATTTGAGGCCATGTCTGCTACTGCTCCTACTACCCCAGCAATGAACCAAGTTGACCTTCCATTTATTTTGGAGGGTCTCTCGGAGGATGCTCGTGTCGATTGTTGGAACTTGAGCCAGGCAGCAATGAGACATGAGACTGAGACCTGTTTCGTTTATGCTGATCAGTTGAAGCAAAGATGTGTGGAACAGTTCAAAGAAGGGACTTTGGGGATTGAACAGCTTGCCGCTGTTGATGGGTTATGCGACTTAGTTTCTAAAGTGGTTGATGCATCTGAACCTGCTAGGACATACCATGTCAATCTTTCGATTTTCACTTCGATCCCTGATTTTTGGAGTATTGGTCAGATTTTTCCCATAGTCCCCATTCATCGATTGGATGAAAGGCCTGAAGTGAGGGGGATTTTGTCTGATTTAACCTGTGACAGTGATGGGAAGATTGATAAGTTCATCGGAGGTGAAACAAGCTTGCCTTTACATGGGTTGGAAGGTAATGGTGGTGGTAGCAGTGGTGGTGCTAATGGGCGGTACTATTTGGGGATGTTCTTGGGTGGGGCTTACCAGGAATCCCTCGGTGGAGTCCACAATCTCTTTGGTGGCCCAAGTGTTGTTAGCGTGTCGCAGAGTGATGGTCCTTATAGCTTTGCGGTTACGCGGGCGGCGCCTGGTCCGTCATGTGGGGATGTCCTCCGAGTGATGCAGCACGAGCCCGAGCTCATGTTTGAGACCCTCAAGCACCGGGCGGAAGAATTTTGTGGACAGGACCATGGCAATGAAGGCACCCATGCTGCTTTAGTTAGCACCATTGCTCGTTCTTTCCACAACATGCCTTATCTTGTAGCGGCATCTCCTTGTTCGTTGACTGCCATGAATAACAATGGCTTCTACTATTGCAATGAGGAAGATTACAATGCTGCTGTCGATTCTGGGGCTAGTGAGGACGAGCAGTGGTCCTATTGCTACGCCTGAGGCAGTGTTCTACTATTTGCTTTATTGCATGGTTTGCCAGTCCTTGAATGTCTAGTTATTTTAATTTTTGTTCCCTTTTTAATGTTCTTCTTTTATTGTTAATTTCCATCGCTTGTAAGCAGTGATTGTTAGCATGCATACAAGGTGTTTTGCACCTTGTCGGGGTAGAAGGGATGAGAACCGAATCCATCCTTTTCTGTAAATCCGGGATTTTATGCCCTCTCCATGTTTCTTTTAAGCCGACTTTGTTAGTTTTATTTCTATTTTGAGTTGACTGTGGTGGATGTTACTCTATTTTTCATTGTTTTTAAGCTTTATGCTTTTTACCATCACAAAGCTTTCCAACTTGCTTTCTGTTTATGATTCCTTGGCTGCTGCTTTGATTTCACTTTTATTGAATTGTGATCTCATGGGTAGGGTCTTTCATAGTGCGGTTGAGCTGGGTTTCTAGTGTTCTCATGCAGAAAGAAATGGTGATGAGGTCTGGCTCAGCCTCATTGGAAATGGTTAGATACCAAGAATCTGAATTCTTCATTGTGGGGTCTGTTTCCCTACCTTTCTTTGTCTTTGCTGGTAGTTAGGCTAAGCCTCCCCCACTTCACACCAGCACAGAGGCCAAACCTATTCTTTGAATCTTGTGATTATTATGTTTCAATTTTCAATCAGTTGACTGCAATAAGAGATTGATATAGGAATCCAGAGGATCAGATTTTATTAAAATGTCATCTGATTGCATAGTGAAATCATTTGGAAGTTTGAAATTTGGGTTAAACTAGACATTGAGTAATATTTAATGTGTCCTTTGCTTTTTGCAGTTTATCGATGGATGTGGTTGTCATGGTGTGTACATATAAGTTAAAGATTTGTTATACTAATCTTGTGTCACTGGAGATGATTGGATCTGCCATTGCTTTGGTAGTTGATCTTGGAAAGTTCAGTTGAAGAAGCGGAACCAGAGTTCAGTGCCTTCACTTGGATGGTAACCCTCTGCAGCAGCATCCACCACTGGTTTCTTTGTATGGGGGTCCAGTTGGAATAAAGAGGCAAAACCTTCTTGAGGGGGACCCTAAATGTTGCACACCAGCTCAGACCAAGCTTTTTATTTGGACCATGATCAAATGAATCCACACATTGTTATATGTTGTGTTTACGCTGCCCTTTTTGTTGACGGAGAAGCTGAAGCCCTAACTTATATTCTTCCCACTTGAGTAACGAAAAGAAGAGAGAATCTCAGGAATTGACTTCTGTTAGAGCGATGTCAAGTATATAAGTGTGTGTTGGGTAGAAACACTCTCGACCTAGATAAATAAATATAATATGATTATTAATGGTGCAAATGAATAAGGCATATCCCCAAGGAAAGCAACTTCGTTGCAGATCGGGTAGCTTTATAAGTAGAGGTGGAAATTATTAGAGAAATTGAAGGGCTTAACTAGGATTGATTGTGTATTTTTCTTCAACTCCCTCCTCCCCCTGCTCTTCTAGCAAATCTAAATAAGCAAGAGGAGTTTGTTTATATATTTTCTCATCCTTAATTTTCTGTTTAGGGAGATTCAAACTTAGAGATTAATCTTTTTGGGGAGATTGAATTTGGTCACTAAAATTTAAAATTTTAACACTTTGTTAATATTGCATTTTCATATATCATCCAAAATGAATTTCATTTTTTTATTTATTATAATTTCATCTTTTAAAGCTTATCACATAAATCATCAATCAATTGGGTTAAGTCATATGATACTCTACAGGCAATTTGAAATTTGGGTTATTATTATCCGTTTTCGCTTCAAATGTAGTGATTCTTTTGAAAAGTGGATTAGAGGGTGGGATATAATTTTTTTGAATATGGAGCAGTTATAAAATTACCATTTTGTCAATATATATATTCTGTTAAAAATGTAATACTATAATATAGAAAAAATTCATAAATTTTATGTTTAAATACTTTAAAAAGATCTAAAATATTAAAAAATAAGTAGTAAAAATTAAATAAAAGCGGAGCAAAGTGAGGTGAGGATGAATGTATCCAACATCCATGGATCTGGTAGTGGTTTTCAAGATTATACATCCATAATGAATTAGGTAAGTGATGGAGCAGAGTGTCCCAACTATGGAGCAGTGATGGATTTAACAATATTCACCTGTACTCCATTACCATTCCTAACTATCTATTTTAGAATTTGTTTTTGACATAATATTTTTAAAACTAATTATTGTATTTTAAAAGAAAATTATGTAATTTATTTATCTGTTAGATTTTTAAGATTTAAATAAATATTTAATTAAATAAAAATTGATCACAAAATTTATCCATTTGATTTATAATATTACCTATATATTATCAGTTTTTATTTTTATTTTAACATAAAATTTTTTAAAAATAATTATCATTTTTTAAAAAATAATTTGAAAAAAATTATTGTACCTATAAAATTATTTCTTTTATATTATTTTGAGATAAAATTATTTGAACAAACAAAAATGTTTTTGAATAAAATTGTTTTTGAACAAAGAAATTATAAAGTTCAAAGCATAAAAGTCATTTAAAAACTTCCATTTTAGAAAATGTTTTGAACACTTGGAAAAAGTTTGGACAAATTTCAAAAATAGTTTAAACTTTTTTAACTCAATTGAAATATTTTTAAATTAATTGAAAAATTGCTCCCTACAAAAAGTATCACTACTTCTTTATAAAGTATCGATACCATACAATTTTCATCGATACATTTTTCAAGATTGATACCAATCTTGCTTACTGACTTGAAACAAATATTGAACAATCACAAAAAATACCGATACCTTTTAAAAAAAGTATCTATACCTATTATCTTTTTATCGATAATATTTTTGTATTCTGACTTGATGATTTTTCAAACAATTATAAAAAGTATCGATACCTTTTCAAAAAGTATTGATACCTTTTCAAAAAGTATTAATACCTTTTACAAGGTATCGATAAAATGTCTTTGGGATCGTTGTAAACTAACTTTAATGGTCACTGAATCAAACATTAAATGCAATAGTATTGATGCTCGTAAAAAAATATCGATACCTTTTGTTGTAGGTGAATTTAATGATATGGTATTTTCATCCCCCAAAAACTTTATTCAATTCCTTAATAACCACAATGGTTAGAAATCATTTAAAGGGTATAAATACAAGTTTTTAAAGGTCCTACAACAACAAGTGAGATTACAATAGACCAAGTGCTTCAAGATACATAAAAAAATCCATTACCAATCATTTTGTGCTTCAATTCTTTATCTTCTTCTTGTAAACACTTGTGAGTATTCATTATATTCTATCAGCTCAAGTGTTTTCCTTGTATTTTTACTGAATTAGAAACATCCTAATCTTGTAAGGATTATTTCTTTGTTTGCTTATTTGTTATTCTCTTTGAGAGGGTTGAGTCTTACAATATGTTTGGTTGAGGGGGTAAGAATAGATTATAGCCCAATTCGATGGGCCCACCACCAAACTTATGTTTGGTTGGATGTAATGGCCTATTACGACCTGTATTGATTCAATGTTTATTCCAGGAAGAGGCTACATAGCCATTCCCTTCCCTCACCACTGAATAGCCATTCAACCTGGTGGAATAAGGAATTTTTTTTTCCCATTTTCAATTTTTGCCCTCAACTTTACCTAGAGGATGAAGACGCTGTAACTAGAACCATCATCGTTCTACATCGATTTCACTGGTAACTTCCATTCCTTTCTATCTCTACGCTTCCTTTTTTTTTTTCCTTTGGTTGTAGAGGAGACTTAGGTCAATCGATTGAAACCATCATCCTCTGTTCTTTCTTATTTTTCTTCATGTTTGAAGCTAATAAAACCCTTTGGTTGTAGGTGCAACCCTTTTTTTTTCTTTCCATTTTCTTCTTCACCTTTGGTTGCAGAGTTGCAAGCGAAAGTGATGACCAAGTGCTTCTTTGATATTGAAATCGATTGTAAGGCTATTGGAAAAATTGTTATAGGCCTTTTTGGGGATGTTGTTCCTAGAACTGTTGAGAATTTTCGTGCCCTTTACACAGGCAAGCTAGGCTGAGTCTTCTACATTCACTTTTATTTTTGTTTTTTCCTTAATATTTTTCTTAATTAGATCAACATTCTTATTTCTTGTAAGAGAGAATGGATATGGTTCCAAAGGATGCTCCTTTCACCATATTATTATAGATTTCATGATCCAGGGTGGTGATTTTACTAATGGAAATGTAAGCCCTCTCTTTCTTTCCCCTTTTCCTTTGGCTTTCTAAAGAAAGAAATTTCCATTACTAAGTAGAAAACTGGTGCATTTGCTGCATGCAAGGAACTGGTGGAATAGGTATATATAGATCCAAGTTTGAGGCCTTTTTACCTGAATAATCTAAAAAAAAAAAACACACCAAAATGGTATGTCAATAGGATTAAATACAAAAATGGTTTGTTAGTAGGGGTGATGCCTATCTCATAGGCTGCCCACCATTTTTTTTCTAAAATTTATTTTTAAAAAATATTATTTTATTTATTGGTGCCTCTTTCATAGGCGGCACTACAATTATACGGTCAAAATACAGCCGACATACAACCCACGACCCACTCGCCCGCAAGTGGTGCCACATGGACTGGTGGCACCAGTCATGCCTCCCTAGCAAGCGGCACTGGTGCCAGTCAACCATCCCTTTCATCAGCCCCTGTGCACTGCAGAATTGCAGTGTCTAGTCCCGTCCAAGGAAAAAAATGAGGATGGGGGACCTTATAGCCATGGCCCCATTTGTAGAAGGGTTTCGACAAGGAGAAAAAAAAGAGGGAAAGAAAGGAGAAGAAGGAGAAGAAAGAAAGAAATAAAGAAAATGTATGTATTTTAGTAATTAATGTTTTTTTTAATTTAAAGAGATTAG